>OZ001262.1:5870819-6470819 GCA_963924015.1 Macrophya annulata
GTATAAATATATATTAACTATTCTTTCTTCTATTATATTTCCTATTTATAATTACATATCTTTAATAACGATAATACAGTACGGTAATATGTACACGTATATGTATAAAGGGATTTGGCTTTCATATTGTATATCTATTTTATATCGTACGATCTATTCGTTGTTCCTTATGTTATTTAACGGAATTTATTAGATATACATATACGTAATGACAGCATACTTCCGGTCGTTCGATTTACAGAGAATTATAATCAACTCGATCGTCGTTCGTTCGCGTTATTATAATAATAATATAGCCCTACCATTGTCACACGTTGATTATGATAATGATAGATATTATTATAATTATAATAATAATTAATCGTATATTATTTTTTCTACATAATATGTAGTATAATGTAGAAAAATATTTAATATACATATAATATGTATATGACGAATGAAATATGAAAGAAAAAGAAGAATATATAAAAAAAAAAAAAAAAAAAAAAAAACAAATGCAACACACACACGCACTCATCTTATACAAAAATTTAATACTCTCGGGGAAAAAAACTCTCGGGAGGGTTTGTTTCTGGAGGTAGGTAACACATACACGTGCGAATAATGGTATATACGTAGATATATAAATACAGACAATAATGTATATATGTATTATACATATGTATGCACATGTTAAAGATTGAGAGAGGTTATAGCGCGCATGGGAGGTGAAAATTCTGGAGTAGGGTATATGTATGTACAATACAAGTATACATATACATATATGTATATACCTATATGTATACGAAGGGTGTAAGGGCTGGGATTGTAGCTGCACATGGTATTGCCGCAGATATAGACACGAAGAGAAATATATTTGCAGACATGGAGGAGCCAACGAGGCAACTTCTATACTGTAGCCGCACCCTTGAACGCCTATATGCACCACCAATATAATATACACGTATATATGTATATAAGGCTGGGGAAAAAAAGATGTGTAAACGAAGTTTGTATTAAATACGCGTATATATAGAATAGCGTATAGAATATACATGCATACATACATACACACAGAGAGATATGCGCATATATAGGTATACGTATAATGTAATAATATACACTGCACTGCGCGCGGTCAGCTCAGGAGTGACCTGCGTGTATCGAACACCCACGCGTCCCTTTTAGAACCCCGCTTCTTATACCGCTTGGTATAAACTACCTAACTACACTACACTATACGCTACACACAACCTTCACGGATGAATAAACCGAAAAGCAATGGCAGAGGTTAGAGAGAAAGAGAAAGAGAGAAAAGAGGGAGAATTAAAATAAAAAAATTAAAAAAAAAAAAAAAAGGGGGGAAGATAGACTACAATAAGAGGGACGTTGCCGGTATATCACTGTCTAGTATATATGTATGCGTATACATAGACGTCGATCATCAAGGGAGGAGACAAGGCGAAGTACATATAGTAATGGAAGTTTTATGTGTTGAGAAAAATATTATGTGGTTTAACTTTTTGCAGCTAAAATTTTTACACATATAGTTATACGTATATCTATGTATATTATGTATATCTGTACATATGTATAGGTATATAGAGAGTCCGTCTGATATCTGTCCTGCCCTCGGTCTATATAGATTATCGAAATGTCCTGCAGAATAGGCGATATGTATGTTTGTATGTATATATACGTATATAAGATAAACAGACATTTTTTTTTTATTTTTTTTTTTTTGCATGATATAGGTAGATATGGTATATATTATAATACCTATACATATATTTGTACACTTGTATATATGATGTATATACGCGAGTATAATATACATATATGCATAATATAACCATGAGATTGAATTTTGTTAATTTTGTTCATTATGTATGTATGTAGGTACATACATATATACATATTATACGTGACTGGTGAAAGTTCTAAAATTCTAATCTAGGTATAAAGTACACAACATCCGGGGATTATATCTATCTTTCAATTTAAATTTGTAATTCTCTGTTGAAAAGACAAAAATAATAACGAAAGATAGAATGAAAATATATAGATAATAATTTCATCCAAATTTAGTCAAATCTTTTCGTATATAAATTATTAATATGCAGTTTTTTTTTCTTTATTTTTTGTATAAGGGATTTATAATGCGCGCTAGGTCATTCGTTCGTTCGACGATCCGCGCGCTCACACTGCTTAGAGTTAATTTCCCTATTATACCTACGTATAATTATAGAAGCGATGAGGAGTGAAGCGCGAAGTCTGAATATAGCGCAGTCGCCTCTGTGTCGGCGTATCCGTACCCCCGTGTGCATTTATAGAGGTTTCGAAAAGCTCCGGTTATAGATTTAGGGTTCTTTTTTTTCTTTTTCGTTGCTTTTTTTTTCCTCTTCTTCTTCCTCTTCGTTTTCTACTCCTTCCTACTCGATCTACTAACTTATACCCTGCCTGCGCTTTATACTTACGGTATAAATTATACAGCTCTTAAATTTCAAACCTGAACTTAAACTCAAACTCAAACTTAAACTTAAACTTAAACTTAAACTTAACCCTGATACTTGCAGATTTTCAGGGCCAAGTAAAGAAGCCATTATATTACAGTATGGTATATAGGGTCAAGTGATTTGCTTGATGAACGGCAGAAGAAACACACTACCACACTCTTATCACATATATATCTATAATACATACATATCTACATATGTGTTATACCCTTCGCTTGGCGTTTAGCCAGATTACGAGTCCGTATATAGGGTTATTATATGTATACACGCATATACATACTTTATCGCAGTTTTATTTTCTGTATCATTATTATTTTTGTTTTTTCTTTTTCCATCCGTACGAAAATTTGTATGACAATTGAAAATAAAAAAAAATAAAAAATTCTTTAAAGAAAAAAAAAAAAAAACCATTGAAACAGAATTTTTATTTTGTAATTTTATAAAATATATAATTAATTATCGAATATAATATATATACCTAATATACGTATGTATACATATGTAAGATACCGAGTACAAAGTTCAACAACTTAATTCAGTGGAAACCAATGATTATACATAAGATATATGTATAATTATTGCGTTTTCGGACTAATTTGATGAAATATTGTTCATCGTTTATTTTATATATCAACTGTATACATATATACGAATATCTCAAATAAATCGACACAACTATTGGTATATACGTATTATTTATATATGTACATACATATACATATATACTACTGTAACAACAGTTAAAAATATATGAGAACCCCTGACACAACTTAGTCGTCTAAATATAGCTACGGGTAGTTTTATCTTTTCCTGGAGATATTTCAGACGTTCGAAGTTACTTGTATCCCCCGTTGTATAGTAGTATTGTTTCGAAGAAGATGATTACGGATCCTACACAGCCTACAGCTACTACGCATGGGTTTGCAGCCCTTCCCTTCGAGTCCAAAATTTAAAAATCGAAAATATGTCTGCAGGATAGATTTTTGATTAGATTTGTTTATTTTGTTTGTTGTTTTTTTTATTATTTCAAAAATTTCAATTATATTAACAGATTTATTTATTTATTTGAATTCATTTCTTTACTTATTATTATTATTATTAGAGTGTATTACTAGGATAACTTGCCGCGCTGCCCTTTCCGGAATTAGGGTTATCGAAAGTGAGATATACTGTATGGAGACGGCGACGGCGACGCGGGGGATTATTTAATCTGAGGAAAAAGGTCGTCGAGGTCAGACATGTGGAATAGAAAGACAGCTTTTGTGACGGTTATAGTTATACCTAAGTGTATATACATATAAGTATATTTACTCAAATATATATATATATATATATATATATATATATATATATATATATATATATATATATATATATATATATATATATATATATATATATATATATATATATATATATATATATATATATATATATATATATATATATATATATATATATATATCTAGTTCGAAATTAGGTAAAATTTTTTTAATATTATTATACGGTAAGTATTACACGAAAGACAACCAAAAAAAAAAAAACACGCACACACACGATTTGAAAATATTTCTGGGCTATTAATATAATTTAAAATATATATATTAATTCGATCAATCGTAATAATATTGCAAGAATAATTATATATAAGCCATATATTTGACAATCGTTTTATCATTTTGTTTTTTTTTTTGTTTTTTTTTTTATCAAAGAAATTTTCTTACTCCCAAGTACTACACGTATAATATACTATATAGGTTTCATAGTGTGACTAGAGAAATAAAAGGTAAAGAACGGACGGAGAAAAAGAAATATGGAAATGATTTTGTTCGCGAAAAAGAAAAATAAAACAAAAAATTAATTATAAAGAAAAATTTCTTACGCGAATTAGCAACAATACCTAATTCTCGCAAACTACCTACCTATACCTAGTACGAAAAGACTAAGAGGGGAAATGAGTCATTCGTGAAAGCGCGAAATCACACGCGCGGCTAGTCGTATGTATTATCTATGAATATATACGTGTATATGTAGTTTTATATATATATATATATACATATATATTTATATACTATAATACGCCTGCCCGCATGTACACCTAACGAGATTGATTGTGACCAGTTCAAGGCCACGCAAATTTGAAACAAATGCGAATCTAAATGTTAAATCTCATAAGGATGCGCATTTGTTTCAAATTTGCGTGGCCTTGAACTGGTCATAATCAATCTCGTCAGGTGTACATTGTGTATACATACGCGTAAACCTCTGCTCAACTGGATATGAATAGAGACTGATATATATATATATATATATATATATACATATATCTATGTAAAGAAGAAAAAAAATATTGAAAGAAAAAAAAAAAACCATTCAAGGCATCAGAGCTGCTGCTCCTCCTCTCATCTTCCTCTTCCCCTTCCTATATGGCAAACTCGCCGCGTTCATTCGTTCGTTTTCACTGCAAGCAGTTCGCTGATCGTCAGGGTATTAATGCAGCGCTGAAGCTACACTGTTGAAACTGAATAAACGTGCATGGGGAAATAAAAACAGGCGCCTGGTGCCACGAATATGATGATAATTATTATTATTATTGTCATAATAATAATAATAATAACAATAATAATAATTCAAGTCTGCAGCGTCGTCGCGTCTCGTCGTTATATCTATGTATATGTATACATATACGTATATATGCAGTTTGAATTACGCAATCCACTATAATACGTATAATATACCGACTCGTTTGGTTTTTTCTGTTTTTTTTTTTTTTTATTCTCTTCATTTTTTTATTATCTCTTCCTCCTTTTGTTATATTTCAAAAATGCAAGGCTATTAATTATCGTTACGTAAATATTAATACATATATGTATAATGTCATCAGGATTTCTTGCATTTACTATACATAAGTATAATACCGCAATTTTTCATTACAGGTCATCAAACTTTTTGACACACATGTATGTACCTATACAGATACATATATACATAAAATACAATAATATGCTGTCATTTTTATTTTTTCCTGTTTTTTTTTTTTTTTTTTTTTTTCATTTTTCATTTGCGTTTTATATAATATATGTAACGATACTATCATCGCGTATTATTATACTTGTGTGTGGGCTATTTTCACGGAAATGAAAACCTCGAGTACTCAAATGACGCCACGGATATTTCATTTCTGTATATATATATATTATACACTTATGTGTGTGTGTGTGTATGGCGAGGTGTATGTACTTATTTCATTTATAAATGGTCAGACATATGATTCACACGAGTTAGTTACTGCTATAGCCATACTAACCCAGCCATACTGTTTAATGTTTTTTTCTTCTTTTTTTCTATTATAATTAATAAAATGATACATTATTCTCTCGGTGATATCATAATCCCGTGAGTTGTTACAAACATAAAGTGTCTCTGTTATAGATAAATACCATTGATATTACATTTATGAAAATAAACACTCATTCATCGTTCGAGGTGAATCGATGATGAATTTTGATACACCCATATCTATTTATACATATATATCCCTGCCATGCTATGGATTACTACGCATAAATCGTATATCGTACGGTATAAGATATAATCTATATCCGGTTTTACTTTCACTTACGAATTACCTTTTTAGGCAATTTATTATTATATATATTATGATACATCGAATCTTGGAAATTGATTAAATGACAAATTGAGTGTTGTTCATATAGTTATAGGTATATACATACTCAAACGACGTGATCTTATCATAAACGATTTGAAAATCAATACGAAGGCGGGTTAACATGATTTGATTAAATCTTTATGCATATATACATAGATGTATTAATTAAAAGATCGAGAATGGGAGATTATTTACGTACCTGTATAATATACCTATATGTATATAACCACAGATTTTTTATGTATTTACATTTTACATGTACAGTTAATTTATTGTAATAATTAGTTATAGTTAAAATAGATGAGAATTTAATCGATAATAATAAAAGGAGAATCGGAAGCTTTGATTTACTATATCTGATCATATTATGCATGCATATATATATATATATATATATATATATATATATATATATATATATATATATATATATATATATATATATATATATATATATATATATATATATATATATATATATATATAGATATGTATAGATTTTGCAGAATATTTACCTACGTAGATATACGCGTGTTTCTACTACCAGTAAGCTATACTTACTTAGTGCAAGCAAAGAAAGATAACAATCTTTGTCGTTGTCGTAGTCAGGAGCAGTAAGTTTTAGTTGTATACTACGTAAAGTGGTATGTACGTATGATGATGACATGCTTGCGTGGCTGCACCGAGTATTTTACCTGTCGCACGCGTTTCTGGTTGCATAAATTAAATTACATTTTATATACGTATATATACATATATATTAGTATATATACAAGTATACGTATATGCGTACGTAAGATGTCCAACTCGTTGTTCTTATTCGTATATTGTCTTTTTTTCTGTACAATACCTAATTCCTACGATAGAATGATATATGTTTTTAAATTTCTTTCCTTACATATGCAATTTGTTTTTTTTTTTTCATTTTCTTTTCTTTTACTGGATTTCTATAATTTTTTTCGCTTTCTATTGTTGGTCATTTATTTAATTTTTGCTTTTTTGTTTAATTAAATTTTGTAACTCAATTTACTAGGTGATACCACAAATTAGAATTTTTCTCCAATTGATTATATAGATGAACTGTTATCACATTTTTTGATCGCTCTGTATATGCATGATTGATATGTTCTACATACTGTTTTTCTTTTTTTTTTTTATTTTTTTTTTAAATTCTTTCGAGCTTAAGGTATGTATATGTATTATATATTTTCTCTAGTTACATTACCGCGGGCTTTGACAACTCGACGGGAACAATAGTATGTATACGCCGCGCACTTATCATAATTTAAAATTCCTTCAGGTCGCGTGGGTCGCGCGTGTTTCAGAAACTGTATTATACATAAACCTACATATGTTCAACGGTCTCATTACCGCCTGTTTCAGTATAGGTATACCTATAATAACGAATACTATTTTGCAGGCATTCTGTGTATATGTCAAGCAGCAAAATTAGCACACGCAAAAATTTAATCAATTATTATTATTATTATTTTTATGGAGTCAATGGATGAATAAAAAAACCATAGAATATTGCTTCAGAATTTTTGTTTTTTCTAGATCGCCTTACTTAGGATATACCTATGTATACTTTGATATTATATAGATCTATGTCAGGATCGTAGAGAAACGCAAAATCGTGTTGAATTAAACAAAACACGTTCATTTACGTGCGTGGTCACCGTGTTGTTACAGTATAAAATAATAATCATGTAAAAGAAACTAAATCTTATCAAAAAAAGAAAATCTCGCGTGAGTTTCTAATTTAGTAGAAATTTAACAAAAAAAAAAAAAAAATTTCATGTTCCTTGCACCCTTGATTAAAAAAAAAAATAAATAAATGAAAAATAAAAAATAGGAAAAGAAAAAGCAGGAATGTAATATTAGGTGTGTGCAACGAAATTATCAATCATTCTAAACCCTAGATAAAACAAAACTAAAAAAAAAAAATATATACATATTAATGGAAACAGTCACGCGAAAGAAACAAGGATCTTGGTATAATACCGTATCATCAGTTAGTCTGCACTCTGAAAATACTATACATACTATATCAGACGCAACAAGACAGCTAGCCAGACAGACAGACAGACAGACGGACCGACGGACATACACTGTAATAATACCTACACACTGGTATTGGAGAGAGCCGTCGAAACAGTGGTTACATTCATGATAATATATTAAATCCATTGAGTTATTGCTTTAAATTGGATCGACGAAGGGGGGAATAGAGGAATAAGGGATAAGAGTATAGTCGCGTCGTACGTACGTATGTATATATATACACAACATACATCGTTCTCGTCGTACCTACTCGATCTCCTCCCTTTTTCTACTCTCTCTCTCTCTCTCTTAGCGAGAAAGACGACTGGTTGATAACGAGAACGACAAGACTAACACATATGTACGTATTATACGTAAGAATCTAAAGTAGTCACAGACCCAATAAGGGCGAGCTATACCTACATATACTGGTAGTAGTCGCAGGGGTCTTAGAATAACTATGGTTGAATGGCTTTCTTTGTTTTGAAAATCTGGTCGATACCTTGCGACAGATAAACCTTGTGTATGTATACATTGAATATATTTACTATTACTATTATCATTATTATTAGTTTTGTAGTCGTCAGAAAATACACGTGCTTTTTTATTTCTCCACTATACTTGATATTATTTTTACGCACAATTAATGAAAATGAAAAAACAATAATTCTATTCATTTTCTTTTAAAGTTTTTCATCTTTCGTTTATTATTGTAAATAATAACATGAAAAGGCGGTAGGAATTTCATCAACATCGTGACGACTACTAGGCGCGAGGAAATCAAAGCCTGTATACGTACAGATTATTATACTTAAGGAGAGGATAGGCAGACTTTGAGTGTAGTATTTCACGGGGAAACACCCACGCGAAAGAAATAGAGAAAAAAATAAATAAAAATAAATAAAGACAGAATACACTGTAACTTTCTTAGATATCGCGAAGTTAATTATTCGTTAATGATAATAATTAATTTGGGAAAAAAATGTTTTGCACATTTATAAACACGGACGTAGGTAAATTAATTAATCATTGAATTATCTTACCAAGACTTTAGTAAAGCGTCTTTCGAGTTCCATTGCGTCTGGCATCGGGAGTCTAGGTGTTGGACTGCGAACGCTTCCAGCTCGGTTATGGGGGCTGCCTAGAGTCCCCATTTCTGTACCGATAGTTGGTTGACAATGATTATTACCGTTTCCTCCTACACCACCTACGCCGTCTATTCCTATTCCTATTCCAACTCCCCTTTTTTGAACATTTGTAACACCGGCGTCAGTATCTCTACGACTTTGCATGATTCCCATAATAATTGTTTAACCAAACCCTGCCGTAGCACTGGCTCGCACACTAGAAACACACACTTTTCGATAAAACTAAACACACCGGTCTATCAACGTACGTGAGTTAGTATGTATGAACGCGTAGGGTACGCGTGTTAACGTCACTGAGATGTCATCTCGTTGTTATTACAATTGGGAAGAATAAATGGTGTATTTTTAATGTATTTATTTAATTATTTATTGAATTCACTTATTTATTTTATCTTTTTAACTATTAAACAATATAAAATAATGTACGGTACGGTATATTTAAAAATCACTGAATAAATCACTCGGTAGTATTAACAACACTAACTACTTATAACCCTGCATGCGCAGAAGCGTGCAACAGGTACCGACGACCACGACTACCTCCATCCATTGTGGACAATGAAACAACTCCCATCGTCGAATAACGACACAGCTTCTCGAGCGGATCCGGCAACCGCGACTGAAGTCTGGGTGTTACGAACGCCGCTACGAACTCCCTCACCGCTCACCACGAATCATACCCCGCGCAGTGACATCTGTTGTTTTTTATTTATATTACACTACGTTGTTGTGGTTGTTGTCACGAAGCGGGAATTTCCAATGCCTTCTCGAAAACTCGATCTCGTAACGCCGTGCGAAGCGGTCGTGACCGTCGGTAAGAAAGATTTCTATTGTAGCGACAAGAATTTGGAAATAAGAGAATTGATTTAATCGAAGTATTTAGGCTCAACGAAATCAATAATCAGAACAAGTCTTCTACAGTCAATGTCTTGAGTTAATTTGCGAGGTCTTTCTTTTCGTTTTTGAATCACTTTTACGAATATAATTTACCGAAAATATAATGCGTTTCATATTTCCGCTTGTCGTCGCCATCTTGAGAGTCGAAGATGTGTGTAGCATGAAATCGATCGATTTAAATCGCCTCTCGTTTCTACTTCGAGTATCGAATTTTTCCGATAGTTGCATGCGTTCAGCGTTTGCTAATGCTCAATTGACAAGTAAATGAAAAAATAAATAAATAAACAAACACCCAAGTTAATAAGTAAATAAATAAATATATTCTCTTGAGATGCGAAAATCTCCTTTAAGTGCACCGGGCGGTAGCAACGGTCGTAAAAATAATTACGGTTGGAATTCGCGTGACCGTCAACAACAACAGGGGGGTTATGACAATCGTTCAGGTTCAGGTTATGGTCAACATTTTCAAGGGGATAATAATAAACAATTGAATTTTTCACCTGCAAACAATCAACCCACTTCGCCCCAAGAAAACTGCGAAGATTTTATACCCTTGGGATACAGTAGTCCGGTTAATAACAGGCCAAGATATAACTCTGGAAATTGGCGAGGGTATGGAAACGGACACAAACATCGCGGCACTCCACTTTCCGCGGGTGGCGGTGGAGGATTCAACAATTCTCACAGACACAATTTTTACCACGATTCTCCAAATTCTGGTTTCAATGATTCTAATTCACCGAAATTCTATAAAAAACATCGTTTCGGACCTAGGAGGGTAAATTTTTTTTTACTTAAACAAATTAGAATGTTCTTTATCTTATTTGTTCAATTTTCTTTAATAAATGATAATTTTTATTTTTTTTTATTCTCAATCCTTCGTCACCATTGTTTGTTCGTTTTTTATATGTTTTTTTTCTCTTTGTTTTATGTGCATTACTTATCCCTTTATTTACAGCCTTATCAAAAGGATGCGCACAGGCATATCGATATCTCAAATTACTTCAACGTTGAATCAGTACTAGAAGATCCGTGGGCAGATTTGATGAAAAATTTGGATAAACGTGACATGGGCAATGGAAATAAGATAGAAACACCTAGTCGTATTTCTGCTAGCGGAAGTTCGTGCGGAAGTATTCTAATGGAGGATCTCACCGTTAAGTCAAATAGTTCGAATTTAGATTCAGTTAGTCAGGAAGCGGAGATACTTGATAATGATCAAAAATCAGAAGCCACGACAACAACGACGACGACGACGACAAGCTAGTAAAGCCAAAACATCTAGCTTTAGATAAACGGAATAAATTTATCTTGTAAATATATATAATTTTCAGAGAGATTTGCAGAGATCATGGGAATATTATTGTAACTAATTCGACAAGTTGTTTTTCTTTTTTTTTCCCTTTTTTTTCGATCTTATCATCAAATCATTAGTTAGTAACAATTGTACGTAGCTATTAAAAAACAAAATTATAATCGTAGGATATATATTTTTTTGTCCTCTTTGAACAACGGTTAAAAGATGAAGTAAAAAAAATAAAAAGATAAAAAAACAATCCGAATTGTATCGAGGCTGTGATGAAAAATAATTGTTGCAGTTTGTGTCCAGATTAATGTGCAATCATCGTTTTCTTTCGTTTGTTGATTTTTTTAACTTCAGTTTCTAAGGTCTTGTTTTGCAGGGTAGAAGGAATCTAAAGTTTTTAAATATGAATTCGACTCGATTTGTTTAATTTAACAAATTACAATCATGCAACGTTTATTTTATTTTTTTTTTTTCTATTAAAATTGTATTTGAATAAATCAAGCAATGCAGAAATTATGATTACACGGAACACGAGAACAAAAAAAAGTTAAAAAACTGGGCATAGTTCAATTTAACGTTGATTTTAACGTGTAAGATATAAATAGTAAATTTAGTGCTTAATCATATATGTACTAGAAATATTATTTTTAAAATACCAAGATCATGTCAATGAGAGGTTTTTATTTTTATTTTTTTCATACCTACACCCATGTAACTCGTAGTAAGAATGGAGTGCAATTTAAAGATACAAGAGAAAAGTTTTGTCAATTGTAAATAGTTATATTAATAATTAGAATAATTGGAATAATTATAATTATTGGCTCTATCAATCGAGGGCATTTTATACAGATGCTCAACTACACCGAGGATTTGTTGAACACTCATCAATTGTTCGTGAATTTTTCTAAATTATAACAAAATTCATTTCTCATTAAATCGTTACGATAAGTTTGGCGATTTTCTTTACTGAATAAATATAAAAAGATAATTTCTATATTTCGTATCTGTCGACTAATATTATTATTAGGCAGATATTCTCACGACCAATAAAACTTCTACAATGTTATAAAAAAGTTTCCTAACTGACTTTTTAAATAAAATTCGTAAAATTCGATTATTGTTGATTGTCAATCAAGATTCCAGTGTTTGAGCGGATATTTGACGAGTAATGAATAATTATGAATAATAAAACGATGAGAACGTATGTAAATTGATTTCAGATTTTAATACGTGCGTATATAAATGTATGTATGTACATACATACATATAACTCGTACATGCAATTATTGGTCTAATGAATTTATTGAATGTAGTCTAACGATGAATAATAATTATAAAACATAGGTGTATTGAAACATTTTCAAATTTTATCATTTCATATTCAATTTATGATATTTAAAATAATAATAATAATTTACATGCAATTTGTTTATAACAATAATAATTATAATAATATTAGATCTAAGGTACATAATAATAATAATAACAACAACAAACTTATCGATAAATCGCGTAACGATTGAAAAAAAAAAAAAACCAATAAATTGGTCATTCTTTTTTTTGTGCATTAAATTTGAAATGAAATATTGAATGAATGACGAAAGAAAAATGAGTACAAATATTACAGTACAAGACAATTTCGAATAAGTAGTCTTATAAAGATCATAAAGAAATAAACAAAAAAATAAAACATAATAATAATAAATAAAATTGTAAAATTGTTATGACGCTCTTGTAACATTCAGTTTAAACGTATAGGCACATATGAAATGGAATTTCTATTTACGTAAAAAACGAATTTTTTCTTTTTTATTATTTTTCTTTATGCATATGTATAATGGTGTATACATGCGTTGATATATGGATTGCATTTATCTATCTATTCTTATACATAGTTATATATATATACATATGTATATACGTATACATATGTATGCATATTACGTACACCTTATTTGATCACTGTATACTATATAAGTAAAAACAACAACAATAAAATAAATGAATAATAAACGAAAAATAATAATAAGAAAATTGAGGAACGTATTTGAGGGTAGTTTTTTTTTTCATCCTTTTTTTTTATCACTTGATCCTTTATTCTTATATGATTTGGAGATTAATTACTGTACATATAATATTATAGGTACATATATGTATATACTTATAATTTACGTCGCATACCCATTTTATTTTTTCGGAATAACTTGCATCAGATGTAGGTATGTGTAATATACATATAGGTATATGATATAGTTCGGTTACAATTTTCAATATTTAAATGGCGTGCTTCGATGCGTGTATACAAGGTGAGTTTATTCATTATATATCGGACTATTTTTATTCTTGTCCTTCGTTATATAATCTGCACGATATTATATCATTTATACAGTATAGATAATTATTAATACTAACTCAGTCCTTGTGAAATATACGAAACGTTAAAAAAACGTTCGATGCAAATTTTATATCCAAACTAACGGAACGAATTAATAATAAAAAAAAAAGTAAGTGAAACAAGAAAACAATAAAATAAATGAAAATCATTTCAATTATCTTATACAATAATTATTATATATCTATAGATACAATAACGGGTAAAGTTTTATCTTACATCATTATTAAGTAATTATATGTATGTATGTTGTATTTTTTTTTTTTCTTTTTAACGAACATGATGACTTATGTTGTTTTTTTTTATTTGTGTACACAATCGTTAATATTAATAATTTCCGGAAAAAAAACGGTCATTATACTTAAATCGACTTACTATATATTCATGTATCAATAAAAATTGACCACGTATTTTACATATTCATTATTATTATTACATATTATGTTATACATATTTATTTATTTATTTATTTATAAATATGTTGGACCCCAATGACAGATATAACTCTACGTACGCGAAGAATTTTATACGAAGAGATATGCTCGGATATACAATATTTTTCATTATTTAATGTATTATGTATGTATAGTACATATAATTATTATTATATCTACGATGTAGAGCGGTAAGAAAAATTCCATATAGTATGATTCTTTTTTTCTTCTTCTCTTTTATTCTATAAATTAATGATTTATAAAATGTGTGTTTATTATATTTTGGTCAGTTCTCTATCTATGTAAGTATTACATTAATAAGTATGTATAATTAAACCGGAAAACAAAGACGAGATTATAACAGATTTGAAAAGAAAAAAAACAAGAACAAAATTATTTTATAAATAAAATTCATCTAGGTATATCACATCGAGGATGTATTATAAAGCTGTCTCTGTACATCCAATCATTGATTGACCGATGTTATACTTGACGGTGCACTACAGCATTAAGTAAACATGAATATCGTTCCGAGGGATGTTTTGACAGCTACATATCACACTTTTCCCGGCACTCTATGACTCTATATATACCGATATAAAAATTTAATGTGACAGACAGATTGCCAATGCATGGGTTCATCTCGAAACTACAAAATATACTGAGACTACCTTATACAACTTTATATGCCACAATCAAGGGGCACATAGTGATTGATTTTTATCTAAAACTGTTTGAGATAATTAAATAAAATTTTCAGAACTTGATCACATGTCATGTATCTATCGTATGAACCACGGATATTAAAACGTGCATAATATTTTTTGAAAAATTAATTGTCAATGCCAAAATCAGGAAATTTTTGATATAACATCGGGGAGTAACGTAGCAGGCATCAATATAATTAGAAATCCATTTAGTAACTACGATAGCCAGATTTCTGCTCATTTGAATCCGTGAAGAAAGCAAAAATTTTTACATTCTTTTTTTTGTTGTTGTTTGTTTTCTATTCGGAATACTGTTTGAAGTACATAGACGAATCATCGAATAGCGTCTACACTTGAGTTAAAATCTGCAAACGCTATACCAGAATAATTGAACAATAAAAAGTCTCGTCTGATATTTCTCAAGTTGGTAAATTGAATTTCGGTTAAAATCACGTTCGCTGTGTAATCGGTAAGTAAAGCTTTGTAATATTAACGGCTTCTTTGTCCTGTTTTTTTGAGAGACGTTTTTCCTAACACTAAAGATTGAAGAGTTGAAGAGGCTGCTACCGAGTCGAAAAGTGGATTCCCTAAATATATACAGATATACCGTAAACATGAACAAAAAAAGTTATACCCTATATACATGTATAATATAGGTATATATATTTTGACTTACGTACTTACACACACAAAGAACGTAAAAGTGGAACTGGTGTGCGGTTGAATAATTGATTGACTTTCGAAGGAATCGATATACATATAACGCGTTGTACATATTTACATACATAGAAGTATAAGTTGGATAAGGAGAAGGAGAAAAGGAAGAAGCGTAAAAGTCGGCCAAAGCTATGCACATACCTACACATTATACCTTATGTGCCCCCTCCCCCCCGGATAAATAATATTACATATGTCGAGTTTTGGTATACGTGCAGATTGATGATTCAATTTTATAACGGCATTATATTTTCGCGCATATGTACTCACTTGTATTTTATCAGAAAAGCGATATAGGTATAGGTGTACTAATATACGTATGACAACGATATTATTTACGTGTCGCATAGCCGCGTCTTGCGAAAATGCAACGACGGAGAAGAAAAAGAAGATTTTAAGCAACTTTGACGGTTAATATCTCTGAAACCATACAACCAATTTGCTTCAGATTTACAGAGCACGTTCATATAGATTCGGGTTCACCTTTCTGTATATTTCGTCAAAAAATATTCAGCCGTTCGGGAGATATGACACCTTGTTTACAGGTATGAACGTTGCCTCGGGTAAATAATCCTTGGCTGCGCTCGCCTATACATATAATAAAAGAAAAATATCGAAATTTCGTTGGTATTTAGTACTTGGCGGCGATTCGCTACCTCGAATCATGATACATACATGCAGTATCTCGAATAACGTGTAGTTATAGTATATCTGTATATTAAGGAAGGGTTGAGATCAGGCGTGCCTGGGAATACAACTTGACTATCAAGGGTTATGTTACGTGTAACGTAGAGGTACCGTGCTTTTAGCTATAGATAGATATCAACACGTACTTCTTGTGAAGTTTGAAATAATTTGCTGCTGACGATGATAGTTTACGGGTTAATATGCGAGTGAATATTTACTAGGGCAGCTATAAAGCTACAGTAACGTGTTACGTGGGTTATTATTGATTGTTATGAACCGTCAAGTATCGTTTGAATAATTAGCTCCATAACTTAATAATTGCCGTTTGCAAGGTTCTGAAGAACAAATACATACAAAAAAATAAAAACATAAGAACTAGTAATTGTAAATAATAAACAGCTAATATATCAAGATTTTGGGATTTCTTTTTTGTATCTTTAAATGTATGGAAGGTGAAATAGACACGTCGAGATCTTTTTTTATTTTCGGCACTGTTATTGTTATTATTATTTTCATCATATTTAAATCTTTAAAATTAATAATATATAAATAAATTTCAGGGAGTACGATATAAGTTATATGTATAGCGGTTGGCCATCCGAGCAAGCAATCTATAAGGTATATATTCTACCCATATGTATAGAATTAATATGATATATATATGTATATGTATAGGAATTGGTATATAGTGATGTAGTATACACATTTCTTTTAGTCGGTTTATACTTTACATAGGATAATTTTCAATTAGAAAATCATACAAGACACTAACGATTATTATTACTATGATTATTATTTATAATATAGTAATTATCAATAATAGTGTAGTATAGATGAAATATTATATGTATAGGTATAACTTTATAATATAGTGTGTGTGTAAGTATATTTACAATATTGACTTTATATTTTGTAAATAAAATAAATACTAAAATTTTGTATTCAATAATAATAATAATAATTATTGTTTAGTCACTCATATATGTAGGTATGTAATTGTGGAATATTGAAAAGAAGCAGATATAGATTATAACATATTTATATATGCTGCTATTTATGTATATAAGAAGTGGATTCACGGGATTTTATCTTCTTTTTATGTCCTTTATTTTTTTCTTTTCAAACATTCGGATTATGTATTCTCATTGGTCTCATTGTTATTAAAGCTAGTATTTATATATGTATAGGTATATATTTAACATACTTGCAGACGCAGGCAAACATTTATTCTATTATTATTATTATTATTAATAATATTATAATATTATAATTAAGATATATACGTAGGGATTAAATATCTTTTCAATTTTATTCTAATTCCCTTTTTTCTTTCTGTATTTTTTTTCTATTCTCCTTTCTTGCCTTTACTATATTTTCTCAATTTTAAAAGTCGCTATATATTATTATACATATAATCAGAAAGTACGTTGTGTATATGTTTGTGGACCTCGTTTATATTTATTTTAATTAATTTCTTATTTTCAACACCGATTGCAAATATATTACAGGTATATAATAGAAATTTTTTCGTTATATAATTCTCATATATATATATATTATAATAAGTATATATGTATAGAAAGTTATATCTACTACCTAGAATTTTTTCTGCCATTTATTTCTACATTTTCGTTTTTATTTCTTTTCTTTTTACGTTTATCAGAATAGTGGGTATAATTACATTGTTATACATACGTAATACCTATGTATATCGTTATTTACAAGAATCGACCTCCCCCCCTCCCCACTTCCCACGCCTGACTCCTTTCCACCCACCTACGCATTTTCTGTACACGATATACTATATATGTTTATATGATACGTTGCTTGTTCCCTTGTGAACATTATGATAATATGGTATATAAATGTATACCTATGATACCTATAGGTATATGCGTATACATATATATATATATATATATATATATATATATATATATATATATATATATATATATATATATATATATATATATATATATATATATATATATATATATATATATATATATATATATATATATATATATATATATATATATATATATATATATATATATACATACATCAAGAGAATACACGTATCAAGATTACCAGTGCTAAGGCTACTGTGTAATCGATCCGCAATTTCTGTATACCCTTTTTTTTTTTTTTTTGCGATGACAGGTATATACGCGCTTTAGCCATAAAGCACTTGTAGGTACATGGATTTGTGTAGGTATGTAATATGTATTTACTAGACTCGGCCGGAAAAATTGACTATTATTATTATTTTTTTTTTTTCAAAAGTTATATCGAAAATATTATTGCTAGTAATGAAGAAAAAAAACATAAATAAGAAAATTCTCTAAAAATAGGCGCATAAACTCGTAATATTCATATATTTAGAGATATGCATTTGATTTCCCATTCAAATAACATATGGGAAAACTCTTGTTTGTTTCTTTTGGTCAATTTTATAACTCGCTGCAACGTATTAATATACAAAAATGTCCTAGACAGATTCTTGCAGGGAATTGAATGCTCTACTAAATAGATCGATCGTCGTCATATTATGATAAACACACTCGTTCAAAAGTTATTGGTTATCAAAGTTGAATTTATGGTAAATTTCACATTTTTTATCATTTCATCTCTTAACGATTTTTTCTTTCTGTTTTTTTTTTTTTTTTTCTCTTTGTAGAGCATAAATTCCCTACAAGAATATGTCTTGGTATAATTTCTGTATATTAATCCGTACGTTGGCCGGTTATAAAATTCATAAGTATTTAAATGGTAAATAAAAAATCGCGACGATGGATCTCTAAAAATATTAAGCGACGTTATCGATACAACTTTGAAGAATAAAAGAAAAAGACGATTTTCCTTTGCTCAGTCTAATATATATATGTATACATATTATGTATAGGTATGCGTGTATATGTGTTTGTATAACGGTCGTCACATAATGCGAATATTACAACTATTACACACACTCACGTACACACACTGCACACACACACACGCACACACACACACAAACATATATAGGTAGCCATTAACAAATCAGTAATTAGCACACCTACAGGTCAACTTGGTCGGGTATAGTTCACTTTATAAATGTATAATTAGTTGTGAAACTCATCGTTGCAGAAAATGGCAAAGTTTAACAATTACAATGATAATTATATACCTATCGCTATAGTATATTATGTAAAAAACATAAAAAGAAGAAATTCAAAAAGAATAAAAATAAAAAGTACAAAAAATCAAAAAATAATAACAAAATTTCACTAATTATTATAAGTATATATAGTATAGTAGGTTATACCTACTAACAAAATTTTTTTTATTTACAGATATTAGTTTTTATAAAGGTTTATTAAATTATTGATAAACACACTACAGGGATACATATATAAGTCTTATCAAACGTCTTAAAAATAGGCGTGACTTATATATCGCATTTATTCGGCTGATTGAACGATCACTATAAAGGGCTAAAAAGTAAAACGTATAACTTTCACACTGCAGTGCATGCCTGAGTTTTCTGAATCTAAATTTTACGGGATCCCACGTCTTATTTTTCCAAAAATTATGTTCTTATAGAAACTGATAGGTTGGACCTTTGATAAGACTCATCCCGTACATGTATAGCATATTATAAATATGTTTTTATGCGCGGAAGCTGGAAAGATTACCGACAATATGTTATTATTATTATTATTATATTAAATTATTATTATTATTATCACGTATGTAAACGTGAAAGAATAATCTGCAGGTTAATTAACGTGATTATTTGTTTTATTACTTTTCTTCTGTTAAATTTTTCATTTTATTATTATTATTATTATTATTATCATTAATATTATTATTTTTTTTTCGTTTTTGTTTGTTTTTTTTCCGACAGAATAATTAGAAAAATAGTATATAATATATATGTATAAGTATATATATACGATTATAGGTTTATAGGTGTAAGTGAGCTGGGTCAAAGTCTGCAATTCGAATCTATAATATATATTACGTGACCTCAGTACCTATTCTATTTAGGTGACACTGATCACTATATATTATATGTATATTAATTACACAATTGTTTTATAGTTCTTGAGTTTTTGAAAAAAAAAAAAAAATTTATATTTTGTTTTTTTTTTTAAATTCAAATTTTGTTTCTTTTTTCTTTATTTCTCTGTATTTCCAAGGTTTATCATTCTTTCGAATAACGTATACCTATATCAACACCAACATTACGTATAGCACATCACAATAAATGTCTTGCGAATTATTATAGGTATATGTATATATCATACATTCAGCGTAAAATAATTATTATGTTAATTATCGTTCATTTGTTGTTTTTATTATAAGTGGTAATTGAATATTTGTTTTCGATTGATTATATATATATATATATATATATATATATATATATATATATATATATATATATATATATATATATATATATATATATATATATGATGATCTATATATATTATACGAATAATTCGTAGTTATTATACATACATATATGTATATAATTATAAATTATATATGTATATGTATATATGTTAATTGTCAAGCTCGAGTAAATATAATCATATTATTATATACTTGCAGAAAATTGTATTCGTAATGATACCACGACCGCGGATCACGAGTAAAATGAATATATATTTAATCGTGACTTTTAATAACGATAATCTGATTATCGTCGGTCACACGAGAAGTTCTTCAATGAACTCCTCGGCAAGCAAATTCTACAAATATTCATCGACTCTATCCATTTCGTCGGGAGGGCTTGGTTCGGATATGCTAAGTATTGGTAAACCGAAATGTTGCGTATCGACACTTGCCTCTGGTGTACGTCGCGCGTAATCACAACTTCTTGAATGATGTTCACCGTGGTGATGATGACTCGTTGAATGATTGTGATGACGATTTAAACGTCCGAAATCAGGCTCGCAGGAGCGCCGGTAAAATCTACGCAAAAAAAAAAAAAAAAAAAAAAAAGAAACAGAAAAATTAAAATGTCAAAAAAAGAATTTTTTTTTAATATATAATTTTCAAAATTATATATTAAACAAGTTTTTTTTTTTTTTTTGTGCGGTTTTTTTGTCACATCCATTTTCGCGAGGGATTATTAACGAAGGATAACAAAACATAAAATGAATAAATGAAACTAAAGAAAAACAACAAAAAAAAAATTTTTTTGATCCGACGTATACGGAGGATTAAATTATTTTACCTTGTTTAATTAATTATTTAATTAAATTCATACCGGATTCTTTTTTTTATTTTTTTACTTTATAATTAAATAATTAATTATCGTAGGTGAAATACATGTTTTGTTATATATATATATATATCTCTCACCTCTCGTCCACTGAGGCTGGCTGACGCACCGGACATCGTACATATTCGTGGCTTCCGCCGACGCGCCAGCCACCAAAACGTCGAGCCACTAGAGACGAGGTTGTTCCAGGTTCCCTGTAACCCGTCGATAATTCTCACTCGATATTCAGTCATATTTCGATTAATTAATTATGGGATAAAAGCTGCATCTATATATAGTCTGTCTAAACCCTTGAATAATTAAATAAATAAATAAATAAACTAAACGAATAATTATCAGCCATGATAAATTATCATTAATTGTTTATCAAGGGTTGAGACAAAGTTTGAGCATCATGGAAAGAAAGTGCAGGGACGTAAAAAACAAAAAAAAAAAAAAAAAAACTTGTTTTATCAAATTTTTCTATCAATTTTTGATATCGTTTTAGAACTGTAAACAATAATTGCTGCACCTTTTCGAACGATCACTGACTCGAGAAGTAATTCTGAAGTGTTTTAATCGAAGATATTCTAGTTTCTTCGATGTTGAAAAGTACCAGAAGAGGCTGAGTGACACCAGACGAAACTGGCAGTAGGTTGTTCTTAATTTTCTAGTTATCCGTAGTCGTATTGGGAAGCAGCGATTTAAAGTTAATGAAAAAAAATCACAAATGAATGACTGAGAGAACAAAAATATCAAAAAGAAAATTAAACCTTAATACAAAAAAATAAATAACAATCCTATATTTATAATTTTATCACGAAAGTTAATTCACCTCAAACTTTGCTGCTGATAGGACGATTCCTGCACGGCGATATCAGCCTCCTTTATAGAAACATTTTCCTGATTGATCTGTGCGTAGGAATTTACTTCTTCATCTCTACAAGATTTCCGTTCTCTCGTATCTCGAGATGCTTGTTTATTATTAAGGAATGTCTCGTGGTCGTCGGGACGGTCGTCCTCGCCTAGATCATCATGGAGGTTTCTAAGTTCCCTTTGATCATGTTGACGACCACTTGAAGCAGCTAATGGCAAATTATCTGCACTGCGAACTTTTCGACAAAGCCTCGAAGTCGAACCGTGACGACGAACAAATTCCTTCAGGGATGTAGAATTGAAAATAATTACAGGACGGAAACTATACGCGTAAATATATAATTCGTTAGTGCAATTAAGGTCCGTGGATTTTTCGAGTTATCGGAAATTTTTAACCCGTAAGCTGAAAATTTCATTCAGGCTTTTAAGCTGGTTAAATAGAATATTGAAAAACCTTGTTTTCGTTAAAGGATTGTTAATAATTTACAGTTTGTTTACGAAAGTTTTTTTTTTTTTTTGGCTAATTACTTCCGGACGAAATTTCTGATCGTATATATGAAATCGACCGCGAGTCACAATAAAACGAAGAAAATTTAAACATGGTTACTCTTTCAGCTTTAATTATTAAAGAGATTTTCAGATTTATAGTCGTTAATATTTATCGGTCTAACTCGATCTCTTGAGACTCGAACTCTCTAAGTTAATAAAAAGACTGCAGAATCTTTCCCAGCTTTTTACTAATTTATTATCCGAATGTATAATGTACTTCAAAAGTATCAAAAAAATAATTACATTCCTTTTTTGTTTATTTTTTTTTGTTTCAGTTTTTTATTTATTAAAAATTTTTCAAAAGTCTCACCTGGGACAGGAAACCAGCGACGTCTATCGCGCTGTTAACACGAGGTCTGGTAGGTCTTGGCCAACCTAAACCGCCCCCGCTGTCCAAAGAATCTACGTGATGGTTCGACCAGTGCAGATGCTGTAAAATTAAAATTTTTTTTGTTTGTTTTTGTCTCATTATTGTTTTTTTTTTTTTTTTTAATGTGAATTCAGGGATGAAAAAATTTCATTGAAATTATCGAAGTGGTATATATATACATAATTTATAAACAATATATGTATATTCAATAGTCGATTAAATCGATAACCGAATAAGTTCGGTTTCGTTTGATCTATTCATCGTTTTATGAATAATATGTAAAAATCTTATAACGAGATGGTTAATTATAGCTCAGAAATATTCTCACCTATATGTATATGTATATTACTTACTTCCATCAGATCGACTATAATTTCATTTTGCAATAGGTACATTCTGGTATAATTAAATATATTTTTTTTATATTTTTTTGCATCTGTTTTTAAATTCTTGTATAATTAAGTATATAAATATTTTTTTTTTTTTTTTAATTTTCTCTCTATAATATACCCGGTATAATATATAGGTGTTACGTGTGGCTCACACATCGATCGGTGCAGAATAACGAAGGCGAACACATTATAATTATTTGTATAACAAAATTAGATATATATTTCTTATTGTCAAATTATTGTAAATACCAAATTTAAATTCGAAAGCGATAATAATTATATAAAACGACCGATAATATATATATGTATATAGAAATAAAGTATGTATATATGTGTATACCGTGAAAATCACGTGAAACTATACGCTCGAAGCGCGCAGGCGCCAGATAATACGAATTTTATGGGAACAGCCAACTCGTCACGCTAGAAATTCCCTAGGGTATGCCGAGTTCAACAATGTAAGCAATCAAGAAAAACTCTAGGGAGATTTTCAGCGCGTTGGCTACCTCCATAAAATTCGTATTATTCCGCGCCTGCGAACTCCGATAGTATAATGTCACGTGATTCTTACGATATATGTACGACAAAAAAAAAAAATCAATAAAAAAAAAAAGATTAAAACATAATATATATATATCATCAGACTTTTTTTTTTAGATAACATTCTATATAATCTCACGTCGATTTATAGATTTTTGGTGAAATATATATTTATTTGTATATACCTATATATGCATATTTATATTTTTTTAAATCGAAATAGAATTATTTGCAATGTGCTAATTACATTGTGATCAAATAACGAACAGCTGCGGCGTGGGTTAGGTGCTGTGCTCGATCAAGTGCCCACAAGTACCTACTTATAGGTATGTATATATATATAAAGTTATATAAGTGCTTCGAAAACCAAAAAAACGGAAAAAAAAACTGTTATATATAGTGACGAAGTTGAACAGGGAAAATAAGGGTGTCTTTTTTCTTTTTGTTTTAAATTTACTTTCTTATCTTTCCTTCTTTTTTTTTTTTTTTTTTGCTCCAAATTTGGGTTTGAATTTAATGCTGATTGAATTGCTATTTAAACTCCATGTAATATCCGATAAGTGAACAAAATTTGGCTCCAATTGACAGAAACAATGAATATAATTAATCTGGATCTTTGGTAAAACGATATAATGAAGCTTTTTTGGGGTTTTCGGGGGGTAATGTAGATATAGTTGCATATAGAAAAAAGTGTTACAGAATAGAAAGATGAAAATAATGTATATAGTATAAATTTGTGTGAAAACATTGAATACTGTATAGGACTGTGTACGTTAATACCCAATACTCTTTAAAGAATACTGAATATACCGGTGGTCACGCGATGTCTGCCCTGTGTAGCAAGGCGAATTGACAGCCGCAATCGCGCGGATCCCTCGCGCGTCTTGGATAATGGAAGCACTGCTCCAGGACACAGCAGCCACCGCCACCGCACTGCATCAGCACATACCCGATAGGTTTATAGAGATTACCTTTTATCTACTTATTTATTACATTTTAGTAGAATAAATAACAAAGAAAAAAAAAACAAAATTCATTTCACCCTAATTGAGGGAGGAAATTTGAAAAGAATAGTAAAAAAAAAATCAAAAAATCGAAAAATTTCTTCAACATGCAAATTTTTTTGGCTTTGATTATATGATACGAAGAAATAAAAAAGTAATGAAAATGGTTGATCGATTTTACAAATTCCATGAAAAATTTCTCTGCAAGAGAGAAAAAAAAAGATGAAAGAAAGAAAAAGAAAATATTAAATAAGCTTGTGACGGTTTTGTGTAATTATTAATTATTATTATAAAAATGATAATAATGATGATGATTAATTTTTTACTGTATTTAATGATTTATATATATGTGTATAGATATAACCCTTCAGTGCTGTATATGTATATTAGACTGTGTCAAAAAAATCGGTTATTTATTATATTTTTTCGAAAATAATATCGAAAATATTGTTCAAAATGACTTAAAAAAAAATCTTCTTAAACTTCGAGTTCTTAATATTAATATTAAGAGGTCAATCATCGCGATTTTCTATTTTCCATTTATTTAACATATGAGAAAACGATTGTTTGCTTCTTTTAAATTTTATAACTCACGAATCGATTAGCGTATACTGTAATGACCAATACATATTCTTATAGAGAATGAATTGCTCTACAAAAAAGGTATCTTGTCATTTCTGGAAAAAGCTATTGGTTCAAAAGTTATTGTACCATGTATATCCAATTTTGAACTTGTATCATGTAAATTCAACTTTGATCTTGAATAACTTTTGAACCAGTAGGTTTATCGAGAAACGACATGATACCTTTTTTGTAGAACAATTCATTCCCTACAAGAATATGTATTGGTCATTCCAATACGCTAATCTGTTGATGAGTTATAAAATTCAAAATAATCAAACAATCGTTTTCCCATATGTTAGATGAATGGGAAATAGAAAATCGGGAGCTTAAATTTTGAGAGAATTTTTTTCTCCATCATCTCGAACAATATTTTCGATATAATTTTTGAAAAAAAAAAATAAAAAAGTAATCGATTTTTTTTTTTCTGATACAGTCTAATATAATACATGTGTATATATTTTTGCTATAATTCCACACATTCTACATGTAATATTACGAATAAAGCTAATATAATATATATTTACTATATATGTGTGTATATATGGGAAACGACATGTAATACAGAGTTGATATTTAATTAATGTATAATAATTTATATATATATGTAGGAACATATGAGTATTTATATTGTATATATGTATATATATATGTAGGCAAACACAAAGCGACATATCGTAGTGGATACGTAATATTTACCAACTGCGTCTGTCAAATTCAAAACTCCTCTCATCCACGAAAACCCGGTCGCTCTCTCTAAAATAAAATTAAATATATATATCGATTTAAAACTATCATTGTTTTAACAGATACAGAGCTGAGGTAGTGAAAAAATAATAATAAAAAAAAAATAAATAAATAACCTCGTTTCAAAACGTTTTCTTCTTGCTTTGAATAAAATTATAGCAATATCATATATAGATATTATATATATCATATGTATAAACGTCAAACATATTTTTATTACCTATATATGTATTTAAATCGCACAACTTTATTTTCCAATTTTTATATCATTGTTTCACATTCATTTAAACAAAAAAAGGTATAAAAAAAAAAAAAAAAAAAAAATTGTAGTATAGACGTACGTAAAACACACATAATATGTATTGATCATTTGTTTAAATATTTCGATACTCTTATATATCACTTATCTAATTTAGAAAAAAAAAAATGTAAAAAAAAAGTGACAATACAATAAAAAAAAAAAAAAGATACAACAAAAAATCAAAAAACGGAATGAGATTCGCTTTGTTTGATAGACGTCGTTACATACGTATCGTTGGAGAAAAATTTGTATTTTTTTTTTTTACAGATCACTCTGTATTACCTGTCATTGATCTCGCGTGATATGGGCAAATCGACGCAATATATGTATATGGCTGGTATATCTATATGTATAACTCGTAAATATGCACCAGTCGTATATAACATCGAGGGGAAGATTATTCCCGTCAAATTTATATCAGGACGAAATAAAAGATAAATAATACAAAAAAAAAAAAAAAAATTCTGGCTCAATTTTTACACAGATAAAGAAAACAAAATAAGAAACAAAAAAATAAAAAATAGGAAATAGATTTTTATCAATAAAAATTTCAAATCACATCCGTAAATAAAAGAAAAAAAAAAAATAAAAAAAATAAAATTATGAGGGAGGAATAAAAATGAGTGATAAAAATTTTTTTTCAATCTTTTTTTTTTTTTTTTTCTATTCTGATTTTAATTATTTCATAAATGTAAAATTTACATTGACGAAACTGATGAGGTGTCAACGAAATGTAAATTGGAAAATAGAATAATGTAGACCCGAGTGTGAATTTATTCCCATTTAATATTTTTTTCGCAATTAATTCCTCCTCACGTTTTCTATGTCTATAATATACCCAGCGTTTTTGATGAATCCGCACAACCCCCTCTTTCGTTTAAACCAACACAAGCCCGCACTGTGTGCATGAGGCTTGTTCGAGAGGGGATAGGCAATGCCATTAGTAGCTTATCTTTTCCTAAACGAGCCTTACGCACACGGTGTGTGGCTGTGTTGGTTTAGCCAAAGGAGGGGGAGGTTGTGCGGATTCACCAAAAACGCTCGGTATGTAGTGCGTCTCGTTTTTTCACCAATGGAACGTCACGGATACCAACCTAAAACTTATTTATTCTTACCCATACCCTGAGTTCGATCTAACTTTATTCTGTTTGAACGGGAAACCCCAATGGCCGTTGAAGACACAGAATAAAAAAAAATGATGATTGGCTGTAGACTGATTACCGCTGCCAATCAGGACCTTGGCTAACTAACGACTGGCAGACTAAGTATTTAAATTCTACAACAGAATAAAGTTACCTCGAACATGATATGGTTGAACGCAATCTCAAAAATGAAGAAATTTTAGGTTGGTTATATCCATGACGTACCGCTTCCTCGAAAAGACACGATATACTTATATTATGTACCCATTCTAGATTATGATAAATATTATGTTTTGGTTTTTTTAAAGTCACTGCAGTGTATGTTCATATATTTATTCATTTATTTATTTATTTTCTGACCGATTGTTATATTTAGAAGTCCCTAAATACATACTCAGTAGGTATCAATAAGATCCAGTCAGGAATTAAACAAATAAAAATGAAAAATGTGGGATAAAATCGTGGAGTAAATTTTTTTAATTTTTTATTTAAAAAATTGTTTTGTTTTTTTTTTTTTTTTTTTTTAAATTTTAACTTAGTGTATAGCCTAAATTTGAGCTGTTTAGCCGTATATTTTATACAATCATAAAAAAAATGGGGGTGGGCCCATTTTTTCTACACTTATTTTTCATTATTGAAAATTTTAGGGGGCCAATTTTGCCCCCCCCCCCCCCCCCCCATACCTCATTTTTTTTTTTGTCCTTCTGTAAAATTTGACTCCTGTCTAATTTCACCTCTCTTTTGTAACATCATACATAAATATACTAAATATAAATGTATCCGGTTCAGGAAGATAAAGAGGTTTCGTTTCAGGGTTAACGTTTCTCCCATCGTTTCAAGCTCCATTTGAAAAAATTGCTTGAATAGATCCTAAATTCACGAAAACGCGAATGGCAAATGCCAAAATATTGGATGCAATTTATGGCTATAATTTATAAATAAAGGAAAAACGAATACAGGAAAAAAAAAAAGAAAAAGAAAAAATTTGAATTCGAAATTACGGGAGTTTTCATATAATTCGCGAAAAAGTTTAAGAGGTGATAGAATATAGAATCCAAAATTTATTCGATGGTGAAAAAATCAAAACTAATAAATAAAAATGAGAAAAATGAAAAAAAGAAAAGAACAAAGGGAAGATGGCTACCTGAGAGCAGGCGTGCTGCGTCGAGTGTTGATTACAGGTGGTGGTAGCAGTGGCACAGACACCGGTACCTGGTACTTTGAGTTGTTCCTTATAATCCGGTTGATAGGGAAGAAGCATTCTTATTTTTCCCCAACGATTGAAAAATAGAGCGATAGCACCGGCCCATACGACAAGTACAAGCACCACTATACCAACTTCTACACCTCGAATCTGTAACAGAAAATAGCGAATTTCGTGTAATCGTATAGATCCATGTGAATGTGTAATCTCAAGAATTTCAAACTCGAGACTCGGGGAATTCCGAGACTTTTTTTTTAATGCCTGTTTGGATTTCTAGGAATTTCTGAAATCCTTCTTGAAGTCGACCACTAAAACTTCGAGTTTCCCGGAATTCTGTCCTAAATATAGACTCTCTATATCCTATAGAGTCATCATTCTTCTTCGCAACTTTCTTCACTGATTAATTCTACATGAAAAAAAATTTAAGACGTTGACAATCAACAGCGTTAACAAGCTGTTAGATTGTCACTCTAAAAAAGTCACTTTGAATCTTCTCGGAATCACTACAATGAAGAAATTTCTCTTTTGTCATTTCGGAGTTCGGATTTTTAAGGGCTGGTTATTTCCCTCTAACAATTTTCCGCTGGATAACTTTTGGAATTTCTTTTATTAACTTAAGATTTGAATCGGTGTTAAATTTTTTGTATTTCAAAAATTTAATTTTTGCCTTCCTTTTTTTTACAAAACTTTATACCAAACTTGGCGTAGTTTTTACAGTTTTTATTTTATCAAGAATTTTGAAAACATCTCGAGAAAAAGGACCAGACCTTATATAGCCAATCTAAATCGGCTTACCGATTCTCCTATAATCCTACGAAAAGTTAACAAAGATAAATCCCATCGCTGTGTTTCTTCAAAGATCAAAAATGACTTTTTTAAGTGTGAGAATCAAAAAAAAAAAAAAAAAAAAGAAAACAAGCCGGAAAAATAGTTTTTCGAAGTACTTTTCATGAAAAAGAAAAAAAAGGATGGGTTTGTCAGAGAAAGAAAAAGTATAAAAAAGTAATGAAAAACCGAAAAAAAAAATCAAAATTGAAAATTTCACATAACAAAATGCTCTATATATTGACAAACAACAATTTCATACAGTGCGTTTAATCCCAATTCGATCTGGGTACACTTACAATTTCTTATTGTCATTGGCAACGATCGCCCTATATATTGACAAACAACAATTTTATATAATGCATTCATTCTAATTCGGTCTGGGTATATTTACAATTTTTTGGTGTCATTGGCAAGGAATGCCCTATATATATGAAATTCTCAACTCGGAAGAGTATATTTTTTCATTTAGAAAGGTAATACAGAGAAAAAAGTATAGGTGTGTCAGTAAAACAGCAAAAATCGATTTATTTACGGTAGAACCGGAAGTTCAAATTAAACGAGACATGGAAATTTTTCATGCCCATCATTTGGTTGTAAAGTCCTGTAAATTTCAGATTTTTTCATCGATCCGTTTCCGAGATCACCGCGCGAGTTTGTCGAACAGGCCGACAGACAGACCGACATGTTTCCAAAAACGTGTTTTTCGGATTCTCGAGGGTCGAAAACGTGAAGATTCGTTGAAATGATCAAAAGTCACTTTTCGACCAACACCAATACTTTTCTTATATCACCGTTGGTGATGAAAAGTAAAAATAAAAAATGGTCTAAAAAACGAATACATCTAAAAATGAAAAATGCAGAAAAATTTTTCATTCCGTAAACCACAAACCTGAATATAAGGCTGAGGTTGTTGGGCTGAAGGTGGAGGAGGTGGAGTAGGACCTCCAGTAACAGCCCCAGCTGCGTCTTGCTGAGGCGAAGTTCTCGGCGGTTCTGAAAGGGTGATAAATAAGTAGATAAATTCATAATTGTTAAATAATATGTCGTATAATTTCATGTCGTGATAAATATGTTCAAAAGGTGCGTTGAAATATTTATCCAGAAATGATCTCAATTTGTTTTCAGTACATAGTCTACCGCTGATCCCAAATCGGCAAAGGTATTAGTTATTCCGAGACATCCGCCGACCTGGGACCCTCGGGATGAAGCGGGTCCTGGAGAAAAGGCGAACATAGTAGCTCCTTGAATTTATAGATTCTACGTTCCTCGGAGAAAGTTTGTTAAAGTGACCCTGTAGCCGTTTTCAAGAATTTACGAGCCGGAATATCGTTGCGGAGATCCTTTGCGGTCGTGAGAAATGCCCAGAAAAGCTTAGTCTAGGATCCATTCTTTGAGTCCTTTCCCCTATTTCTATATTTCTATCCCCCTTTCTACCAACCGCCTTTTCAATCTCTGGTCATTTTCAACGTCAATACTTATCTACACCGACCGGGTTCTCCTCTTTCTTCGTGATATATTCAATATATCAATGTAAAGGTCGTGAGACCTGAGTATAAGGAGCTTTTACCCGTGTCCATCTTACCTAAAGTTCGGAAGACGATCGGACGACTTCGCAGTTTTTTTCCTGCACGTACTGCCGTAACCACAAGCTGATATTGAGTATCAGCACGCAGACCACTTAGTGTAACTGCTTCACTGTTCCCAGCAACAACCGCCACCACCCTGTAACTAACCACTTTTACATTGTGATGCTATCTTTGATGATTCAACCTCCAGGATCTTCGAATTGAAATTTTAAACATCTGAGTATTATGAGTGGGGTAAAAATAATGCGAATATTTATTTTATGTATGTACGTTAGGTATACTTGTGCCAGGAATTATTAGGGAGCGATAAAAGAATCCATAAATCATTATCCTTTACTTAGGATAATTTATGAATTATAGGTATATATTGAAAATTTGATAAATTATAAAACAATATTTGTAATAGTGATGTGCAAACATCGAGCCGCATACGTATATATCGAACATGTTAATTGGATCGTAAATTGGGTTGTTTGGACCGGAGCGGTTCGTCTGCCCGAAGGGCATCGTCCTGCTAGTCATGACGTGGAGTAAAAAAAATATTTTTCCAATTTTAAGTGAGGCGTAATTTAAGTAGGTAGATATACATGTATAGATATATGTATGTATGTATTAAAAAATTAGCCCATCGCTATAAATGATCGGGGATGAAATATATATCTATACCTAATTGTTAACTTTACTATCAATCAATGAATCTATGTGTGTATAATACTGTGTAACACACGGTTTAGCAATTCTCTACTATATTTTCTACCCTCTATATTTCTATACTTTATCGAAATTAAGAATATACTTAATTCGCGCAGTGGCGAGTAGAGTAGGGCGGCAGTAGGGAGAGAGTGGAAAGTCCTTAGCGAGTCACGAAATATCGTATTCGTAAAAACGAAACGAAAAAAAAAACTGCAGAGTCCCAGTTTTGACGTGGAGAAGGCTGACTGAGTTTTTCTTTCGATTTTAAGTATATTCTTAACTTGGAAAAAGTATATCTGTGCAGATGATATGACACTTAGCATTTTTGATTCGTTGCTTTATCGCGTGAGTGTATAATAATGACATTGTGTGTATATAAAATCTCTGTGATTACGGTTCAAATAAACTTAATAATTGATCGATAACAAAAGATTGAGCTTTTCTTAGATATATCACATTCGATAATTTAAACAAACTTCCGGAAGCAATACGGATATACTATGAATTTCTTCAACCCTCCAACAACGACGATACAACGAATAGATTGCTGAACATCAATATATTTTGTACCCCAGGTGTGTTTGACGAAAGCACGAATACCCAGAGCGTGAGATATGTATATCTATATATAAAATAGAATACCGAAATCCGGTGAAATATGATCGCGGTTATAGTGATCCAATTTATGAGAAATGGTATACTGACTATATATACGTCTATAGTCATTTCGCAAATGTGGTGATAAAAAAAATTGTTCGAATATGTAGGAAATATTTAAGAGAAAAAAAAAAAAAAAAATACAACGAAATATATAAGTAAAGAGGAGAAAAGAATAATACAGATTTTTCATAAGTTTGTATAACGAAACTCTGAACCTCGCTTTTAATTACCCCGATATTTGCGCAACAATTAAACTGGTTAATTATATTCATTAATTATTACTTGATTTATTCATTTCAGTAGATATTTGAAGTATATATATATGTATAGCTTTCAGAAAGAAATATATTATTAAAAAGGGTAAGGATCTCGGTGAAAGTTAACGAAAGTATATACACTAATCGAGCGCTGCAGAGTATACTGAATAATAAAACTGTTAAAAGGATTTCACGTCCGTGTGGAAAGAACAGGAAAACTTTGATGATCTGTAAAAATAAAATAAAATAAAAAAACGAATCTCTAAGCTTCGGAATCAGCAATTCTAGCTCAGCTATAATTAACGTGCTTTTAAAAGCTAGCTAACGGATGCTAGGAACTTTTAGTCACAATTTTTAATATTTATTTATAGGTATACCTGTCCGGGCTACCCGTTGCCCCCATCGATGGAGGTAAAATCCATCATTTTTAATATGCGGCAGGATAAACACATTGTATACACGTTTATGTTAGTCATTTTTAGAGTATGAGGTAATAATAATAGAAGAAAAAAATGAAGAAAAACTATAGAATGAAAGTAAAAAATTGTTTGATTTTTACTGAAAAGGAAATGGGCCATTTTTTTCCTATTTCCGCGGTTTTTAAATGACTGGTATATGATCCAATTTCTGGAGTGAGTTTTAACCTTTTATTACTTTTAATGGGGGGGTGTCTGAATTGAATGATCTTTCTTTTATCATCGTCCCCTTTCACAGCGAAGATTATGAAAGCTTTTCAGTAACAATTAAGCGGCACTTCGATTCGTAATTGAAGTTTCTAAACTCTTCATTAATCGAAGTAATAATAACATGAAAAGAAGAAAAACAAAAAAAAACGAAAAAAATATACATAAATAATTTTAAAATTAATTAAACGGATTTTTAGGAACGCACCTGGCATCAGTTGGCTTGTAAGTTACGTCGTATTTTTCAACCTGATCAACCTGGCTGGTGCTCCACGACACGCGGACAGATGTTGGGTTAACAAACATCACAGTTATATTTTCCGGAACCCCTGGAATCCCGGGCATCGAACCTTTTTGAAAAAAAAATAAATCAACGAAGACTTTAGAATTTTTATTAAAAATTTTAACGAAATTGTTTGCTACGGGCATTTCATCCTATAAAATCAATTATTTAAAAAATTTTCGTTCAAACTGACCGTAAATTGAATCCCCAAAATTTCACTCAAATATTCTTTTTTCTTTTTTATTTTTTATCGATTTTTTCACTCACCGACGAGGCCAGCTCCCTGCAGAATTAGGATCGTGGCCAAGAAGACCATGCCTCCAGGGTGGCGGGCCAGGACTGGACCGCGCCTCCTTGGAGCACCACTTCCACTTTTACTTTAGCTTATCACTTCCGGTCAGTCGAAATTCCCAACGCAGGACCACTTTGACCAGCGTTTACTGATCTCATCGAATTCGAACATTGAAAGTAAATTATCGAGCTACAGTTTTTCTAGCCGTGAATATATATCAGAGAATATTATTCATGACTAATCCTGAGCAAGATCCTCCGATTATACCTCAAGCCTAATCACTCTGAATATATATCCAGTTGCACTCGTTCGTAATAATTGATGAATTTATCTGAAACAAAAAGACAATCGTTTTTATAATTTTTTGAAAAAACTTTACAGAAATATAAAGAAAAAAAAAACAAAATGGTCGGATCCTGAATGATTAACGAAATTAGACAACCTACACTAAATGCGATAGCGATCAAAGTGAATCAAATTGATTTCGCTATAAAGACAATACTTCTCATGTTTGAAGTCAATACTTTACTACTTTTTTTACGCCTCCCTCGTAGGTATGTATGTACATACATACCTACTGAATCAACAATGTACGGAATAAGCTATGTGTTCAAACGTATGTATGTATGTTATATACATAAAATCCATAAATACGTATTCGCATATACCTAGAAATATATATACATATATATATATATATATATATATATATATATATATATATATATATATATATATATATATATATATATATATATATATATATATATATATATATATATATATATATATATATATATATATATATATATATATATATATATATATATATATATATATATATATATATATATATATATATATATATATATATATATATATATATATATATATATATATATATATATATATATATATATATATATATATATATATATATATATATATATATATATATATATATATATATATATATATATATATATATATATATATATATATATATATATAAGAGAAAACGAGGTATATATAAGAGGTAGCCGACATGACATGTAACGCAGTTTCAAATATATATAGATATATAATATATGAAAATCACCCTGTTGGACTCTTACAATCGATATGAACAGAGTAGTGTGTAATTTGCAAAGGAGAGTGGTGACACTGAAGTGTACGACGCTTAGAGGTATATATACGATATAGTTACGTATGCGTACCTACATAAATCCATTATTTATCACGACATTTATATTGCAAACGAAGAATATTTTACCTCTGACGAATATAATGTGTGGCCAAATTTAATAACGACTCCTACATGCATACGTATACGTCGTTTAAGTCGTCAGTCGCGAGTTTATTTAGATGAAAACGAAATATCTATCAGTTTTGTATTTTAATGGTTTCAGATAGTATTTTCTTTATCTCTCTTTCGTTAACAAAACTATTTGCACTATTCTATGCAACATTTCAGTTCAAGAAATTTACTAAAATGCCGTTCGTCGATGCCAAGAGTAATATAAAATTAGACTACGAAATGCGTATAATACTACTGTAATAACAAATAAAAATTGCATTTTATCTATCCTCCTACGAGGAACAAACGGAATCTCAAATTCTGTACTGACTATAACAGATATTTATGATAAACCAGAATTTTTCGGGGGTTTAGACGTATGTATGTATGTATGTACATACATACATACCTATGCAAAATAATTATGTAGGTATGTATGTATACCTTGAGCTTTTTATACATTTTCCGATTTACGCGGTTTGCTATTGCTACTACTACTATTTGTATCCACAAATCACCTGTCTTTATATTCTCATACAGAAAAAAAAAAACGAAAAAAATGAACCCGTGGTAATAGGCACCACTTTTTATACACAGAATTATCTCGTTCGTTTTTGTCAAAGAATACAATTTTACTATAACCAATAATATAACTATTTCGATTCTGCAAATCAATTATATATTTTTACTTCAAATTTTGTTCTGTTTTTGTTTTCTTTTGACGGTTATACTAGCAGTAGTAGGTATAACGTTAACTACGAGAATTTTTTCGCACACGTATAGTACCTAATTGGGATTAGCATTTAGATGAAAATATGGTTGATGAGATGATAATTGTTACTTTTGTATTAATTAGTGTCAAAGAAGAAAATTAATGAAATTTTATATGTAAAATATTTGCCAGCTGTGATAATTATCGTTGGTATATAATTTTATATAGATGTGTACATATATAACTATATATATATATATATCTACCTCATATAGACTGCAGCCATATCTTCGGCTTTTGATTAATTGACCTACGGTTATTTTCAGTAGTTTATTTGTGCTTTTGTATATACCTATACTAACACCATGTGTTCCACACATGAAATATACGCGAAGCTGCCAACTAACTGCCAAGACGCCTGTGGTGAAGAAACAAACACCTTGAAATAACAAACTTGGTGGTATACAGAATGATTTGTTACCACCGTGAGTCTACAGCTTCAATCGTTAATATCACAAAGCTGTATAACGTTACCGATATACACGAAATAGCCCAATTGTTGACGATTTTTCATACTTTTTTTACGTTTCGTTTTTTCGAATTTAAAGAGAGCGACGGAGAGAAAAATTCTAATGTGTAAAGTGATCATAAAATTATGTTCTAAACTGTATAATTTCAAGAAACAATTAGTTGTACAATTTTACACGGATACTATTATATTTAAAAAATTGTTCCAAATGATCTTCCAAAGTTGAAAGATCAAATTGTAAAATTATAACAATTTTTAAGGCATGATTGTAAGGAAACGGTTCATCTAACGGAAAATTTCAATCAGACCTTTTTTGTAGAGCATTCAATTTCCTTCAAAAAATATATTCGAGTCAATTTTGTTCAACTCAATGGTTTGGGAGTTCTGAGACAAAAACCCGCTCAGGAAAAAAAAAAAAATTAAAATTGCGATGATAGACCTTTTAATATTAATATTAAGAACTCAAATTCTAACAATAATTTTTTTTTTTTATCACCCCAAACAATATTTTCGATATACTTTGAAAAGAAAAAAAAAAAATAGTCGTTTTTTTTTTTTTGGCCCAGTCTAATTTAGATACTGTAAGACTTAACTTCAGATATTATTTATCATCAAAGAAAAGTCAACTTCCTGAACTAATCGAATAGGAAATTGATTGTCTATTCATGATGATGACCGCGTGCCATTTGACAGTAAGGAAATTGGTGTATCTATAAACGATCTTTGAAATCGATATTAATTATTTAAAAATTATACCGTTATAGTCTCAGTACATACATACGTAAGTATATCTAATGACCGGACACACAGTTGATGACGTATATATTATGTCTACATTATTACTATAGAGCTAAATTTAATTCCCTTAACAGCTTTTTAAAATATAAACATTACGGTTTCACTCATCGTCAAATTTTCTTTAACAGAGGGAAACACATGTTTATATTGAACGTCTATAATATGTGATATACTGTTTTTAAAATATCTACCACATAGTATATGTATAACTGTATTGTATCAGGTATGTACATACATATATCGAGCTTTTTCTTTTTATACATATATTCATATTTATTGTTTTTTTGAAAACACGAAAACTCGGCGGTGGGATTCAGAGGATGAAACCAATTTTTATTTCGTTGTTGTTCTTTTCTTTCTTTGTTATTTTTTTTTTGTTTTGTTTCTATATAAAGTATATGAAATTGTGACAAGCGAGGTTAATTTTTGATAAATGTTCAATATATACCTACACATGTATACAGTTACTATCGATTTCTTATCCTTTTTTTTTTTTTTTTTTGTTTTTTTTTTTTGCCTAGGTCAAAAAACAAAATCTATAGTGTTCCATGACGTAAGGCAAGTTTTCTGAATTATCAATAAAGTAATTACTTACACTGTTCTCTCGTCGACACGTGATGAAACTCCCTTAGCGTAACAAATTGGCTTTGTATATACAAATACATATGTTGTATAAGTATACATGTATATACTCAGCCTTGTCTCCTGTAGTTACATATATGGCAAGCCCTATATATAGCGATGGTTGTCCGACCTCAATCCGGGCTTAAATCGAACATTAGCCATCGCACCGTGGATCACATTGTCACAGTCGGCTATGAACGTCGTAAAGGTGTAAGCGAAATGGCTTTGAATTTATTACGCAATAAATCCAACTTATGAAACCTTTAACCCCCTGCCCCCTTTTACCACCCCGCGTATTAGTACAGGTAAAGATTTTACCTCGTAAGCCAATTTAAACCTAATTTATACAACCTCTCATACCTCTAACCTTAACTACTCATAATCGGATTTAGATCACAAATTAATCACATCTTTTTCCCACTTTTTTCTACCTCAAAAATGTTCTTTCTAATCAATTCCAAATTTGGGTTAATTGGGTTACTTTTTTTGTGGATTTATAGTGAAAAACTGGAATTATAAAATCAATTTCAAACGATTCTTACGATTCGCGGATTTTAACTAAGCCAAAAAAAGAATTGTGTTATAAATAGACGAATCATATCCCTCATATGTAACGTGTAACTTATATTATTGTTCGAGACATGATTCTGCTGACGATGAGGGTGGAATTCGGTTGTCGAGGGATATTAGAGAATGTGTTGTGAAATGTATGTACCTATATATAAGTATGTATATATATACATACATATATACATGCATAAACTACGCTGTGTCCCGGGAACGAGAAACGGGCTGAATCGATTTGCATAATCCGATGGATAAGCGTTGCTTTTCTACACAACATGTATCTATATGTATATGTATGTTGTGTAGTTCACCATGTAGTTTGTGAGTTCCTTAAGTAGGTATATGCGAATTCCGTGGATATATTTGCCTGCCTTATACCTACGTAACAGAGCTTTTCCAAACCTTTGAAAGGGTGTTTTAGGACTCATACATATGGCTGTTTATTTTGACGAAAAAAAAGTGTGCTTTATACGACTAGATGATTCTACACGGTGTATTTACTCGGCTCAGGAATTCTACGGGTAGATTTTTCAAGGTCCGATATTTCTGAGACTGATCGATTTGTACGAAAATAAAAGAAAAACTAAATATCCTGGTATATAGTCTAACAATTAAAATTTTGTTTTTTAGAATTGTGCAAATTTCTTTATATTTTACATCGTTTCCTGAATAACGATTATATAATTCAGTCCTATAGTAGCCAGGAATTAGGACGTTGTATCCTTGGAGATGATGCGTGCGGAAACCACTTTGAAAAGCTCTAGAACCACGTAGCTAATGCTTAACTACTTCAGACTTGAAACCGTGCAGGAAAGAATAAGGTAAAAAGCTCGATTGTGAGACTTTTAGAATACGTTTTGCATCAAACGAAGTCGAAAACTTAATTGCGCTAGTTTTTATTTCTTCGTATAAAAATCAAAAAAAAAATCTAAAATTTATCAATTTTTTATTCACTTTAATACGTCTCTTAAGTTTCATAACTTATGACGGATGTCATGATCATGGATCGCATAAAATTGACAGCTTTAATGCTAGTCGTTAAACGATGAACGTATTTAATCATGGACATAACTTTACGGGTAAAAATTTTTCACCGAGAATCAAGTAAACGTTTCATTGTCTCTTAACACGCGATCACAAAAGTCAATGGAACTTGTTAGAGCAAACAACACATACCTATGAAGTACTTGGACAATATTAGGTGTTACATTTATGTATACATGGGGTTTATTGAGGCTGTTGGTATTTCGTGATGTATGTAACCTACTTCAGGTCATAAAGATATAAAAAATTCTTTAGTTTTTTTTTTCTTTTATAAATCACGGTTAATTATTCGAAACGAGATTTTCTATCTCATCAAGTATGCACGCGGTTGTCACGATGGAATAATTCCTTAATTATTTTCAAAGTAAAGTTCATAAAGTAGTTTAAAATTAGAGCTTTTAGTTATTCCGGAAAGTCTTGACTTGTCAGTAGAAACGTTAGCTGATATACATATAGGTAGACGGAAAGTTTCTGTAGTTGATTAGCACGGTATAAGATATATGACGAGAAAATTAAACAAGTTTAAGAAAATCCGAACGGTTGTTTTTTAACAGAAGTTCAAATTTGTTTATAACAAACTGTTCTCCAAGTTGCAATGAAATTAATTACATACAGTATATATGTTCATTGTTCACTATTCACAGTTCATTCATCACTATTTTTTCGGTTCAAAACTAAAACGAGTTTCCAATCTTGCGAATTTCATGTACCTATGCTCAACGATACAGTAGCCAAAAAACAATTGAGTGCAATTGTTTGTTGGTTACTGATTCGTTGCAGGGCATAGATACATGAAATTATTGTGAGAGTGGAAACTCGTTTAGTTTTGGTCCAAAAAGATATAGTGAGCCACTGTGGACTCCGTCAATGAACATTACGAAATTTTTTATTTATTTTTACTTTCATTCAACTGCTATTAGGAAAAAATTACATGAAAGAACGAGAACGAGTTCGTCCTATATAAGGAGAGAGAATTCATTACTCGAGTGTTAAAATCGTGACAGTCTCAAAAGAGTGAAATACCACTCAAAAAAAAAAATAAAAAATAAAAAAAAGAGTGAGATTTTATTCTTTTGTTTCGACTGGCGCAATTTTTATGTTAAAAAATTTATAAAGTAAATATCATCCCCCATTATACTCGTGATCCCTCATTTTTATATTGCAAATATGAACGAAATTAGATTGACTTTTTCAACGTTTTAGTTGAAGCGTGGCTTTTGACGTAGAATAAATTGAAAGGTACCGATATGATAGGGGTGAAACAGAATGATCAAAAAAAATAAAATATAAAAACCAAACAACGAAATCTATGTAGAGTGATAACGAAATAGAAATGAATATAAAATAGAAGCAAAAAGAAAAAAATGAAGTTCAAAGTTAACTCAAAGTCAATTTTTTTAAATGATTCGAAACGAGGGATTTGAGTATATAGAATGAGTCGGTGGTCAAGGGTCGTAATTCGGTAGGACCATGCATATTAGCGGAAGTTAAATTTGTGCTTTAAATAAATAGTAGAAAATCGTCCAGGGACGTCGAAGCTCGTTTTTATTTCATTCGAAAAAAAGGGAGAGTCGAAAAGAAAGAAGAAAGAAAAAAAAAATATATATATATATATATAAAAGAAAATGTGACGGAAAGGGATTTCCGTCCCTCGACGATGTAGGGAGCGCTGCCCGAGTTGGCTATCGTTTAATTCGGCTTACGTCGTTAATCTTGTTACTATGATCAGTTCGTGTCAGCGTTGAATTTAACGAGTTTGAGGGCGAATTACGAGAGCTTTTTTTTCGTTCTTTTTATTTCTTTATTTGCCTTGACCCTCGAAAGTAAAATGAAACGAAAAAGAAAAAAGAAAAAAGAAAGAAAAAAAAAAAAGGAAATAACGTAACGACGACATGACTTAAAAAAAAAACTTTGTAAGACACTTGACGAATAATAATAATAGGGCGTAATAAAAACCTAAAATTAACCAATTTTCAACGTTAGCTGCAAAGAATAAAAATTTAAATGAAAATGAAAATCTTGGTAAATAGTTCAGAGTGAAATTTACGGCCAGGTCAAGATCAGTCAGACTGTCACGTATCCCAGTTTGTAGAGGACGACAAACCGTGCCCTCATATGGTCGCGTTTATTTATCTTCAACGTTGACCTGCAGGGCTTAGCCTTTGGTAAACGTTCTGCAGCCAATTCAATATGTAACATCGTACAGATAGGGTGACCAGTCACGAAGAAAATCAAACGGAAAATAGGATAGTGGGGAAATCAATAATCCCAATAATTCAAATTTTTTTCATCAAAAATAGTATTAAAAAAAAAAGAATTAAAAAAAAAAAAAAAAAAACTGATCTGGTCTTTTTTAAGTCTTCTTATAAATCGTGAGATTTATCCTTCAGGAAGGTGAAGCTTGCGATGCTTTTAGAAAATTAACCGCATGATGAGGCAGCAATTTTTACCTACAACAGCTGTCGATGATTAATATTCGTTGAGGTATGAATTTTACTGACAAGTGCAAAAAAATGAAATAAAAAACTAAAAATCAGGCTTTAACAGTCCTACAGGGCATACTCGTATCGCATCAAACCATCGAGATTTCTTGTCAATGAAAAGAAAAAAACAAAACACAAAAAATTAAGGGTAGGTATAGAAATTGTAAGAAAAAAAGAAGTTCGACGGGGATTGGTCCGGCGTTAATTAGAACAACTTTATCAATCAACACCTTACGCAGCCGTATAACCAATTATAGTTAATCTTCGTATATTGTTACCAACGAAACTAAATTACACCCGAAGTAGTTCTAAGCTTCTGACTTTCAGATTGAAAATCGAAAAACGCAATTACAATAATTGAATTTTATTGATACAATAAAACGAATTTTTCACATTGTAAGAATCGTTCTTATTAACTGGCTCTTGACGAACAGAGTCTTTGAAAAATTAAAGTTCGTGGAATTTTTTGATAAAAAAAAAAAGAAATAAAAAAAAAAAGCAAACAGAAAAAAATTGGAGTGAAAAATGTTGAGCTATTTATAATGCTTGATTAAAATAGCAACGTGAGACGGTAATGGTATTATTCGTTAAGGTCAGAACCCCCAAAGGTGTTGAGAGGTTGAAAAAAGCTTCTTATTATTGGGGTGCAGTGAAAATTACGAGGTTCAAAGCTCGGCGTTTTGGTCGAGCTATGGATTATGGTATTAAAATAAACCCGAGGTAAATACCCTTCCTGAAATATCTCCATACATATATAATTAGGTTTGTATGTATTGTACATGAAAACAAACGTAAGCGGGACTAACAATAAGGTAATGCAGGGTTTCGCTACGGTCTTCAAACATACCTATATACCAATATATGTATATAAGTATGTATGTCCAGTATAAATATTTTACAGAATGTTATACAGGAATATTGTCTAGTTTATTTGTTCAAGAAACTAGGCATAATAATCACAATTCGTTGTTGTACAAAACTAACTTATGTAATTTAAACGTATTATATATACACACATATATATGTAAATAGAAAATTTTCTACACTATACTGGAATTGAAATAGCAACTTAAACGACTAAACAAACCTTCCCGATGTTTACCACGGGAATAAATCGCCCTCCTAGAAGGTTGCGGGATTAGGTACTGAAAGGTTGTTAAAAAATGAACAAAAAAAAAAGTCAAGATCTTCGAGTTGATTAATTCTTTTATATTATATTTGACGAAAAATACTTTTTAAAGTTCTACCAACACGAACTTATAAAGTGAAACTGATTTTTTTCATTCAATTGTTTCTAGTTTTTAACAAATTGGATTTTGTTAGTTTGACATGGGTAGGTTTACCTACGCAGTAAAATATTTTTTATAACCTTATTCTAGAATTACTTTTCTTGTTTAAATCCCAGAATACATTTTCTCAGTTTCTTGGGAGTCCTAAACCGTTCGTGGCTCAGGTCTTATGGTCAGGTTTCAGACGGCCCGATTTTCTCCATATGTATGTACATACATACCTACATAAGCTCCCTCTGTATGCCGAAGTGCCTTTTGTCATCTAATATTAAAGGTTGATAAAACGTCTGTTCGCCGACTCCGTTGCCGTGAAAAATGAGCAAAATCTGAGAGGATTGTTGAGACTGAGATATAAATGTACATACATACACGTTTATATGTATATAGGCCAAGGGATTTTCGGATTCTCGAATAAAGCCTACAAAGCAGTATTTTTTTTTTTTTCCCATGCGTTTGCAGATATCTGAATATTTAAAGAGAAGATGCGAATTTCCTTATTCGTGGTATTTCGGAGCTTGAAATATATACCTAGTCTGAAAATTTGAATGCTAATTAGATCCTAAAAGTTTGTATTACGAATAATCTTTGCTGAGGTCAACCGCGGCGGTTTCTCTCCTCTTTCTACTGCCGAATTCGACGCGTGGGTAAAAGTTATTTAAATTTTCAGGGATGAGGAAGAAAAAAGAAAGAGAGAGATAGAGAGGGAGAAAATAAAATGGGAAAGAAACCAAATTTTTGATCCCAACAAAAAAATTTAAATAATTATTTCCAACTTTCGGATTATTTTTACATAATCGAATAATTTCGAGTTCAAATTCATTCCTGTACCTATATTCCTGATCCTCCAAGTATTACTACTTCTCTTCTGGGAGACCCAAAGGTATAGGTATATAAAATGGTAAAAACGTTTTACGAATTTCGATAGAAATAAAAAGAATTCGAGATACGAATTGGAAATATTTACAATCTAGTTTTATCAAACGGAGAATATCGCCAAACGATCTTCTCCCTGTAAATGCCCAAGGGAAATAGCGAAGTAAATAACGAGAGAATAAATACGAAATACATACATACGAAAAACGTATTATTATCTGAAAAAAATTCTCTTTCAAATATTTAAACACATTTATTGAATCTTCCTATATGTTAAATAGTTTATTATGTATGAAGAGCGGAAAATAGGCGATTATTGACGAGTGTGAAAGTTGCCACCTGAGCAAATCGAGGGTGGTAACTTGCTTTGAAGTACATGTAAAAACGAGCGGAAGTTAGCACTTTTTCGCTCTAGGACGGTAAAGTGCTCTAGTACGGTAGAGTATTATTACCTACTTTACCGCCCGAGGGCGAAAAAGTGCTACTTTCCTCACGTTTCACATATATGCACGTAACAGCATACTTTCGATGCAGGTAGGAAAAAAATTCTTTTATTTGCTCATTTTTAAATTTTGTAACTATTTTTTTTTGGCTAGCTGTATAGATCGTCAATATAAATTAGTCGAAAAGGAAGGAATAAAATAAAGTATGAAGTAACGTAAAGACGGTAAAGTAAAGTGAAAATAAAGTCCTGTATTGTCTTGACAGTGACAATAAGTATAACTTGGATTGAATTTGACGTTGGATAAAACTTGTTACTTTAACTTTATATTTGATTAGAGTTTTTGTCGGAGGGTTTCCCATTGCCACATCGTCGGATGTACCCAATATATATAGCGAAGAAAATTCGTGAAGCCTATAGCGTAGTATTTGTAACACGCTTTTATCTCAGTCAAAACGAAGTTAAGTATGGGGTACTGTGCTGGGCTGAGTGTAGAGGGTTTGAAGATAAAACGAGACGAGAAATAGAGAGAAGGGAATGAAAAGAACAAAAAATGTTAAAATTACGGGGGGGAGCTGTGCGAAATAATAAAAATGAAAAGCCGTGTTCGCGAAAAAGATGAAGGCATAAAGCAGTGCGAAAATTGTCGCGAATTTAGATAACGGCTATGATACGTGACTCTCAGAATTCTTTATATCCGTTTTTCTTTTATTTCTTTCATTTTTTGTTTGTTACGACCCTCAGTCCTTTTTCGTAACAAAATGCCAAAAAAGAAATAAAGATAGAAAGAAAGAACACTGTCATTTATCTAACGACATAGTATACCGTAATGTGTTAGAAAAAAAAAAACAAAAAAAAAAAAAACAATGACCCATAAACAAACTTTTCTGTGCTTTTCAAGAAAAAAGTATATCGCAGTTTCATATTTCCTAAGCGTTTATATATTTAATTCATCATTTTTGGTTTATTTTTTTTTTTGTACGGGTTAGAGATCTTTTTCAATGAGGATTTCTCAGTCATTATTTCGAATGGCAATAACCAAGTTAATTAACTATGTATGTACAACGTATTTTAGGCTGCTCTGCTTTTGGACGGAGATATTTCCAGCCGTGGCAAAGATGTATTTTATTAACCACCTACCAGCCTCTTCTGATTCTGGTTATTTCCGAGAGTGAATAATTAAATTCTTGTGCCAAAATCATCAAAGAAATCATAATTACCGCCGAAGGGAATCAACGGTTGTGCAGAATATAGAATCGTGTAAATTTTCGAAGGGTTACTTTTACCTCAAAAATTATTCTACGATCATTTATTTCTTCGTGTTTCAATCTGCGGACGCTATAAAAATAAGGGAAAGAAGGTAATCCGATTAAAACAAAAAAATAAAAAAAACAGAAAAAAAAGGAAAAAGGCAAAGCTAAAAAAGGTATCAGGTATCGAACGTCGAGGAGCCTCGAGTCGCTAAGCTGCACATATCAAAGGATCAACTTCGTTAATTTTGTGCTTTTGAATTTAATCCGCTTGCAGAATTCTTGACGGTGAAATCTAGCCGTGAACCTCTTACTGTAAATTAGTTTAACGTTTTCATTATAACAGTATAGTAGAGTTTAATAATTTATATACAAATTTCCTGCAGCAGCAGCAGCAGCAGCAACAATAAAAGCAACAAGCGCGCTTTTGAACAGAAGACTGTTGTAACGAGAGTTAATTTTACTGTCCAGTAAGCGAAAATTTTTTTTTTTTTTTACCACTGAATCACCCTCAAGCAACACAAAAACGAATACAAAATTTCAGTATCCGTTGGGAGTAATTTTTGTTTTCTTTTTTTTTTTTTTTTTTTTTTTTTTTGTTCTCATAGTGTCGAGGATCGTGTCAGCGGAATTTATTCTCCAACATAGGTATTGTACATACCTACTACCGTTTCCTCAGATGTTTTGTATACATTTTCTAACTCATTGTTCAAAACGGACCAAAAGGACCACCATTTTGTAACAAGGGTTCATTATAAGCTTCGCAAATAAAGTTTCCTTAACTTTACGAGAGTATATAATGTTATACCTGCTGCAGATGAGCTCGGTTCATTTTAAAATTATACCTTATACCTGCTGTTTGCGGGATTGTAATAAAACTCCTTACACATACACGAATTGTAAATACCCATACGTGTTTATCCCAGTATCACTAAAACCATTTTCAACATGATGATATTTCGTAAATCAAATTGTTTTAATTAATCCAAAAATTAACTCTCTTCTTCCACAATTAAACTTTAATAATAAAACAAAAGTTCGTCGACATTTAGAATCAAAAGCGAATAGGGGCGAATATAACGAATCGATAAGCTTTGAATTCGCATTAATTTATCAAAAATTTATATCTCTCTTTACACGTGCGGTTATCGCAATAACTTCTTGACGAGGTTGATTGTGAGCCGGATGTGAAAATCAGAAAAGTTACTAGGCTGATAGTTACTAGGCAAGTAGCTAGACAGTCCACCGCAAAACCAGCAGCGAGCTGTCTGCTAGAGCAAGTCTGACACCAAGCGACGGAACGCGACATCATTCCGAGGTGATCTTTTCGAACCTTAAGTAGCAGACAGCTCGTGTTTCGCAGTAGACTGTCTAGCTCCTTGCCTAGTAACTATAAGTCCATTAATTTTTGTGATTTTCATTTCTGGCTCAGAATCAACCTCGGCAAGTGTACGAAAATTTTCTCGAATTCATATGAGTTTACAAGTCAGTTTCACGCGGTCGATTTTATCGATTCTCTCTTTACGTATACGTATGCACGACACGACTAGTATTTCACTTTTTGCTTCTACTATAAATGCGGCATGCGACAAAACAGGGGCGATATACAAGCCCAGATTACCTGGTTGAACGTCTTTGCCTGTTCCATAAATCACTCTGTACGTTCCTTGAAAACTACTTCGATAACACATCTGCAGAAATCTTGATTTTTGTATTATACTTCCTTTCTGAACTTAAAAATATAATCTTAACCTTGATCTAAAAATAAAAAAGTTAAATTAGGCAATTATATTCTTGAATTTAATGATAAGTTGAAAATACATATTTTTTTTCTTAATTTATATATTTACGCGTGTGAATTAAAATTCTTACTGATTTTACACGCATCAAAGATATGAATTAATCCAACTCATTTGTATGCAATCGAATTTCTTATATCTGAATAGGTTTCATATGTGCAGAATTTTCGATTCCGATATTTTAGTGTCGCGAAATATTTTCAGCGATTTTTTATTACACGTGTGAACAGGTGCGAGTTAGCATTTTATAAAAACGTCAAATGTAAAAAGTACGCCTTGTACGATCAGGGTTCGAAATAAAATTGGATTTGATATTTTTCGAACTGGCAACCGTCGGATCGAAAAAGAATCAAAAGAAGAATTTTTCTCTTTCTTTAAATTATTACGTTTCCTTCCTTTCTTTACTATATGCGGTATACCTACGGAGATGTATTTGAATTTTATTCCTAAGAGGATCCCAGTCGACTCGAGTTTCCCCTTTTCTTATTTTCGGATTATCGAACGAATTCAACGTACGAAAGCCCCGTCAAAAAAATAAAAATAAATAAAAAATAAAAATTACGTACCTAAAATTTTTCAAATTTTATTATCGAGTTTCAAGGGCTTGAAGCAAAAGAAAAAAATAAAAATAACAAAAAAATTAAATAAAAGAGAAAGAACTTGAAGAAAAAACTTGTTGCGAACGACCCTGTGACGTTCAACGAATCAAGGGGGCAGGGCATCTCTTGTGGCCAATTAGTTGTATTGATTCAGCGCTGACCTACCGGCTACTCTAACCCCCCATCCCCTTTTCACCTTTCCACCTTTAGGTATAACGTAGTCCGCGAAATTGCCTCATGTCCGAGCATTCGCGCGTGCTGTGACGTCATCCGGGGTTAGGACAGGTACTTTCCTTAAAATTAATCGCAAGTCTCAGGATTAAGAGGAAAAAGTTTTTTGTCGCGTAATGGTCATTAAATTCAGTGCAAGGAGTCTTTTTTCCGTTCTATTTTTTTTTTTTTTTGTTAAAAGAATAAAAAGGAGGAAAACAATTCGAGTCCAAACAAACAAAAAAAAATTATACAGAATTTTGAAAATTCTGTTCATATTTATACGTGGTATCTTTTAATCAACTGATAAGGGTCAATTTATTTGGCCAATTAGTACCTACGGATTTTGGGGGTTTCTGTTAGTTTCTTAATGTTTTTCCCTAAGGGATAACAACGTAGAAGTTTCGGGTCATGGCAGTTGTGTTTGTACCAACTTATTCTGTCCCACGGCAATACACGTATACTCCTGACTAATTAACCCGTTTACATTCTCGGCGTTATTCGGTACGGTATATATTAGCCAACGATATGATTTCGTGGAGAAATAATTGCGTGTACGTTTTATAGAACAACGATGTATATAAGTATACATATATATTTTATAAATAATAAGGATAGAATGCGTAAGAATGTGTGAGCGATGATTGAGTGTATATTATTCTATATTCGATTATTCGATTCCGGGTATACTATATATGTATGTATGTCCAGGTAGGCAGCTGTATACTATAGACTGTACAATGTAACCGTTCGATTTTCAATTTCCATTTCTAGTTAATCGATTTATACCAAGGCCGGTCAACCACGCACGCATAGTTACCAGAATCAAGAAATAAAAGCTCTATAATACTATACGTTATTCATTTCCACGTAGATTCGTAAAACTCTTTGAATAGGTATGATCGTACCCATTCTTATACCTATATTCGATAATTATTTTTATATACGTATCGGTACTGCATCAGGATTTGAATTACACCTTCTGATCAGATTTTCACAGTTTGATGAAAGAACTTTTTTCCATAGAGTATAATACAACGAATTCTTTACGACTCATCTAGATTCCATGAATTTTCGATAATCTATTGTATGAAAAAACAAGAAAACAAAAAAAAAAAATAAATAAGAATGAATTTAAGACAATTTGTGCGAAAAGTAAAACTTTTTGCGGATCAAAGACGCGTTTGCAGGAAATTATCAATCCGAGTTTCTCGGAGACAATGTCGGATTTGATAACGAAGCGTGATATCGAATCGGTCAGGCGTTCACAGTCCATTATTTGAAATTCCAAACGACTAAAGTCTGACAAATCTCGAAAGTCCATCCATTCGCTAGCGCAAACGAGTGAATTGAAAAAGGGATTTTCACACACTCTAAGTACATGTTCTGATATATACCTATATTCGAAAATCTGATGTTCAAAATACTAATCGTCATAAATTTTAATGACTAAAATTTTTATCAGAATTATTGAAAAGTTGTTTTACCCACCAAAAAATAAATAAAAAATGAGAGAATCAAAATTCTTACAAATCCTCTTTTTACACCCCGAATATCTACCACGTATGTATGTAATAATTAGATTGATGTGGCATCTACCTATTGTTAATTTTCCTCTTTGAAATTGAATCTAACTTGTCTAGTTTCATGGTTTCAAGTTCTCAAAGTGCTTGGGGCGAGTTTGAAGTTATATACATATATATGCATGATCTGAGCATATAAGATGCTTACATGTTCGTATAATTGATTAACCACTAGTAATAGAGGTGAGTATAATTGGTCATGTCTTTGGTAATATTGAAGTTTCTAATTCCAAAACTTGGATGATATTACACGAGGAATATATCCAAACTAAATTAGGTTCATTTACGAATTAATGTAAGTTATGAAACGACGTATAGGTATATATAGAAAAAAAATTTTTAAACCGTATCTCAGTTTGTTATTAAAAAAATTTATATCAGGGTTTGCAAGTTTCGCTCATCTGTATAATTAACGATCCTTCAAAACTTGCGATTGGTGTAGCTATACCTATCGCTTTCAAGTTTCGAAGCAGCATCTAAAAACTTATTTCAAAGCTTATTAATTTAATCCAAGATTTTTTAATTATCAATCTCAAACGACTGACAAATTTGAAAAGTAAAAAGAAATATAGTATAAAAATATATGTACAAGAAATTGGACAACTTTTTTTTTGTTTTTTTATTTATTTTTTTCTAGGTTATCTAAGAAAATAAAATAAAATAATAATTATAAAAAATTTTAAAGAATTTATAAATATTCAAGACTAAATTTTTTTCAAAAATTTTTTTCACATATTTATTCATACAGCATCGAGTTAGCTTGTGGCATTCTATATTCAAGCACGGAATGTCTGCACACAATCGACAATAAATAGTCAAACAGAAATAGAATATAACTCTCTAATTCCAACAACAGGAATCGTTCCCATTTGAGTTTACACAGTGAGAAAATAAAAACTGGCGCCGTTATTTGTTTTTATTTAATTGATTTTTATATTTTTAACGAAATTTTATACTTTCTGTGCGACTAATTGAATAATTTAATGCTAAAATTTAGGCTAAATTAGGTCTGAATAATTAAAAAAAAACAGCGAAGTAGATATACTGCAACAGACATGCCTCGAGGAGCTGTTTAGATTCCTGACGATGAAATGGTCGATGTTTTTTTAATTGTTTTATATATATTTTTTTTTTTATTATTATTATTTATTTCTATTCTAATGAAAATTTTCGCTTGGAAAATTTGTCGAGCTTTAACTAACTGGCTTCCTTTTTTACGACTGTCTGGGTCGTACTTTACGATCTGTTGCACATACGTAATGTCGTGTCTATACCTATAGCCCGAATTTAAGCTTTTTGCAAATATAAATAAAACAAATTTATTTACAATTTACTACTGACTGTTATAGGTATAGCTTCTCATGCAACTTATAGTTACGACAGTTATTTCAGAGGTGATTTTTTTGCCGAAATTTTAAATTCAAACAATGAGCGGAAACAAAGAAGAATAAGAATAAGGTAAGTATGAGAAATTCACTCCCTTGGATTCTAGCCAAACTTTTTTTTTGCAATAAAACTTGAAACTCGAGGATATAAGACAAGTAATTTCTTATACCAACGTAAAAATGGCCATTCGAGAAAGTCTCGTTTGTCCAATGTACCTACGTATAAGGTAAAACGTCGTCGTGGTGGTGAACTAGGTGCGGCTTTATGACGTTCACGTTTTATTCCCAAGAGTTTCATCAGCCAGATGCTTTTGCATGCCGCAAAGCTCGTTACGCGAATTGTACATCCCATTTTCTACTTTCATTGTTCCACGAAGCAAAAAAAAAAAAAAAAAAAAAAACAGCAACAGGATACAGAAAAAAAGAGCATTATCATTCGATCATAATTTTTCCACAAAATCGATACTTTTTATACTTTTTACAGCGAATAATTATTTCCATTTGTAAATATCGAGGATAGAAATCACTGCGCTTTCATTAAAGAAAGAAATAATATTTTTCCTTGTTCAAAATCCGGGTCAAATCACTCCTCTGTAGATGAGGGGTTGAAGACCGGGTTCAGTATAACAGAATGTGTGCGAATGACACGGATTGCCAGACGGCATATGAAAAGGAATTTGTAATTTTCTTTCGCAAGCGGAGCTGCTACTGTGCAGACTATCGAATAAATTGGATGAAAAAAAAAAAAAAAAAAAACGGTAAAATAAAAATAAATAAAAAGGTGGAAAATAACAGTTGGATTATAAACTGCGGGCCAGTTCCAGCGACGTTGATAAAACTTTTCTTTTTTTTTTTCACGATTCTCTATCGACGCAGATAAAACGTCGAGGAATTAATCTAAAAAAATATTTTCATTTTCTACCACCGAACAGTAGCTGCGGAATTGAGATACGACAAAGACGTTTTTTGAGATGAGAAAATTCTTATTGTCAGAGGAGTGAGACTACCGGATAACAAAAAAAAAAAATATATATATAGGTATATAAAAGAGTCAAAAATCAGTCGACAGATATAACATAATAGGAAAAAATCTTTCCGCGATTTGGACGTGTATTATTCTTTGTAACATAAAAGTCTGACGGTTTGGATAAAAGACACAATTTATTATTTATTTTAAATACGAAAATTTTCAGTAAAACGATCTTTTCGAAGTTTTTTTTTTTTTATCACAAAAATACAAATTCAAGTTGTATCTAAAGTTTTGGACAAATATTAAGATAATCATCATACGGTTCAAAAATTATTTTAAATATTTCTTTCTTAACTATCAAAAGATTTTTCTTTAACCTGAATCTTTCCAACTGTTAGAAATATCACATCTAAATCTGTCCTATTTCTCGAAAGTTATTTGCGAAAAAAACTTATAAGACTTATAAGTATATCAGAAGAAAAATAAAGAAAAAAAGAAGAAAAAAAAAAAAAAAATGAAAGAAACACAGTTTATCGGATATAGACGTTCGTTTATTACCCAGACAATGGGTCTTGGCTTTTTTTTTTTTTTTGTTCTGTCAAAGTTCTAAAACTGCCGAGGGTGGAATTTGGAGTGACGGTTTCAATGTTCGACACAGTTTTTTCACGTCTGTATTTAATATAATCCGATGTCTAACCATCGCCGTACTGTATCTACTTAGTCCGTCTTCTTATCTACAGATAAAACCTAAGATTTAAACAACACGGTTGAAAATCGTTGTCTCAAATTTAAAAATTGCCTTTTCTATTACTATATTCTTATTGTATCTCTCAAGGAGTACAGATATATCTCTTTTGAGTCTTTCTTTTTTATAAAATGGAGAAAAAATAAATAAAAAGAAAAGAGATTTACTATACAAGTCACGGTTACTCGACGCGACGCCGGGACAATTCTAAGGATCTTAAAGCCGGTGAACTACTATTTTAAACAAGACCGAGTATACCCCGGATTTTAAATCGCATGTATGTACATACAATATTCCATATATTTTCGAGAAAAAATCACAAGAGAAATAAAATTTCAGAGTATATAGATAGATTTTTGATTTTTGATTTTTATTTTTAAATTGCACAGATTTTACCTGATGCTGTATACCTTTAATTCAAATTAAATTCGGATTATTTACCTACCGTGAGTTTAAAGAGTGTAAATAAATTGCCAATATGCGAATTCTCAATCAAATATATCGAATGATAGTATATGTAAATGTACAATTAAATGGCATTTCGAAATCGTGGTGTACTCAAACGTTATCTTTCTTTTTTCTTGTTCATTTAACGGCGAGTAATTTCTCATCCCTTATTCAATGTAACTGAGTATTTCCAAGAGTAGATAATCCGCCGTTAAAAGTCTGCGAAAGTTTTGTAGCCTTTACGATAAAGCCACGGATTTTGCATTGTGAATATTTCGATGTCGTTTTACAATAGATGCGACGTGTTGATTTAGCCTGATTTTATCCTGTTAAAAAAATATCTATATATCGAAATTTTATATAAAATCGATTTTTTTTAAGAAAGAATCATCGAGTGGGCAAGGTTTTATCGTTGTTCGAGGGTCTCTGTATCTATGACAATACTGAATTTCAACAGAATCGAGAATTGGAGGACTCATGGCTTCCAGGCGACGCGCTGATAACGGAAATCGATTTCGCGAGTCGTACGTCCTTGGCTCTAACGACACGATGTACTTTACCGAAAGCAACGAAATCTCAACGTTATAGGTATAAGGGGACTTGAACTTTTCTATAACTAACACAGCTTATACTATCAAAGGAATATAATGTATAATGCACGATTTTTATTATCGACTTAATACCCTGTAAGTTAGAGAATATATAAACTGTGAGACATTAAACCACTTGAAAATAACTGGACGATCAAAACGGCGAAAATTTAACGCAGAATATTTTACCACTTAATGTTGGTATACTCATCCTCTCAAAACTAAAAGCTTTTATTTCTCCTACCATGAAAGCTTTACAGTTACGGAGATTCCCTCAACATATAACACTTAAGTCCTTCATGGTTTTAACTATTATTTTTTACATTTTTATCTGAATTTTATTTATCCCCATTTTATATATATATATATAATATCACTGAATTTTTCAGCGGGATCAAGTCCTCGCCAAAATTTTTTGGAAATAAATCTTACCATTTTATGAAAAAACATAAAGACTCGAGGATTTATGCAATGGGTTTTATACCATTGGCAGTTTCTCTTCCTTCTATGTACTTTTATATCTTATATACTATCGCAATTCAGAGGTGATTCTTTTAATAGTTACCATAAACCATCCGGGAGAGTAAAACCGAGTGAACAATGACAAATGATATTTGAAATTTTATGTCTATCCACAAGAATCGTCTCTACTCAACGGTAATGACACTAATTTCATTTTCTGCATCGACGAATAACAAATTCACTATCTAGAAATCTGCATCAGACAACGCATATAGGTATATATATATATATATATATATATATATATATATATATATATATATATATATATATATATATATATATATATATATATATATATATATATATATATATATATATATATATATTCGCAAACACTGTACTAATTTTCACCCCAATTATTCAGACATTGTCGTAACCGGTCGTAGACGGGAGTTTATTACCTAGTGTATCTATTTCGGAGTCTGGGAAAATTTTAACTGTATAATAATAATAATAACTACCAGAATATAAAAATCGTATTTTCGATATTAATTATCATATAGCTGATTATATATATATATACATATATAATTAAAAGAATAGTCAGGTATTTCTAGTTTTTGGATAAACTATAAAAATTTCAACGATTATTGTAGAATTTTTTTCGAATAGAATTATCAGTGTATATCGCCTTATCGTTTATACTGGCTAAAATCAATGCGATGCAACACATGGTGGATTTAGTTTCATAGCGTATAAGCGTGTCACATGCCACTACAGGTATAAAGCTCGTATATATATATATCTGGTATCTATGTACTATGGATTTATTCAAGGTATGTACATACATACATATATACGTACATATTGCATACAGATATACGATTCTACTTAAGCCTGTACGTACGTACAGAGGGTACAGAGGGTACAGAGATTATACTCAAAGTGCGGTAAAAGAATATTTCGAATTGCTTTATGTGTATCTTTTATTGTGAAAATATGGCCACTGCAGTTCGAGAAAGAAAAAAAAAACTATTTTGCATATATTATATGTCTGAAATAAATTGTCCATAGCTAATTGTCGTCTTTCTTATATACAGAATTTCTTCAATAATATATATATTTTCTTTCTTTATTTTTTTATTTCTTATATTCTAATGTACTTTATATGACCGGAGAATTGTGTGTCTAGTAAATAAAACGACCTTGCCAACTGTACAAAACGAGCTTAATAACGCAAACTAAAGTCTCGTGGGACTGGTAATGGGATTAATATCGCTCTTTGTAGCTAGTATACTCTTTTCCTTTTTTTGCCCTTTTCATGCCTCAAATTGTTTCATTATTTATTAATACCGGGTCACAGTCTAGGTATTGCAAGGAAATAGAAGGACGAAGTGACGACGATGACGATTTTTTAAGTTTTTCATTATTCTTTTATTTTTATTATTTTAGGTTACTTTCTGAAAAAATTAAATAATAGAAAATAAATAATGATGATAATAATAAAAATTGTTCTGTTTAGAAATGTATAACTATGCCCTCTCCTTCTCGAGGGTTTGAAACAAATTATGAATATACATAAAGAAAAATAATTAAATAATAAAGAAAAAAAATATTATGAACTCTTTTGTGGATCTGAGATTTTAGAATTCTGATTTAATATTTATGGAGGCAAGGGTTACGAGTTGATAACAACTTGTACCCTGCAATCAGTGCATATATTTGCCTCTTCGAGGATCCCTCGAATTTTAATTAATCTGTGATTTCGGTCTCGAGTAGGAAGGTGATTTGTATAAATAAGTATAAAGAAAACAAATCGCACGCGTTATTAATTCAATCCGTATCCAAAGATCTTTGTTAAAAGAAAACAGAATTAGAAAAAAAAAAAAGAAAATAAAACTCCCGAGGGATGAATAAAGACATACGAATTAATTAATTCATTCATATGTAGAAATGTATAGGTGAGATTAAATTCCGTTCTCTATTTTAATTAATTATCGATTGTGATTCAAAAAAAATTATCTTGATAAAGAAGTAAAAAACGAAACTAATATAAGATCTGAAAGATATAACTAAGTATAATTTTTGTGATAGTAATATAGTTCTTCGAGGGTTTACTCAACGTAAAGAAAAAGCACTTATAAGGGATGACTTAAGCGGTCTTTTAAATATTCAATTACTGACCATTTTTTATAACACCCTTGCGTTCAAAATCTTTTTAATTAATCTCCACCACCACTACCACCACCTCGTACTGTATGAATTAATATACAAAAGATAAAAACCCGTTTAACGATCTTACCTTGCTATTATTTATATAGCCCGGTAAAAAAAAATTTGTTTTTTCTTTTCTCCAAGATTTTTTGTAAGTCACTATAAAATAGAATCTGATACCTTTCACACTTATTTAATGTACATATTTAAAAAAATAAACACCGATACGTCGTCGTCGATCACGTATAAAAGTTCACAAAATTTTGTTGATTATTTTAAACGTTAATATTTATGAAAAGTGTGGAAAAATTTAAAAGAAGAAAAAACATAAATAAAATTTCTTTGAATCAAACTCTCGAAAGTGCAACAGTCCCGCTTCGTCGCACCTGGATCTTACAGATCGTTAATTCACTCCACTTAAATTTTGAAAAAAAAATCTTTTAGATCGATTTTCAATATGAAAATAAAATAGAAAAAAAATACACACATATACACACACGCACACACAATTGAAGTATGGAATTAATTTGACAAATTATTTATTCATCTATTTTAATAATCGTTAGAATTTGAACAGGTACGGATTGATTGGCGGGTACGCGAGCACTGAGTCAGACTTTTCGTCGACGATCACCGTCGGGAAGGTCGTACTATCACAACGCTCCGACGCACGGCGCCACCTGCTAGCAGTCTTGACACCGATATACAAGTCCAGGGGTAGCCGCGGTTTCCACCCCTATGGAAATAGAATTACAATAAAAAAGAAGAAAGAAAGAAAAAGAGATAAACGAAGATCAATTATCGACTATTTTGCATATAAATTGACGAAGAACGTAGATTTTTTTTTCTTCTTTTTCTTACACCGTTGTGCATTGTTTTTTTTTCGATTTTTAATTAAAATTCTACTGTCATGGCGTTTTCGTAGTATAATATAACTTGTTGCCACAGGAAAGTAATTTCTTTTTTCTTTTTTATCAACTCGATCTTGTGTACGACGTTACGAGTAAACAATTTCTTGGGATGACTAAATCAAAGAAAACAAATAAAAAAATATATCTTAGCAGCTCATATTCTCTTCTTATCGTCAGTACGCCCTTTTCTTTTTCTCTTTTTAACTTCCGGCAATGAAAATTGAAGATTTAAAAAAAAAAAAGGGAAGTTATTAGTTTCGGTCCGATATTCGATATCAGATCTCGACGTTTTGGGGTCCTAGGAAGCTATTCTGACTATTTTTTGATGGACGTCCGTATGTGTGTGTGTGTGTAAACAAATTTTTGCGGTACGATATCTTTAGAAGGAATCGACCGATTGGAATGGTTCTTATGGCGATCGAAAGGGTTTATTAAGACTTAGATCTGATTAGATTTTGGAGTCGATCGGTCGAGTAGTTTCAAAGTTATTTGAAAAATAAAAATTAAACAATTTTTTTTTCATGTTTTTAGCGCATAACTCGTAAACTGTTCGTGCGATTAGTCTCAAAACTTGATCAGACTTAGCTCTTGGATAGCCCTTTCGATTGCCATAAGATTCATCAAAATCGAACGATTGGTTTAAAAGATATTGCACGACAAAAATTTCTCTTTTTCTCGTACGATACCTTTGGAACGAATTAACCGATTTGAATGATTGTTGCGGCGATCGAAAGGGTTCATCAAGACTTAGATCTGATTAAATTTTGGAATCGATCGGTCGAGTAGTTTCAAAGTTATTCGAAGAATAAAAATTGAAGAAAAAAAGATTTGTATAGGGAAAACTAATTATACGTATAACCTTCTTTAATTTATTATAAAGACAATAGTATCAATTAATTGTAACGTATTTAACACAGCGGGAAGTTTTCGGGTTGGCCCACAGGTCAACCGGTTTCCTGATTTTTGTTTTCTAAGTTTATTTCTAATAATAATAATAAACCTTTCAATTCCAAATCTGTTGTAACCGTATAATATTTTCAAATTTTTGTCTATACAAAAAATAAAAAATGAAAAATTTTTACTAAATATCACCGTCGTTTTGAACACATACTGTAGTATCTCTTACTCTTATACATAGAATGTCTCGCAAGCTTCCCTCCGGGCTTTCGAAATTTAAAAGCAAGAGACTGACACGGTAGGTACCTACTTTATTAGCGGTCTCAGAACTGAGAATTTTCAGAAGATTTATTTACCCTTTACTTTACTCTGACGTCTAAAAACTAGTCCTCTTATCATCTCTACCTTGTAAATATACATACATACATATATTCCCATCACATGCGATTCTTTTCAAGTTGTTGAAGGTCGCATGTATGTATGTATGTACTTCCCTGATTAAAATTCTTTTCTTCTTCATTTTTTATTTTTCTTCTTTTTCTTCTTTGCCAAATTTCCATATCAAACTCTCGCGAGTTTTATCACCGTGGTGAAAAAGTAACGATCGTCGAGGTCCTTGGCAATATATTATAATCAACAAGTTTATACTCTCAATGCAGAAAAGCCCGATATTTAATTTTTCATAATTTTGAAATATGATCAAATTGTGTCTATTTTTTTTTTCTCGAAATTTATAATCAACTCACGTTGCAGTTCGACGCAATTTCGCAAAAGTATCGTAAAATTGCAGAGCAATGAAAAAAAAAAAAAAAAAACAAAAAAAAAAAAAATAAAAATACAATAAATAAATAAATAAATCGAAAAACCAGAAAAACTAAAGAAACATACAAAAAGAGAATGCTCTTTGTCCCAGGAGGAGATCTCATCTATTCTATGTAGTTCCTCGGGATAAAATTCTTCCTCAGTGTCGTCGTTCGTTCTTATTAGATTTTCCTCTCGGCAAAGTAAGTAGAAAGATAGGTAGGTATAGGTAGGCAGGTATAATATGGGTCTGGTCGTTGGTCCAGTCCCTCGGAATCCTAACGTGGGTAAAATAGGAAATTCTTTTACCTGTAATCTCGTATATTATGGTTTATATTATGCAATCAGATAATATTGAGACCTTAATATTTCTTTTTTTGACACATCGACACATCCACGTCATATTACATAGAGCTGTCTTTGTTTGGTTTACTGAATGTACCTAAAACCACAAAAATTGAATAAAAAAAATTCTACGTACCTTATATACCTACCCACTGGATTCGGTGAAGTAGAAATGAAAAAATAACGCTTCAATAATCACGAGAAAACTGGTTGAAGAGTTAACGATAAAAAAAATTTTTCGTTTTGGATTTATAACCATCCAATATATTTATTCGATTATCTTCACCATAGCTAAAATCTACATAAAATATATGGTATATTTATAAAAATTTCAAATTATTTATATATTCGATAATTACAACGCATTTCGTATATTGATTATCTTCGATTAATTAGAAGGGCTTAAAGTGTTCAGTTTAACGCGAGAAGGTATGTAGATAAAATGTGGCTAAGGATCAGACTTCAATGGTCTCGTTTTACTAGATTCGTAAAATTTACCGTTTCTGAATGCCGGACGTAAAATAACGCGTAGTTTCGTGTGTATGTATGGGTAAATTAATTCTCCCGGAATTAGTGTCAAGTGTCAATTTATTTCTGTACGAATTGAGCGGCATTTTATTTCATACGTACAATTTAGATGAGTGGAAAATTTTTTTTTCTAGCTTTATAGGTAGGTATAATGTATTTCGCTTTATATTGTTTATTTGAAAAGTAAAAAAAAAAAACGAATTTAATCCTCAACACGATCACACTTATAAATGATAATTTTATTTATTCCTAATATTTACTCGATGTCTAGATAATCCGGCTAACCCTGTCCTTATACGACGTTGAGATAGTCGCTTGAGAAGCTCCGGAAATTATTGACTCACGAGACTATATATCTACATCGTAAGTATTTTGTTAAAGCCAATATTCTCGTTCGTTGATATATAAAGCCGCTCTTCATCCTCGGACTATGAAGATGTCAAGCCACGTTCAACGAAGAAGATATTTAAACCGATTTAGTTCTAAATTTTTATCACAACAATCCACAAGCTTTCATTCATTTTAATATCTTGTAATAAAAAAATCGGGAAACCGGTTGACCTGTGGGCCAAACCTAAAACTTCCCACTGTGTTAAATAAGTTACAATTAATTGATAATATTGTGTTTATAATAAATTAAAGAAGGTTATAAGTGTAATTAGTTTTCCCTATACAAATCTTTTTTTCTTCAATTTATATTCTTCGAATAACTTTGAAACTACTCGACCGATCGATTCCAAAATCTAATCAGATCTAAGTCTTGGTGAACCCTTTCGATCGCCGCAACAATCATTCAAATTGGTTAATTCGTTCCAAAGGTATCGTACGACAAAAAGAGAAATTTTTGTCGTGCAATATCTTTTAAACCAATCGTTCGATTTTGATGAATCTTATGGCGATCGAAAGGGCTATCCAAAAGCTAAGTCTTATCAAGTTTTGAGACTAATCGCACGAACAGTTTAGGAGTTATGCGCTAAAACTATGAAAAAAAATTGTTTTGTAATTTTTATTTCTCAAATAACTTTGAAACTACTCGACCGATCGACTCCAAAATCTAATCAGATTTGAGTCTTGATAAACCCTTTCGATCGCCATAAGAACCATTCCAATCGGTCAATTCGTCCTAAAGATATCGTACCGCAAAAATTTGTTCACACACACACATATGGACGTCCATCCAAAAATAGTCAGAATAGCTTCCTAGAACCCCAAAACGTCGAAATCTGATGAAAACTCGATTTTCGAAAGTCGGATCGAAACCAATAACTTCCCTTCTTTATGAAAATTTTCAATTTTCATTGCGGGAAGTTAAACGTCGAAAGTATCTAATCGACTGAAAAGGAAAAAATACTTTTGGCTTTTGATTTAGAAATAAAACAATTACACCCTGCTCATATAGACATACGTTCTAAGTTCTGCTATGGTGATAGTCGTTAACTTAATTAAGGTACTAATTAGCATTTAATTAAGGGTTGTTTGTCTTAGGCTCAAATTCGCCTCGCTGATGCTACCCACTCTAATCTTTAGATATATACGAGTCATATTATCAATTTTCTATGTATTAAACATTATAACCGAAAAATTCGTTGACGAGTCAGTAATTTTCATTCATACAGACCACGAAGCTGTTACGTTATGTTCTAATTAAACCATCAATTATTTTCTATATCTATAATTAATCCCAAATTAATTAGTCAAGTGTCTGAAAACTTTGGGAATAATCTTACGCGTAGGTATACAACATAGAATCAATTATAAATATAGTAATTTTTTCTTCTTCTTTATTTCAGCTTATTCTTTTTACACACTTAAATTATTATTTATCAAGTTTGCAGATAACTTAAGATCAGATGTTAGAAAGGTATGTATTACCTACCTATACTTGTCAAGAAGTTCTTATCGCTCGACACGTTTCCCTTGTCACTTTATATACGCAATCCTATTTTCCATTTTATCATAATTTAATGGCGTTAATTAAAAAAGGGACAAAAAAGAAAAAAAAAAAAAATTAAGTACTAAAACGTGTTCTTGGTCAATTTTATCATAATTTTTATTTCCAAATTATATACAGGAGTAAAACTTAGAACGAAGCAGTGGAGACTAAGAGTTTTAATTTACAATGAGTGACATGTTAAATCTTAAGACTTAAGGTGTGATTATCAAACTTGAAACATGGCTTTAGCTGACGAGTTATCTTAAGTACGACACAGCCGCCTAATTTAACTTCCTGAAACCCGCCTTTACCAAATTTTTCTTTAAAATTAAGCCACATTTATGTTCAACAATTCTAATCGTTGAAGAATATCTAAAGCATAATCATTCTTCGTATTATTCAACCACCATTTAAGGTTTTCCAAGACTTGATCTTTCTGGATTTTTATATTTTACTTTTTTTTATTCTAGAAATTATCCAACCGGGAATTATCGACGTCAGCCAACTGAACGGTCTCAGTTCAGTCAATTGGACACTTATACCACAAAAGAAAAATAAACATCGACTTAAAATGAGTTTATTGTAATCAAGATCAAAGTTTCTTTTCAATTACACCAAATCTATCATGAAAAGTCAAGGAAGTATAATCAGGCTAAAATTTAGCACTTGAAAGTTCGTGTCTTTTGTATTTTCCTCGAGTCTTAAGACTCTCGACATTTATGCCTCAGGGTATATAAAAACAGTTTTATAACGAGTTGAAAAACAAGGATTTTCTTGTTCTTCGAGACGAAAATGAAATTGGCTAAATAAAGGGAGGGTGATTTTTTTCTTTATTATCTTAAAATTGACGAGACTGATGGACAGATTTATCGCGTTCATCGGTATGACGAAATCGCAAATTGATCCGGAAATATCACCAGAAAGCTCCTATCGCTATTACCTTAATTGGGCAGACGTCATATCGAGGCTATAAATAGGATTATAATAACTTAAAGTGATCGGTATAATCGTTAATGGAAATTTCGATATTTTGAGACGTTTCAATTGGCCGGAAAGCTCACCCTTAATTCTGTCAACCCTAAACTGTCGAAGATAATGAAATTCTCAACCTGAAAGCTCGGGCTTACAAGACTCGTCTCACAAAGGTAGCCAAGTTGTTAAGCCAACCTTTGGTTGCCAGTACCTGTATTCCATTAGGGTTAAATCCCAAAACCTTGTGCGATAAGGACACGTCAAAATCAGGTAGTTCAACATCAACCATGTTGTTATGTTCAATTCGTCTATTGAAGACGACGAGTAGTAAGTACCTACGTCTATAACGTCGTTGTAAATTCGATCAGCTCTATTTCTGCTTAATTCTCTTAAGATGAAAAAGAAGTAAAAGAACAATACAAAAAATTATCCAAAATTAAACCCACATCAAATTATTGTTTTTTATAATTGCCTCGATGTCCTCAAGGGTTTCCTCGACCCTAGGGGAATTTAGAATCTCTTTATCGTTGAATTCCTGTATTGGTAAAGGAAAAAGAGGAAAAATACAGAAAATAAAAATAATGAAAAACATGTATATTAAACTTACTTGCAGTTTCGTTGGGTTATTTCCGTCCGATTTTTAAAATTGCTTTTATTGATTTCTATACGATGTTACGAAAATTCTTGAGGTCTGTTTGAAGATTATTAAAAATTATAATGAATCTATTTTTCGATCGATTTTACGGTCAAAATTTCGATTATAATTTTCAGTAAAAATATTTCTGACTATCCGATAGTCACTTTATTATTTTTTTTTTATTATAATTTTCATCTTAAGTATTTACTAATTTATAAATTAATTAATCAACTATACAACTACGAAGACTAAAATTCAGAGAACTTTTTTCTTTATTGGTCAAGTGAATTATTTCCAATGACATATGTACTGCTGCAGAAGTTACTGAATGGGTAATAAAACCGAAACCTCTAAGGCTACTGTGCAGGTAGATATCAGTAGAGCTATCCGAGGTTTACACATTAATTTTTATGGCTTATCGTAGGCAGGGTATCTCTTCTGTCACATTAGGTATAAGATATACGGCAATAAAAATCAGATCGAGAACAGGGCCAGTTAACGACTGTTATACTCCAAATGTTCCATTTAACACGTGAACTAAGCAAAAAACGATTTATGAAACGAGATAATATGAAGTTCTAGTAAAAATCGATATACAAGAAAGAATTTGGGAGAAATCAAAAAATGTTTTAAAAAAACCAACGTTTTTAACGTTTGAATATTAAAGCTCGTTAATTTTGTCTGAATAATTGAAATTTTTGACAGTTATACGAGTCTTTAAAAAGTGAAGAAAAAAAACTTTTTTTTTTGTTGATTAAAAATAGATTTGAAACGTTTTTGTTTTCTTTCTTTCTAATTTTAGCTCGTGATGTATTTTTCGTAAATAATGAATGTCGAGATAAGGAGATAATATGACGATCGAGAAATGAGAATTGATCGAAAATTTTAAATAGCGTGTATAATTACGAATTTTAAAGACTAATTTTAGGACCGGGGATAGTCGCTGAAAGATTATACATCGATCAAACATGATTACCAAAGTAGCGCCGGTGTGTAACGGGAAAAAGTAGGCCAGGCGCAAAACCGTTACTAAGTTAGTGCGTATGAATACATACATACATACCTAAAATGTTAGTGCTAGTTGATCGATTTTCAACCACAAAGTTGTTCTATATTTAGAAAAAAAAATTATGTCCAACAGTATGTAATATAAATATTGTATACCGGTCGTTACTCACAAGGCAAGAGAGTATACCTATTAGCTACGGAAGAATTAACACGGTGGGGTCAAGCGACGATAAAGTAAAATGAACACGAAATAAAAAAATAAAAAAATAAAAACAGAAAAAAAAAATAGAGAATAAAAAACAAAAACATCAAAAAATAACAGGAAATGACCGTAATATCAGAATTTATAACCTAACGAGAAAAAAAAAAAAAAAAACACTACATATTTAAGATAATTTAAAGTTTTCTTACTCAAAGAATTTACATAACCTATCAGCTTTTCCATAGATATTAAGAATCGCTGTTGTCGAGATATTTAAATTATTATTATTGTTATTTTCTTTTTAATTAATAGGTATACACACACGTTAGCTAACGTATACGTATGAAGTTACATTCGATTAGTCAAACTGATATATGAATCCTTTGAATTGGTAAACGAAAAATTCTCGCGAGGTTATGGCATGTATGAATTTGTCAAATTCTTCATTCAATATATCTCACTGCGCGTGTAATACATATCTTTCATACATGTGTATATGTATTTACGACATCGTATAATATATTACATCTCGTATAATTCTCGCAAGTTTATAAATTCCTCAAGGAGTTCAGGTAAATTAATAGTATCATGTGAATATTTTCTTTTTTCTTTTTTGCACATGTATTACATACTGTATGTATGTAAAGTTTCAGTCGTATAGCCTTCTTGCAGGGGAATTATATATGAGTGGAAGTATTTGTTTAAAAAATGGTATCATCTCTGTTATAGGTATTTATACAGGTACACATAGGTATATTATTTTATCAATTTTTCGACGTACCGTAATAGTACGTATATACCTACTTATACATAAGTATATAGTAATATTGTATATATGTAAAATAAGAATATAAATATGTATCTCTCTTTGATATTGTGAAATTGTACGAAATGAAACGTAACCAATTTATGATAATAGCGATAATAGCGTGCATTCGTATATATATATACGTATAAGGTGTGATAAAGAGAACGATACAAATTTAAACGTATGTATGTTTTAGGGGAAACCTAATAATAAACATTTATATGTATTTCATTCACATTCTGATCAGTATAATCGATATTAATAAACGACGAATTTTAACCGTCACATTTTTTTTTTGATCATTTTATATCGATAATTAATTTGACAAGAGTACTTACAGGTGTATTACATACGCACTTATACATATTTATAATACGGTGTATACCTAGAAATGAAATAATTGTGTATTCATACGCCGTTAGAACGATTTATCATACGTATGTATGTATGTACATTTTTTTTTCTTTCTTTAGTGCATTGTGTTTCTATGTCTACATGTTTTTCATTTACAAATTATACATCAAACACAATCTATTATGTATGTATATACAGTATACGACTTTATTATCGCAATAAATGAATATCATTGTAGTAACAAATTTAAACAAACCTTTGTTTGTTATTTTTCTATTGTTTTTCTGATATTTTATACCCAATAATAACCCTTTTTTTATGGTATATTTTTTTTTTCTTTTCATTTCAACGTTTATTTAATTATTCACGGAGACTCAGGAATAACGGCAACAAAATATTCTATTCAATTCTGTAAACTTGTTTAGGTATATAATAACGATATATTACGTCATACGTGATCGTCAGTACTCAGTCGGTATGTAAAATAAAAAATGACTTTAAACTTTAAACTTTATACTGTTATTGTATAATATCTTGTGAGTAGATGACGTAACAGAGTATTATAAATTGTTGAAATTTGTTTTTATAATATAATACATAGAAAATTTAAATATAATTTAAATTGTTGATTATTATTGTTTAAGCTATCATTTATAAATAATTATAATTTTTCTACCGATGTATTGTCCCTTTGGCGCAGAGGATAGCGCGTTGGACTTCTAATCCAAAGGTCGCGGGTTCGATCCCCGCAAGGGATGGTGATTCTATTTTAACATCGTTTGAGATTATCTTTTACTTTTATTTTTTTGTTCGTTCACTTTTGAAATATACAAAAAAAAAAAGTTTTGTTTCGTTTATTAAACAGTCGCCAATTTTTGTGGTTTAAAATTGTAGTTTTTTAATGCTAAAAGAATAAAAAATGATATCAAAAAGATAAAGAAAGAGGTAAAAGTTTGATACATATGTATAACACATGCTGTATGTTATGAATTCCGTATACCTATGTATATTATAAATATTTACATTATACCACAAGTACAAATAAGGTTCAGAGACCCGGACTTATATGAACGAGTAAATAAATTATTCCTGAACTCGCGCAGGTCCACCCAACGTGACTCCCTACCTGGTATGATGGGCCTCATACTTGGGCCTAAAGAATTCGCCCTTCACCTTTCGTGGGGCTTCCCCCTCTTTTCACTATCCCTACCAATTTCAACTGGAATATAAAAAGAGAAGAAAAAAAAAAAACGAGTAAAGAGATCGATCTAGGTATACGTATACCTACATATAAAGATACGGTTAAGCTGTAAGGTGTTATTATCGACAGTTGATATCCCTTTTGCTATGACTATACGTAAAATTTTAATACTGTAGGCAGGCACCTATAGGTACAAGGAGGTTATGTAGGTATTTTATTTCTTTTTCGGTATAAGTATGCTGTATATACATATGTATCTATGTATATACACATAGGGTCGATAAATAATCTATAATATGTCTATACTTTTATAGCTGAGTGTCTGAGAGACGTACAGTATGTACATACATACCTTAAATATATAGGAAAGTTATTGCCTTATTGAGAATTACAGGTAACTATTATAACGTTTGTTGGTCTCGGTTTTATTTTTATGTCTGAATTTATACAAGAAATAAAATAAGATCTATTTACAGCGGGTATATGTATATATGTATTTATTTATTTATTTATTTACAGACGTTAGGAATTTAGTTAAACTGTAATAACGATTCGTTACGAACTCAATTTAATATATTTATAATATATGTATATGTATATGATTTATAGAAGTAATTTAAGGACTGTATATACGTATAAGGAATTAGTAATCAATCTACCGCGTATGCAGTTTAATATAAGAGGAATATTACACTTATGACTATCAGCACGCGAACCTCGTTAGAATATTTTATACAAGTGATAATAAAAATGTATTAAAAAAGAATATAGTCTCGTTTTATTTTACCCATATCTGCGAGATTTATATCATGGTCATTAATTGTTTGAATATCTCGATAATAATTGTAATAAGAGATAACGAGATCCGAAAAGATATAAAAGAAAAAAAATCATACACATGTAGGAAATACCGGAGTAGAATTTCCACCTTGAGAAAAAAATGTATATACATATATATATACCATATACAGTGACATATCGAGTGACTTTCAGTATCGATTTGATCAAAAAATAAATCAACTGCCTAAAATATCAGAATAAGTATTGCTTGAAAAAAATAATAAAAATTTTGAATATGAGGCACGTACCAGCTTATGAAAAAAGACAAAAAATTGCAAGAATTCAATTGAAATAAAATTAGAAAAAAATATTGCTTTTTAATCTCAAGTTTTTAAATTTTGAAATATAATATTCAAAATTTCAAGATGGACGTTTTGTTACCCCTCCCCCCCCCCCCCCCCCCCCCCTCCCTCCATGTGAAGTGAAATTAGTTTCAGTATTTATGACGCATTTTTTGAACGAAATAAAGATGAAAGTAAAAAAAAAGGTGAATTTAAATAGAAATTGCTATAGAATACAAAATTTTTTTCCTTTTTTTAAGAATGTGTTATTTTACTAATTCATATACCGTAACGTATTATCATTTTATATATACATATATATGCCTTACGGGGTTTAGGATCGCACCCCTGTTACTATTTTATTTACCGAGAAAATAAGGAAGCGTGAATTTCACTTCTACGAGGGGTTAAAAAAAAAAAAAAAAGAATGGAACAGAAGGGGCGTCGATGAAACCGACTATAACAGGATAGAGTTGGAACCCAATTGTGTCCAACTTCAAACGCAGCTGCATTTTTGTTTAATTTATTTATTCATTTTTTTATTTTTTTACCCTGTGTTTATAGCGTAATATCTCACCTACTGACATATTCGCTATATATACATACATATGTATACATACATGTGTGTATATGTGCTTAACTTTATGGTTTTTTTATTCTATTTTATGACAAAATCTGTATATGTATATAATAATAAATAAATAAAATTACGATAACAATTTTATCGTGAAGAATAATAAGGATCTCATCTCTCATTCCGAATAAAAGCCTTATAAAAGTATAATATCCGGAAATCGCGGTTCGACTTTCTTTTCCTTTTCTTTATTTTTTGTTTCTGGTTTTGTTTTTTTTTTGTTTTTTTTTTTTTTTTTCGTTTTTTATATTTTTTCTTGTTCCATCTTTTCATTTAAATTTTTTCAGTCGTATCGGGTTATCGAACTTGAGCAACTGCTTATGTATCGTAGTATTATTGCGACATTGATCCTTCCCCCCTCCCTCTCCCTCCCGTATAAGTATAATATACCTACGTAGGTATATGCGTATACGATGTGGATGTATCAAGTTACCTTGATTGGAGCCGGACACACTTTATTTTTTATTATTATTTATTATCTTTTCCTTATTTCAAGACTATTAAGTGGAACGTTATCTACATTACGCATACCGGAGGAGACAGATATTAGCTTCCGTCGTTCACCATACTTATTTATGATTTACTGTAAATATCTAATTATATGATATCCCTGCACCTGGGATTTCCAAACAAAAGTATAAGCAGGTATAATATTTTTATCATCAAAAGTACTAAATGGAATTATTTAAAATTCTTTTTTCATTTTTTACTATAATAAAAATTTCTTAAAAATAGACAAAAACATAAATAATAATAATAATAATAATCAAATTTCATATCACGATATATCGGTTTTATCTTCATCAATTTATTTCCTGTCTTTTCTTTTTTTTGTTTTATTCCCCTTTTTTTAATTTTCTTTTGTTATTTTTTTGTTTGTTTAAAAGACGGACTTTTAAAAACCGGACTTTACGGCACGCGCGTAGGTAGAATATATATACCTGGTGGCTTGTTCAGGAACCTTTCCTCGGCGGGATTAGTTCAAAGAGTTGGGGAGCCCCTCTCCGTCCAAGCCTGCAGGATGGCGAGGGTCGGGTTAGTACGATCTGATCCGTAGCCGAGTAAACATTTCAGGTATTTGTCAGCCGTGTTCTAAACGTGTGGGTTCTGTTATTTTAGTTAAAGACATAAAGAGAAAAAAAAAAGAAAAAAATAATAAATAAAATTTTCGCGAACTTTTGACATCGATCGATTTACACTAAAACTCACAATACAATTTATGTATCTATATGTATATATCGTTGTAAAGAAACTCTACCGCATGCCTGATGATCGTTAGATAAGTGAATTGATAGTGTCTATACACAATCCTTTTTTTTTTTTTAATTTTTTTTTTTTTTCTCTGTGAATCGATTCCACCGAATTCTACCGAATTGCCAAAAGTGACACAAGGGATTATTTCACGTCGTTTAAATAAGGTAAGAAAAAAATTAACTAATTCAAAAAATTGCTTGTAAACTTTGGGAATATCAAGTATTTTTTATACCTCGTACAGAGTTCGGTCAAGTTAAGAAAAAACAAAATTTCTTTTTTCTCTTCTATCAATTCATATTTTTCATTCTTAATTTTGATTTTATTTATCATAATTTGCAATCAATGTCCTTTTTTTTTTTTTTTTTTTTTTTTTTCTTGCAGAAAAAGTGGTCGAAAATAAAAAACTTATCACCGGACTCTGTACTTGGATTGGGGATATTGAGATGACGAGCTCGCGTGGTATGAGGATGAAAATGATCGTCGCTGATGATCAGGTCGTCAATATCGTAGCAAAAAGTCGAAATAATATTCGGGAATCGAAGTACGATGACCTGAGACAACTGGAAGCCGCGATCCGCGAAGCATACGTAGCTAAGGAGTTAAAAGCCCAGATAGTAGAAGCTGAAGCTGCGCGATTAGCGGTTGAAGCTCGAGAGCGATTTAAAAATGAAATTTTAAAACGCGCGGGAGAAGAGAAAGCGAAAATAATTGCGGAAGAAAATCGGGCTAAAAAAATGGCGAAGATAAACTACGGAATTGAACTACAAAGCGCTATTAATTCTCGAAAAAAAGACCGGGATTTAGCAGCGGAAATTGAACGTAGAGAACGCGTTATCATTGAGGAAGTTTCCAGGGTTATAGAGGATACTGAAGAGGCGAGAAAGGCGAAGGAGAAGTTCGAATTAGCCGATAGAATTTCACGTGAATTGAGGATATTTCAAGAAGTGAAAGAAATCCGACTTCAAAAAGAGGCTGAGATTATAGAAGCGGCAAGAAAGCGGGACTTGAGTTACTTAGAGGAAATCGAGATGAGAATTGAGAAGGTAAAAAAGTCAAAAAAGGAACAAGAAAAAGCGAGAGAATCAGTGATAGAAATGGTCTCAAAAAGTCTTCTAGAATCTCAGGAAAAACGGTTGAAAATTGATGCGATAATCGCTGACCTTGTTGCCGAAGAAAAATTGTTTGAAGAGGAAGTTAAACTTCGGGAAGAAAAAGAAAGACGTAAATTAGCGATAAAAGAAGCTGCAGCCGATATGGAAAGACACCGAATTATAATCGAGAAACGTAGATTGCGTCACGCGATTGAAGAGGAAGAATTTGCGGCTGCAGTTATGCGGAGAGTCCTGGAAGACTGTAGAATCGAAAGATTGACCGTAGAAGCCAGAAGGAGAAAACAAATCGAGTACCGGAAAGCTCTGGATGAAATAATCGATGAACGGAGATCGAAACGGGCTCAGGAAATGATTAAACTCGAAGAATCTCTACGTCTTGAAAGAGAACGTGGGGAGAATTTCCGGAAATGCGTTAAAGAGATGCGCGAAAAGCTTATAATAAAACACGCCGGAAATGTAGCCGAGTTTATCGCCAGAGAAGCTCTTAGTGCTGATGAAAGAGCGATTATCATTAGGTTAGTTGATAATAATTTTGGTGATCGAAGACTGGAGAAATAATCTTCGAAATTTTTAGTGCGAAACTTATTGTAAACGTAAAAAATAAAAAGACTCAAAAAAATTATTTTAATTAGTTTTAAAGGCGGGAGTGTGAGATGGGATTGCATACGTGGTAATTAATATCGTTATAGATATGCATGTAATTCATATCCCGTATGTAACGCCGAGGGAGGTATATAAGCTGTAACCCGGGTTAAAAAATCGTCAAAGAAGTTACGTAACTGGTTAATCTTCTCTCGAGGAACCAGTCTGTTGGAAATATTACAAATGTATCGTCGCCTGTATATCTGCACCGCCTGCAACACCGAGACAAATTGATTTAAACTTCACGGCTTCAGTCGTAAGCGTGAAAAAGAATTATTGCATTTTTTTTTTTTTTTTTTTTTAATTGCAATAATTTTAACCGCAGAACATTTGCATGATTATACTAACGTTATGAATTAACGTATTTTAACATTCTCATATGATTCATTATCATTGTCAATGTCAATCGTTAAAACTATAATAAAGAAAAGAATTTTTGTTTTCATAAATATTTGAATTCAGAATTATTTTAAATGAATTGTTTATTTTAATATAAGTCGAGGGTGAGGGTGTGGAAAACTGCAGAGTCCATGATCGTTAAACTTCCGACTTGTTGCACCTGTCGACAGGTGTGATTCTACGTCAACGTTTCAATATCTCAACGGTCACGGCATGTTCAAACCGATCCATAAAGATTTGGCAATTTCAAACAATCATAAGAAGAATTTCTTCGTATGGGTTTAACAAATAAAATGCTACATATAAATCGTTTCTTACGCAAATGTATGGGTTCATATTTATATTATTGAAGAGATAAGAGAACAACGAACCTAGAATGTCGGTTAACGATCACCATTTGTCTGCATTTTAAGTTTTAAGTATATTTATTGCTAGTCTGTCGCACAGCTGTCGAGCAGACGTGTAGAATGGTTTATAACCCGATAAAAAAATAAATTAGCAATTATTTTAATCCGCCAATTTTTAACCCTTCGTATATGTATATACCCAGACTGTGTCCTATTTTTATCAACGGTAGTGTAATTAACGGAAATATGTACGATGATTTTATCGTTACGTTATTAACCTGTTATTACATGTAAATGTAATTAACTTTGTTAGTTTGTATTGGCAATTATTTATTAATGAAGGTAATTCTTTGTCAGTCTCGTTTAATGTTACACTACCGTGCAGCCCGTATTCTGTAACCTATGCATATATATAAGGGAGATGTAATAAGGATATCGGGACGTGCGATGTGGATGTAATTATAGTTTATCCGAATTCCTGGAATAATTGCAACTGTAAAGAAAAAGAGTGATAGAACGTTGACGTCAAACAGCTGATATTATGTCTGATCTGTAGAAGATCGGTTTTAGTTCGGAATGTTTTTTGATATGTTTAACCAAATTCCAATCTCTGGAAAATGCAATCGATTGCGAGTTCCGTGACGAAGTGGATTTTGAGACTTCTCACATAGAGAAATTTTAAAGGTGTCTACTGTCTTGACGATAGCCATTTTCATCTGCTGCTCAGCAAACCGCAAGCCTGCGAAAAGTATCATTGATTTTATTTTATGCTCAAGACGGAATTTCGGTTGGCTGCTTAGGGTATGTTATGAGTTTCCGCGATTCGTAACGAGGATTCTTTACCTATGCAAACTCTGGGTCCACCTCCGAATGGAATGTAAGCAAAAGCTGGTCTCTGGCTTTTGGCTTCCTCGGTGAACCTGTCCGGGTCGAACTTTTTCGGATCGGGGTAGTATTCCGGGTCATGGTGTAGGCCGTAGATTGGGATGACACAAACTGTTCCTGTTGGCAGCTCCACGTCAGTGTCTGGGATCCGGTAAGGCTTAACAGATTTTCGTTCAATGCTTGGTACGATTGGATATTTTCTCAAGGTTTCTGAAACGGTAGAATATGACGAGTTTAATTGAGCTTCTGAGGATATGATATAATCGATCTGAAGCGTATCACCGTCTACACCGTCTTATTCTTTACGATTAACCAAGATTGAATAGCTATTAGCACCTTGAATGACCATGTCGAGGTACTTCATGTTCTTCAGACTGTCCCACGAGATTTCGCTTTTATTCTCGGCCTTTATCCGATGCACTTCTTCTCTTAACCGATCCTGGATATCCTCATTGACCGCTAGCTCGTGGAGGCAATAACTGACCGTCGATGAGCTAGTCTCAAAACCAGCGGCAAAAATAACGAAGGCTTGCGCGGTTAGGAATTTCATGTTAAAATCTGAATGAAAGTGACGGAGGAGTTAGCATTCTACAAGGATTGAAGGCTTCCGTTGAATCGTAATCGAGATCAAACTCACCCACTTCATCTTCACCTAGCGACCCGCCAGTATTTTCCATACTTCTTAGAACGTCCATAAGATCGTGCCTCTGGATGTTGTTTACCTTCCTGTATTGAAAAGTCTCCTCAATAGCCGTGAGGAAAAATTTTGTGACATTTTCCGGTGTTGCAGAAAGTTTCAACAACTTGTACAACCATGGAAAACCGTTTTGCAGCGAGTCGGCTATCTGTTTTTGAAGTGACGTTTCGAAATGCTTCTTACCCATCCTACGGAATAGAGCATTTCCATCATTCAGCGAATTCATCTGAATGCCAAAGGCACAGGAGCCGATTACGTCAGTGGTGAACTTGGCGTTCATTTCCCTGGCCTCGACAGGCTTGCCGCTCGCTGCAATGACGTCTAGATGCTTCTCAAAATTCTCGCCGCACTCCAACAGGAGGTGGTGCATCTGCTTAAGTTTCGCCGAGGTGAAGGTCGGCGTCAGTCTCGTTCTCACCACCCTCCATTTCTTTCCATCGAGGTTGGCAAGGTGCTCGCCAAGCGGATCAGTGTCTGTGTTAACGGTCACACCGCGGTCTGGCCACGTTCCGAAGTCTTTCACGAAGATTTGACGCAGTAGGTTTGGGTCCACGATGAATAACTTCGGCCTGAAGAAATCCCAGACTCCACCAAATCGTTTTCCCTTGAACCCGTCATACACGTCTGACATTACTTGGCCTAGGGACGCCTTTCCCGTTACGAAGTTCCCGAAGCTACCGTAAAAGAAGTGTGGCTGTACAAACGGGACATTCTTTCTTTCCCAGTATAAGAACTGGCGTCTAATGTACAAGTAGACGACGGTCAGCACACCCAGCAACACTATCGACAGGTTGATCGCGCCGTAGATCCACATTTTTAATACTTAGATACCGAATCAGACGTTTTATAATTCACTCCACTCGGTGTAGTTTCAAGCTCAACAAAAGACCTTGGAACTCGAACTATGAACGGAGCAATCGGTCTGCAACTATACAGAGAGAAGATGTGGGTGTTTCTCAGTAAAACCGGACAACCACTTTCAACCAAAATTTCGATTGGCACGAAATTTTTTCATAAGGTCAAAGCACTTGGAAGGGACTTTCAAGATTCTTATTTGTAATTTTTGTGTTAACCGTTATCGCCTAGGAATTCAAATTCTGTCAAAAATAAAATTAATATTTTTGTTTTCGTGGAATCGGAAAAAAAAATTAAAAAAAATTAACAACTATGAAAAAATCGGATTTCTTGATGAAATATAATTGCTGCCATGGACAAATTTGAGATTTGAGATTTGAAAACCATTTTTAACTGAAAGTTCGGAAGAAATCCGATTTTTTAATTTTTTTGTGTCCAAGTCTACGAAAAAAAAAAATATATATCAATATCATTTTTGACAGAATTTGAATTCCTACGCGATAACGGTTAGCACAAAAATTCCCAAAAAATTCCCCAAAATAACGCAGAGATCACGCGAATTCTGAATTAAAGGTAAACGCAAAGAATTAAAAATTTGCTTCCGATAAAAGTTCATTCGATTTTATTGAAAGCGCACCCTTGCAGTGATGTCGAGTGATAATTTTCACAAAAGTTTTTTGCCAATGGAAATCGTCTAACGTGCTAAAAGGGTATAGGGTATCAATCGTAAAGAGATCGAATCGTAAATCGTAGAATCTAGTAATAGTTTGAATTTTTGTTTATTTCTATACAATTTCTTATAATTGAAGTTCTACTCACACACTTTTAGCCATACGTATTCACAGTTGGATATCGAATGTGTAACTAGATTGAAAGTTCAATTCGATTGATGGTGAAACTATTTGTTATACGATAATAATATTTTTTTATGAAGCTATACGGTAAGTAGAAAAATTTATAACCTTTCGATACGACTGGATAGCTTTCAATGAGAATACCTTGCAATTACACCCGCGGCTATATTTTGTATATAAAGTGTAGTTGGTCGTTGTAAAGTGGTCAGTTCAACATGCAATTGTTATCTACTGTCCTTCCTGGCGTAGCCATGACAAGTAGTACATTAATTTATTTATTTCCTATCAATTATTATTGTCAGAATTATGTTGTTATTAAGGAGTTCGAATTGAACGTAGTTCAAATTTTCTACGTTAATGCAGTTTCGAAAACATCCTGACTTGTAAACGACAATCATTTAATATAAAGCTGATATTGATATACGTTTTTGAAAATTTGTCCAAAATTTATCCTTGTGCTAACCGCGACATCGGAAAGGGTGGAAGAAGAGATTTAAACTCGAATTACTTATTACGAATTAGATTTTGATTGACTTTTATACTTATCTTGCGATTCATCAGTATCCAGGCATTGAATGGATCAATATAATCAACTCTGTTAGTTTCCATAAGCAATTACATTTATTATTGAAGATAATTATTTGTCAACTATTCAACAATGTTAGATTATTGTGGTCGTATTCTGATGATCCTACACATACACAAGAGTGATGTGAGGACATGAGGACGTACGGTGTAGGTGGAATTAGTTGATCCGAATTCCTGGAATAATTTCAACTGTAAAGAAATAGAGCAATACAACGTGGACACCAAACGGATAATATGTCTAATGTATAGAAGATGGGTTTCGATTGGAAACGTTTTTGGATATTTTCAGCCAAATTCCAATCTCTGGGGATAGCAATCGGTCATAAGGAACGTAACGAAGTGGATTTTGCGACTTCTCACACAAAGAAATTTTGAATTTGTCCATTATCATGGCGAGAGCCATCCTCATCTGCAGCTCAGCAAACCGCATACCTGCCAAAAGTATCATTCATTTTATTTTATCCTCAAGACGGACTTTCGGTTGGCTGCTCAGGATATGTCATGAGTTTCCGCAATTCGTAACGAGAATTCTTTACCTATGCATCTTCTGGGTCCACCTCCGAATGGAACGTAAGCAAAAGCTGGTCTCTGGCTTTTGGCTTCCTCGGTGAACCTCTCTGGGACGAATTTTTCCGGATCGGGGTAGTATTTCGGGTCATGGTGTAGGCCGTAGATTGGGATGACACAAATTGTTCCTGTTGGCACCTCCACGTTAGTGTCTGGGATCCGGTAAGGCTTAACAGATTTTCGTTCAATGTTTGGTACGATTGGATATTTTCTCAAGGCTTCTGAAATGGTAAAATATGACGAGCTCAATTGAGCTTCTTAGGATATGATATAATCTATTTGAAACACATTACCGTCTAAATCGTTTTATTCTTTATGTTTAACCAATATTGAATAGCTATATGAGCACCTTGAATGACCATGTCGAGGTACTTCATATTCTTCAGACTGTCCCACGAGATTTCGCCTTTATTCTCGGCCTTTATCCGATGTACTTCTTCTCGTAACCGATCCTGGATATCCTGATTGACCGCTAGCTCGTGGAGGCAATAGCTGACCGTCGATGAGCTAGTCTCAAAACCAGCGGCAAAAATAACGAAGGCTTGCGCGGTTAGGAATTTCATGTTAAAATCTGAATAAAAGCGATGGAGGAGTTAGCATTCTACAAGGATTGAAGGCTTCCGTTGAATCGTAATCGAGATCAAACTCACCCACTTCATCTTCACCTAGCGGCCCGCCAGTATTTTTCATACTTCTTAGAATGTCTATAAAATCGTGCCTCTGGATGTTATTTATCTCCCTGTATTGAAAAGTCTCCGCAATAACCGTGAGGAAAAATTTTGTGAAGACTGGCGGTATTACAGAAAGTTTCAATAACTTGTACAACCATGGAAAACCGTTTACCAGCATATCGGTTATCGCTTTTTGGGGTGACGTTTCAAAAATCTTTTTGCCCATCCTACGGAATATAGCATTTTCGTCATTCAGCGAATTCATCTGAATGCCAAAGGCACAGGAGCCCAGTGCGTCAGTGGAGAATCTGGCGTTCATTTCCTTGACCTCGATGGGCTTGCCGCTCTCTGCAACGACGTCTAGATATTTCTCAAAATTCTCGATGCACTCCGACAGGAGCCGGTACATCTGCTTAAGTTTCGCCGAAGTGAAGGTCGGCGTCAGTTTCGTTCTCACCGCCCTCCATTTCTTTCCATCGAGGTTGGCGAGGTGCTCACCAAGCGGATCAGCGTCTGTATTTACGGCCACTCCGCGGTCTGGCCACGTTCCGAAGTCTGTCACGAAGATTTGACGCAGTAGGTTTGGGTCCACGACGAATAACTTTGGTCTGAAGAAATCCCAGACTCCACCAAATCGTTTTCCCTTGAACTCGTCATACACGTTTGATATTACTTGGCCTAGGGACTCCTTTCCCGTCACGAAGTCTCCGAAGCTACCGTAAAAGAAGTGTGGCTGCACAAACGGGACATTTTTTCTTTCCCAGTATGAGAACTGGCGTCTAATGTACAAGTAGACGATGGTCAGCACACTCAGCAACACTATCGACAGGTTGATCGCACCGTAGATCCACATTTTTAATACGTAGGGACCGAATCAGACGTTTTATAATTCGCTGCACTCAGTGGTTTTAAACTCCGCTAAAGATCTTCCAACCCGAAGTATCAACGGAGAAATCGGACTGCAGCTTTACCTATAGAGAGAAGATACGTCGCGTCATAAGGTTGTGAACGATAAAATGCAATTTTAGTGCCAGAAGGTCGTATAACTCTCTTTTCTTACTGAATCCGCTTTAGAATCGACAATTACGTGCGAATCAATTGAAATTGAAAAATTAAAAGCAGGAGGTCGTATGTGCCGAACATATACGACCCTCTGGCTTTATTTTCAGGAAAAAATCGAGAAAATTTAATTCAGAGGTCCAATATCCGCCATTTATTTTTTCTTGTAATCGTCTTGAAATTGATGGAAACTCGTATTTCCATTGAAATTTAAAAATTCCACCTCTTTTTATGTTGAAATTTTTTTGTCTGCAAATTTCATTGGATCTACATGTTTTCATCAATTTCAAGACGATTACAAGAAAGAAAAAGACATGACGGATACGAATTTCTGGCTTTAGTTTTCGTGATTTTTTCGTAAAAGCAAAGTCAGAAGGTCGTAACCGCGAAAAAATTTGGTTTTCAAGAATTTAAATAGATCTCATATGTTTTCATCGATCCCATGGGGATTCCAAGGAACAAAAAATATACGGCCGTCTGGTTTTAATACAACCAGAAACTGCACAAATCGCTAAAATCTTCACGAAGCTAAATTAAAAACGGGTAATTGAATATTCTTCCAAAAACTAGCTTGGGAATAAATATTTTATAACCGCAACGTTATTTGACGTTTACAAATCTTCAAAGTTGCTACAGATCTCGAAATTTCATCAGTTTCAAACGATATAAAAATCTTTTAGTTATAATTAGGCGCAAGATAGCTTAGAGATCACAAATCCTGAATTATGATGAATGGGATGTAAACTCAATGAATTACAAATTTACTTTCAACAAGAGTGAATTCGATTTTATTGAAATCGCTTCATTGCAATATGCTAGCAATTGATAATCTTTACCAAGGTTCTTTACCGATGGAAGTCCTTGGTGAAACTATTTATTATACAAAGTAATATTTTCTACGAAGCTAAGGTAAGTAGATAAAGTTTTATTTATTCGATACAATTAGTTTGCATTTCATAAGAATGACTTGCAATTTACATCTTCATTTTGTATGTGAATTGCAATTTTTTCTTGTAAAGTAGACAGTTCAACATGCAACTGTTATCTATCCATACAACACGTGAATTACGTGTCACACTTGACAATGGACATTTTTCAAGAACAGGAAACACGAGCTGATTTTTTTTTGAAAAAATAATATTGACGATCAATTTTATTGAAAAAATAATTTTATTTTTCTACAAACAAATGATCAAGTTTTTTATTTTTTGTTTTTATGTTTTTCCATTCACATTCATTAAATGCTGAAGAACGTTTGAAACTTCAACTCCAACTCCTGTACGATGGTAAACGTGACCCCCATGCCAAATAATTTTCGGGAATTTTTTGGGTAGGAAATAACTGGAGATTTCATGAGTATATTATCTTGAATTTGAATCTAAATTCCAGGTGAATAATAAGTGTCATTAATTTACACATAGGTGCTTAAAACTCGTTCCGCAGGGTCAACTTTTAGGTGACAACGTGACGAGATATTTTCAGCCAAATTCCATGTTCAGGATAAAGGAGTGGGCTACCGACTTTGAATCGTAGTGGATTTTGCGAAGTTTCGGAAAGCGAGACCTTGAAGTTGTCAATTATCTTGACGATAGCCATTTTCGTCTGTTGTTCAGCAAATCGCATTCCTACGAAATGGAAAATTCATTTTAATTTTAACCACCATTTTCTGAGTGTTCACAATTTCTAATGACAATTATTTACCGATGCATATTCTCGGTCCACCTCCAAATGGAATATAAGCCAAAGCCGGTCTCTGGCTTTTAGCTTCTTCGGTGAATCTCTCTGGGTCAAACTTTTCAGGGTCGGGATAGTACTTCGGGTCATGGTGAATAGGGTAGATGGGAATGATGGCTTTTATCCCAGCCGGTAGCACTACGTCCGTGTCTGGTATTCGGTAAGGCTTAACAGACAATCGTTGAACTTGTGTGGCGATCGGATATTTTCTCAAAGTTTCTGAAATAGCAAAAAATTCCGAGTTTAATTTTCATCACGAAATGATGACTTTCATCCTAGTTTCGAGATACGTAATCTCTATCGAACTGGGTACATTAGCAAAGATTGGAACAATCCACACCTCGAAGGATCATGTCGAGGTACTTCATGTTCTTTAAAGCATCCCATGAGATTTCTCCATTATTCGCAGCTTTTGTCTGATGTACTTCTTGTCGAAGTCGTTCCTGGATTTCCTGATTGACAGACAGTTCATGAAGGGCATAGCTGATAGTCATGGAGCTTGTCTCAAATCCAGCACCAAAAAAAACGAAAGCTTGTGCAGCGAGGAGATTGTCATTGAATTCTGAAATTAATTGATAAAGGATTTACCATTTCATAGATGTTGAGGATTTTCTTTAATTCTTAATCGAGATCTAACTCACCAACTTCATCTTCGCCCAAAGGTTCGCCAGTATTTTTCAAATTTCTCAAAAGGTCTATAAAATCGTGTCTTTGAACGTGATTTTTATCACGATATTCAAACGTCTCGCTGATAATTTTCAAAAAAAAATCGCTAACCTCTCGTGATATTGTAGAAAGTTTCAATAACTTAAACAACCATGGAAAACCATTTTGCACCAACGGTGTTATCCGTCTTGAAGCTGAAAATGCAAACATTTTTTTTCCCATCTTACGGAAAAGTGCATCCTTATCGTTTAGCGAGTTCATTTGAATTCCGAAGACACAAGAGCCGATTACATCAGTGGTAAACTTGGCAGTCATATCCGCGGCATCAACTGGCTTATCCTCTGTCACCACAACGTCCAAATACTTTTCAAAGTCTTTACCACATTCTAACAGCAGATAGTGCATATGCTTAAGTTTCGCCGAGGTGAAGGTCGGCGTAAGTTTCGACCTGACTGCCTTCCATTTCTTACCGTCAAGACTTGCTAAGTGTTCTGCCAGCGGATCGACATCTACATTAACGGTAATTCCGCGGTCAGACCACGTGCCAAAGTCTTTGATCAAAATATCGCGGACTAAGTCTGGGTCGACGACGAATAGTTTTGGCGAAAACATCTCCCATACCCCACCAAATCTTTCGCATTTAAAACCGTTATACAAACCTACCAGTACTTTATCCATGGAGGCTTTTTTGGTAATGAAATCACCAATGTTTCCATAAATAAAATGTGGCTTTTTAAACGGAACACCCCTCTTAGCCCAAAATGTGAGACGTCTATTGTATAAATAATACACGAAAGTAACCAGACCCAGAAGTATCATCAGCACATTAAAAGGATTGTAGATCCACATTTTTAACAGAGTAATCAAATCACACCTTATATTCTTAATTCGTGTCTTTTAAACAGGAGCTAGACCGTAGTCAACTTCAGTTCCGAGCACTGCGCATAAGACTAAACTGTCATTGAAGTAAGCGAGTATAAATGTTTACATATGTAAAGATAGATGATTTTTCGAATAGTCATGCTGAACATGCAGTCCTTGGTATTGAGAAATTGATAGCTAGTAATCACTCGTAGAGATTATTTCTTAAGCACAAATATGCATGTTATTAAACTGCTGTTCAACTATACCTATCGAACTTAGTCGATTACAATAATCTAGATTATCTTCTGATATCGGACTATTATATTTATACGCTTATTTATAACTTGGATACTTCTGAGTTGATGATATAGGTGTTTGTCACCTACATCTGATTAGATAAAAACTTGTTGATTTGCAAGAAATAACCATTGGTATAATCTATCACTCACTCAAACCAACTACTGATATGCAAATCTCTGCTTTAGCACGCTAAATATATTTCTATATACTCTGACCCGAACCAGTATAAGAGATAGTGCGTCTACTTGATTAGCAGCCTTCGATCTTACCTCATGGTAAAATAGTAACTGCGATAATACAACGGGACCGGTTTGGTAAGCAATAAAGTGACTAATCAAACAAAACTGAGTTTCTACGATAAGTATTTTTCCAATGAAGAAGAGTCTCGGAATATATCATTAGAGGAGGTTGTTTACTCTATCGATAAGTTTTTTTTTTTTTTTATCCACATTAGCAAAACATTTTTGCTAATATTGGATTTGCAATTTAATCTAAGGTATGTCGTGTTATCTGAAAATTTTTTTTTTTCAAATGGTATGCAATATTTTTTATTACTCTATAAATTATAGAGATGAATTGTTCATGATATAAATTCTCGCATAGTTTATTAGTTTTTTAATTTTTTTTTTTGGTTTTATACTAGCGGTATTTATAAGATTAAAATCCATTTATTATGATATTATTTCTTATTATGTTGACTGTACAAATTTTTCAGTTAGTGATGGTAATTGGTCTGCCTATAGCATTATCCTTAGGGCTTAATTATATGTATACTTTATCGTTCGTGTTGACGTTATATGGAGATAATTTCGAAGCACACTATAATTCACTCTTTGGTATGTGGCAATTAATTCAAAGTTTAAATTATCGTTATCGGTTATAGTGAGCATGTTTGACGTTCAACACCATATACGAATTACGTATCACTTCTTCCATAACAAAATTTATGTACTGAAATATACACCATTTCCGAAACTCTATGACTTTAACTATAAAGACAGGTTTTCCGAATGGTAAAAATGGACAAACTAAATAGATAAAAATAGAAAGTATTTTTTCACCATATTCGGTAGAAATTACAGGTAACAAAATTGAAAATTGGGACACTCTTATGCACCATGGTATTTGATTGCGTGTTGCCATATGTCATTTTGACGTGAGTTAAAAGTCAGGAATACAATACCGGTTTAAACCACTTCCGGTTCTTTTGCACCGTCGAAACAGAAGGCATGTATGACTCCCTGCGAATGGGGTCGAGGTCTCTGTACAGTCGAGGGGTTTGAGCTAACCCTTTATTTGATAACAGAAGAAAAAAAAAATCAAAAAAATTGAATAATGGGTGTTCATTGCAAAGGTTTGCTGCCAAGTATCAACCCTACGGAGTTCAACCCTTTGCTTAATCATACATTTTTTTAGTTCATGTTTTATGAGGCACCCTCCGCAGGTAGAAATCGTAGGCATCGTATATGCAGCTTCGTGGAATCGTAACGATTATTAGAATACTCGGGGTCATAAGACACGCCATCAACATCATATTTTCAAATCAATGCAGTGGAAACTAAGACACGTGAAATATCCTAAATTTATGTTTTATTAATTATTAAAATTTATACACCAGATACAATTTGAATTAACAAAGTCGTCTTAATCCCGAAAGCATACGGGCTGTATCATATCCGTGGTGAAGCTGGTACACCTGAGTGTAGATCGACGAGAACCTGAATAATTTTTATGACTTTGACATACATAGAACGGATATGAGATTCCTACTAAAGTTTGACGTGTTCTAATTTAGTTGGACTAATTTTTAGCCATGCGAATCCAAATTCCACCCTTAGGAGCAAGCAATACAAATTTGGGGTCATGTGTCAGGGGATTTTGCGAGTTTTCAGTAGGAAAAATTTTGAAGTTATCGACCAACTTGACGAGAGCCATTTTTGTCTGCTGTTCTGCAAATCGTAAACCTGAAAAATAATCAGGGTGACTTGTTTTCATATTGCAAAAGCCCATGGAAAAGAATTAGGGCCAAATCTAGACAGATACAAAATTTTTTCATTCGGTTTAATAATTCATTGAATCGATGAGTAACGGTGATTGATTTCTACTGCCAGCAGAGGTAGAAATTGAGCACAGTTTTGGATTATTAACGAAATGCATTACCTATGCAAACTCTGGGTCCAGCTCCGAACGGAAGGTACACGAAACCCGGTCGCTGGCTCTTAGATTCATCGGTAAACCTTTCCGGATCAAACTTTTCCGGGTCAGGGTAGTAGTCCGGGTCATGATGGAGGGCGTAGATAGGGACGATAAACTCCGTCCCTGGGGCTAGCTCCACGTTTGTATCTGGGATCCGATATGACTCAATGCAAGTTCGCCCGATAATTGGAACGGGAGGATATTTTCTCAGAGTTTCTGAAAATTTTTTCAAGTTAGAAGACACTTCGTTTCCATAAGCTCACGATCAAACGGATCTACACCTTGCACGATCATGTCAAGGTACTTCATGGTATTCAGGCCATCCCACGTGATTTCTCCTTTGTTCGCGGCTTTCGTCTTGTGTACCTCTTCGCGGAGTCGACTCTGGATGTCTTGGTTGAAGGCCAGCTCATGGAGGCAATAGCTGATCACTGTGGAGCTAGTCTCGAAACCAGCGGCAAAAAAGACAAAGGCTTGTGCGGCTAAGAGCTCGTCATCAAACTCTGAAATTATCGAATGCTCATGGTTTAACACTTTTAATAAAATGGAATCGAGACCTCAACTCACCGACTTCGTCTTCGTCTAATGGCTCGCCTACGTTTCTCAGATTCCGTAAGAGATCGACGAAATCATTTCTTTTCACGTTGTTTTTTTCACGGTATTCCAAACTCTCCTTCGTTATGCGAAGAAAAAAATCAGTGATCTCCTGATCGGTCGAAGACAGTTTTAGGAGTCTGAACAGGGGCTTGAAACTTGATTGTAAAAATTCCTTTATCTTTTTTTTGAACGTTGGTTGAAAAATTTTCCTCCCCATATTTCTGAAGAGAGAATCTTTATCGCTGAGCGAATTCGTTTGAATTCCAAAAGCACACGAACCAATCACGTCAGTGGTGAACCTGGCGCTCATTTCCCTGGCTTCAACAATCCCACCGGTCGCCACTAGAGCGTCAAGGTACTTCTCGAACTCTTTTCCGCATTCCAAAATAAGGTAGTGCATCTGCTTCAGTTTTCCAGAGGTAAATGTCGGCGTCAGCTTCGCCCTAACTGATTTCCACTTTTTTCCGTCGAGATTTACGAGATGGGCAGCCAGCGGATCGACGTCCAGGTTTACAGTAATACCGCGGCTTGACCACGTGCCATAGTCCTTGACCATTATATCGCGGATCAATGCGGGATCGATGGCAACCAACTTGGGCGTGAAGAATTGCCAGATTCCACCGAACCTTTGGCCCTTAAACTCATTGTAGATATCCACGCTTAGATCGGCAAAGGAAATCTTGGATTTAATAAAATCTTCAAAGTTTCCAAAAATCCAATGTGGCTTTTTAAACGCAACGCCTTTTTCTGCCCAATACGAGAACCGATTCCGTATGTACCAATAAACAAGAGTAAACACGCTTGCTAAAAGCACCCACAAGTGCAGAGCACTGAAAAACCACATATTTGCACCGTGACAGGAATGGAGTTCACAGTGTGTGACCGACTTCAGTGCGAGTCCGGATTCTACTGACTAAATGATCTCATTTTCAGTCTCGCCTGTTAACAAACTTCGTCGAAAGTCTACCTAATCTTGCAATGTCATCGTATGATAGGCATAATTTGAAAGTAGATTATTGTTCACTTTTCGGAGTGTGGGTATGATCATATACATGGAGCTCTAATAATCGTTAGCGTTTCATCAGCTGTGATAACTCTAATTCTAGCTTTGAATTATATCACTCTTCCAATGAGAACACATATTCTAAATCTCGGATCGTTTCACCATCACAATAAAATGTGCAGCTCATGTTATACGAATTTGTGTTATACTGATCGTAACGTCGCGTTGGGATTATCAAACGTGCAGAGTTAATGCTTACATACGTGATTAAAAGGCTCGAACTTCATACGATATGATTCAGTGGTTGAAAAGATAAGTTAGCAGCGTTACCCAGACGAAAGTTAGTGGCTAAGTTACTTCCATTCAATGAATGACGCAGACGCTGTGCAAACTGTAGAAGACCAAAAGGTATTATTTGAATGTTGAAGCCTTCTGTTAACTTCATTATGCATTTTGAACTCGTAGACAGCGGTAGACGATTAATTTCTCAACTGATGGGGTAACGTAATTGGATTTGATGTGAAATATCGTTATCGTTGCGTCAGGCAGGGAAGTATACATGGATATAAACGTGGTGTAAAATCATGATGATACATGGTGAAGAGAAAAGGACGAATAATTATTCACCTCAGATGAGTACGTAAAACAGAAATAAAAATTGACATCAGTTAGCTGTTTCTTTCTTTCTATACAGTAATGATGCATGTATTTTCAAAGAATTAGCATATGTATGTATAAATCATTGTAATCCTCATCCAATTTGTCTGGGGCCTTGACACGACTCATTTTTATCACAATCGCTAGCAATTGTAAAGCTGCTGATAAGGCAAAGTATTATTTGGTGCGATAAGTGTTTTGTAGATAATACAAATTAACATTCTCTGAAGTAAAATATTTATTCGGCTTCGAAGTTTCGTTCATACTATATTTATCAACTATATATTTTTCTGGCTTGAGAAGTTTCGAAGTATGTATCTAATGAAAGAATTTTGAGAATTCGTTTGATTTGATTTCGAAATTTTTCACTACTCTACGGTATGTAAACTTTTAGGACTGCGCTCGTGACGGTAATCTCATTGTCAGAGAAAGACGATAGTCAATATTTAGTCATAGTGTATAATTACTGTCTGCTGGTATAAAAATTGCACGTGAATCCGTTGTGATTTACTTTCAAGATATGACAACAACAGCATATTACAAACAAATGCGGGTAAATTTGTAGGCTTGAGTTGCCACTGATCACGAACATTATTGAATATGTATATAATTATTATCTTTTTGATAAGCTGTACGCATACGAACGTACGAATATAATTCCAAGTGTATCAATTCAAGTGGACAAGTTTTTACTTATGCGAATCCAAATGCCACCCTTAGGAAAAAGAAATCTCACTTTGGGATCTAGTTGAAGAGGATTCTGCGACTTCTCGGTAAGCGAAATCTTGAAGTTGTCGACCAGTTTAATGAGCATCATTTTCGTTTGCTGTTCTGCAAATCGCAGACCTACAAAACAATCGGTGTTACTTGTTTTCATATGGAAGAATAAATGTTAATCTTCACAATATGGAATCAGAATTGGCTAATTATGGGAAATGAGATTTCTGCGTATAAGTGCAGAAATCGAGCGCGCGTAAAAAAAATCTCTTCCAAGTGCCACTGATGGTGAGTTTCAGGCGTATTTCACGACTATTAACGACGAAATGCGTCACCTATGCAATGTCTGGGTCCACCTCCAAACGGAAGAAATACAAAACCCGGTCGTTGGCTCTTGCATTCATCGGTGAACCTTTCCGGGTCAAACTTTTCCGGGTCAGGGTAGTAGTCCGGATCATGATGGATGGCGTAGATGGGGATTAAACACTGCGACCCCGAAGATAGTTCCACGTTGGTGTTTGGAATCCGGTACGACTTGATGGAAGTGCGTGCAAGAATTGGAATGGGAGGGTATTTCCTCATAGTTTCTGAAAATGTTTTCAAGTTACATCATGCTTTGCATTTACAAGCCTACGATTAAATAGGTTCTACACCTTGAACGACCATATCGAGGTACTTCATGTGTTGGAGGCCATCCCAGGTGATTTCTCCTTTGCTCGCGGCTTTCGTCTTGTGCACCTCTTCGCGAAGTCGATTCTGTATATCCTTATTGACAGCTAACTCATGGAGGCAATAGCTGATCACTGTTGAGGTTGTCTCGAAACCAGCGGCAAAAAAGCCAAAGGCTTGTGCAGCTAGCAACGAATCGTCGAACTCTAAAATTGTAAATATTGCAGATCTACTATTCCCGAAGAACTGTAATGTCAGTGCAAACGAGATCTCGACTCACCGATTTCATCTTCGTCTAGTGGCTCGCCCGTATTTCTCAGACTCCTTAAGAGATCGATGAAGTCATTTCTTTGTATGTTGTTCTTTTCTCGGTATTGAAAGGTCTCTTCTGTAAGCCGCAGAAAAAAATTACTGATTTCCTGGTCGATCATAGCTATATTTAGGAACTTAAACACAGAGGTGAAACTCTGTTGTAACATTTTCGATATTCTTAGCTTGAGCGTCGGTTTAAAAACTTTCTTTCCCATTTTTCTAAAAATAGAATTTTCATCACTGAGCGAATTCATCTGAATTCCAAAGACACATGAACCGATTACGTCCGTGGTAAATCTTGCACTCAGCTCTCTGGCTTCAACGAGTCTATCGGTCGCCACTAGGGCGTCAAGGTGCTTCTCGAACTCTTTTCCGCATTCCAAAAGAAGGTAATGCATCTGCTTCAGTTTTCCGGAAGTGAATGTCGGCGTTAGCTTGACCCTAACTGATTTCCACTTTTTTCCGTCTAGGTTGACGAGATGAGCAGAAAGCGGATCAACGTCCAGGTTTACAGTATTTCCGCGACTCGACCACGTATCAAAGTCCCTGATCAATATGTCGCGAATCAAATCCGGGTCGATGATAAACAACCTCGGTGAGAAGAACTGCCAGATTCCGCTGAACCTCTCGTTCCTAAACTCTTTATAGACATTTACGCTGAGCTCAGTTAAGGAAATCTTAGCTCTAATGACATCTCCAAAGTTCCCAAATAGCCAGTGCGGTTCCTTGAATGGGACACCCTTTTTTACCCAATACGAGAACTGATTCCGTATGTACCAATAACCAAGAGTAAACACGCTTGCTAAAAGCACCCATAAGTGTAGAGCAATGAAAAACCACATATTCGCGCTGCGATAGAAATGGAGTTCGCAGTGTGCGATCAACTTCAGTGTGAGTCCGGATTCTACTGACTGAATGATCGCATCTCCAGTCTAGACTATTAACTAACTATTTCGATAGTCCACCTAATCTTGCAACGTTATCGCATGATAGACATAACTGGACGTTAGATTGTTGTTCACATTTTGGTGTATGGATATGATCATATACATGGAGCTCTTGGATTGGATTTGATGAGGAATTTGATCCGAAATATCGTTATCGTTATGTCAGACAGGGAAGCTTATATGGATATAAACGTGGAGTGAAATCATGATCATACATGGTGAAGAGAAAAGGACGAATAATTATTCACCTCAGATGAGTACGTAAAACCGAAATTAAAAATTGACGTCAGTTAGCTGTTTCTTTCTTTCTATACAGTGATGATGCATATATTTTCAAAGAATTAGCATATGTATGTATAAATCATTGCAATCCTCATCCAATTTGTCTGGGGCCTTGACACGACTCATTTTTATCACAATCGCTAGCAATTGTAAAGCTGCTGATAAGGAAAAGTGTTCTTTGGTGCGATAAGTGTTTTGTAGATAATCCAAATTAACATTCTCTGAAGTAAAATATTTATTCGGCTTCGAAGTTTCGTTCATACTATATTTATCAACTATATATTTTTCTGGCTTGAGAAGTTTCAAAGTATGTATCTAATGAAAGAATTTTGAGAATTCGTTTGATTTGATTTCGAAATTTTTCATTACTCAATGGTATGTAAACTTTTAGGACTGCGCTCGTGACGGTAATTTCATTGTCAGAGGAAGACGATAGTCAATATTTAGTCATAGTGTATAATTACTGTCTGCTGGTATGAAAATTGCACGTGAATCTGTTGTGATTTACTTTCAAGATATGACAACAACAGCATATTACAAACAAATGCAGGTAAATTTGTAGGCTTGAGTTGCCACTGATTACGAACATTATTGAATATGTATATAATTATTATCTTTTTGATAAGCTGTACGTACAAGAGCATACGAATATAATTCCAAGTGTATTAATTCAAGTGGACAAGTTTTTAGTTATGCGAATCCAAATACCACCCTTAGGAGAAAGAAATCTTGCTTTAGGGTCGAGTTGAAGAGGATTCTGCGACTTCTCGGTAAGCGAAATCTTGAAGTTGTCGACCAGCTTAACAAGCGCCATTTTCGTTTGCTGTTCTGCGAATCGTGAACCTACAAAACTATCAGTGTTACTTGTTTTCATATTGAAGAATAAATGTTAATCTCTATAGTAAGGAATTAGAATCGACTGATTATGGAAAATGAGATTTCTGCGTATAAGTGCAGAAATCGAGCGTGCGTAAATGAAATCTCTTTCAAGTGTCACTGATGGTGAAATTCAGGCATGGTTCACGGCTATTAACGAAATACATCACCTATGCAAACTCTGGGTCCACCTCCAAACGGAAGGTACACGAAACCGGGTCGCTGGCTCTTAGATTCATCGGTGAACCTTTCCGGGTCAAACTTTTCCGGATCAGGGTAGTAGTCCGGATCATGATGGATGGCGTAGATAGGGATTAAGCACCGCGATCCCGAAGATAATTCCACGTTGGTGTCCGGGATCCGGTACGACTTGATGGAATTGCGTGCAACAATCGGAATGGGAGGGTATTTCCTCATAGTTTCTGAAAATGTGTTCAAGTTACAACACGCTCTGCTTTCACAAGCCTACGATTGAATAGGTATCACACCTTGGACGACCATATCAAGGTACTTCATGTTTTGCAGGCCATCCCAGGTGATTTCTCCTTTGCTCGCGGCTTTCGTCTTGTGCACCTCTTCGCGAAGTCGATTCTGTATATCCTCATTGACAGCTAACTCATGGAGGCAATAGCTGATCACTGTGGAGCTAGTCTCGAAACCAGCGGCAAAAAAGACAAAGGCTTGTGCGGCTAAAAGGTTGTCATCGAACTCTGAAATTATCGAATGCTCGTAGTTTAACGCTTTTGGTAAAAACAGCAATAGGAATGAATCGTCGAACTCTAAAATTGAACAATGTTGCAGATCTACTATTCCCGAAGAACTGTAATGTCAGTGCAAACGAGATCTCGACTCACCGATTTCATCTTCGTCTAGTGGCTCGCCCGTATTTCTCAGACTCCTTAGGAGATCAATGAAGTCCTTTCTTTGTAGGTTGTTTTTTTCTCGGTATTGAAAGGTCTCTTTCGTTATCCGCAGAAAAAAATTACTGACCTTCGGGTCGATCATAGCTAGATTTAAGAACTTAAACACAGAGGTGAAACTGTGTTGTAATATTCTCGATATTCTTAGCTTGAGCGTCGATTCAAAAACTTTCCTTCCCATTTTTCGAAAAATCGAATTTTCATCACTGAGCGAATTCATCTGAATTCCAAAGACACATGAACCAATTACGTCTGTGGTGAACCTCGCACTCATCTCTCTGGCTTCAACGAGCCCATCGGTCGCCACTAGGGCGTCAAGGTACTTTTCGAACTCTTCTCCACATTCCAACAGAAGGTAGTGGATCTGCTTCAGTTTTCCGGAAGTGAATGCTGGCGTTAGCTTGACCCTAACTGATCTCCACTTTTTTCCGTCTAGGTTGATGAGATGAGCAGACAGGGGATCAACATCCAGGTTTACAGTAACTCCGCGACTCGACCACGTATCAAAGTCCCTTATCAATATGTCACGTATCAAAACCGGGTCGATGACAAACAGCATCGGAGAGAAGAACTGCCAAATTCCGCTGAACCTCTCGTTCTTAAACTCTTTATAGACATTTACGCTGAGCTCAGATAAGGAAATCTTAGCTTTAATGATGTCTTCAAAGTTTCCAAAAAGCCAGTGTGGTTTTTTAAACGGAACGCCCTTCTTTGCCCAATATGAGAATCTATTCCAAATGTACCAGTAACCAACAGTAAACACGCCCGCCAGAAACATCCAAAAATGCAGAGCACCACAGAAGAACATATTTACGCCTAAAAAAAAAAAAATGGTAACCAGTGTCTGACCGATTTCAGTGCGAGTTGAAGACAGCGGTTTTGTTCTGGCAACCAATAAGATAACCACCGAATATGATACTGGATATTAGCTATCCTTGCTGCGTGAATAAATTTAGAATAAGTTTTCGAACAAAATAATCAAGAATAAATACAAAAATAGTTATCTGTATTCGATAACAATGTGGATTTGACTCTAACGGACTTTACTTCGTATCAGACAATGGGGGGGGGAGGGAGAAGAGGAAGGGAAGGGAACGAACGAGAGTGTGGTTAAAAGTCAATTTAGACACGGATGCAATCGAATGGAGAGTGTAATTATATTTGAGAAAAGCTTAAAACTACTTACAATATATTTTCTGATGTCGAGTGTGTGTTTGGTAGTGGAAGTGATAATCTGCATAGCGTTCAGCCGGGGCAGCTCAATTTCTCTATTTCTTGGTAATTCTTATCAAGTACATGTTTCTCCCTTTAGCACTAAAACAGTACTGACCCAACGTCTATCTAATTGTCTGTTTCCGGGTGTGTTCGTGTCTTCTCGTGTTTCTTCGTCTTACTTACTCGCTAGTGGCTTATGCGTCTAGTGTTATTCTATAACTTTCCCCGCGGGCTTAGGGTTTATTGTGACTTGAATTTGGGGGGCAACGTCACAGGACTAGGTTTTGGTTATACGGATCCAAATGCCACCCTTAGGAAAAAGAAATCTTGCTTTGGGGTCGTGTTGAAGAGGATTCTGTGACTTTTCAGTAAGCGAAACTTTGAAGTTGTCGATCAGCCTAACAAGCGCCATTTTCGATTGCTGTTCTGCAAATCGCAAACCTGCAAAATAATCAATATCGTTTGGTTTTATCTGGCAGATTCAATGTTTCAACACCATAAACAGAAATCGAAGTTGAATAATCACCGCGGACACGATTTCTACGATTGATTCATTGAACTGATAATGAAAATGAATTTCAGGAACAGTTTTCGAATACGTTACCTATGCAAACTCTGGGTCCACCTCCAAACGGAAGATACACGAAAGCCGGTCGCTGGCTTTTGGATTCATCGGTGAATCTTTCCGGGTCAAACTTCTCTGGGTCAGGGTAGTAGTCCGGGTCATGATGAAGAGCGTAGATAGGGATGATGAGTGTCGTTCCAGGGGCAAGCTCCACGTTGGTGTCTGGGATCTGGTACGACTGAATGGAAGTTCGTCCGACGAGTGGAATAGGAGGGTATTTTCTCATAGTTTCTGAAAATGTGTTCAAGTTACAACATCTTCCACATTCATCAGTCTATATGATTAAACGGGTCCACACCTTGAACAACCATGTCGAGATATTTCATGTGCTGTAGGCCATCCCAGGTGATTTCCCCGTTGCTTGCGGCTTTTGTTTTGTGCACTTCTTTCCGGAGTCGATCCTGGATATCTTCGTTAACGGCCAGCTCATGGAGGCAATAGCTGATCACCGTTGAGCTAGTCTCAAAACCAGCAGCGAAAAAAACAAAAGCTTGTGCAGCTAGCAACTTATCATCGAACTCTAAAATCAAACATCACCATAAGAGATTTACTATAATTTTGAGTAACTGTAATTTAAATGCAACCAAGATCTCGACTCACCGACTTCGTCTTCGTCCAGTGGCTCGCCCACGTTTCTCAAATTTCTTAGGAGGTCAATGAAGTCATTCCTTTGGATGTTGTTCTGATCCCGGTAATCCAAATTTTCCTTCGTTATCCGTAGGAAAAAATCAGTGATTTCCTGCTCGTGTATAGAGAGATTCAGGAGCTTGAACAGGGGCGTAAAACTCGTTTGTAACAATCTCACTAACTTTTGCTTGCGTGAGGTTTGAAAAATTTTCTTTCCCATTTTCCTGAAGAGAGAATCTTCATTGACCAGAGAATTCATCTGAATTCCAAAAGCACACGAGCCGATCACGTCAGTGGTGAACCTGGCGCTCATTTCCCTGGCTTCAACAATCCCACCGGTCGCCACTAGAGCGTCAAGGTACTTCTCGAACTCTTTTCCGCATTCCAAAAGAAGGTAGTGCATCTGCTTTAGTTTTCCTGAGGTAAATGTCGGCGTCAGCTTCGCCCTAACTGATTTCCACTTTTTTCCGTCGAGATTTACGAGATGGGCAGAAAGCGGATCGACCTCCAGATTTACAGTAATACCGCGGCTCGACCACGTGCCAAAGTCCTTGACCAATATGTCGCGGATCAATGCTGGGTCGATGACAAACAACATCGGTGATGAGAATCGCCATACTCCACAAAACCTTTCATTTTTAAATTCTTTGTAGATATTCACGCAGAGTTCAGCCACGGAAATCTTTGATTTAACCAAATCTTCAAAGTTTCCAAATAGCCAATGGGGTTTTTTGAACGGAACTCTTCTTTTTTCCCAATACGAGAACTGATTCCGAGTATACCAATAACAAACAGTCAACAATCCCACAAAAAACAACAGAGAACCAAAGAACCACATGTTTACGCCTCAATTTCAACTGAGATCGCAGCGTCTGACCGATCTCAGTGCCAGTCACGATTCTACTGACTAATTTCATCTCGCTTCAGTCTACTAATGGAATTTATACGCAATACTTTGTTCAATGCTGACCAAGCAAGATGCAGATAGTTTCAAAGTACAATGCGGTTCATTCTTTGGTAAGTGAAATTATTCTTTAAGTTTGAATCATTACTTTAAATTATTGAAACAGTTTATCATCTACAATAGCTGTTACTTTAATTTCTTATTAAAACTAGACATCAGTAGTATAACAACAACTACGTATCTATCGTGACTTGCACGTTTCAATGCCATATTTAATTACATGCGTTCTATTTTCATACGTATTGCGCGTATGGATCGTATTATCGCGGTGTAATGATATGAGTATACAAGACTGTGTTCATAAAGTTGATTGTCTAACAGCGCTACGATACTACTAAGACTTTTCTTTCGTTTCTGAACCTGAAAGAACTTTACATAGATAATATTTATCTATGAAACTGTCAAAAGTTAGTAAACTATCTTTTTTTCCCCATTCGTTAGGGGAAAAAAAAAAAAAAACGGATGATTGTACCCTAAAATTTTCTTACAGCATGACACATTCATTTATATAGCCATCTGTTATTTCGCCGTGAATTTAGTCAGCAATACAATTCCGGTTTACACCACTTCCCGGTATCTCGTATCGTTGAGGGACAGGGTCTACATGACTCCCAGAAAACTGGGGTGAGAGTTCTGCATAACCAAAGGGTTTGTGCTAGCCCTTTATTTGATGAAAGAAATAGAGAAAAATATAATAATAATCATATAGGCGTTCATTGCCAAGTATCAACCCTACGGAATTCAACCCTTCGCTTAATCATTCATTTTGCCTTTTCACGTTGTATGAGGCACCCTGAGGGCAGGTATAAATCGCAAGCATCGTATGATGCAGCTTCGTGAAATCGTAACGATTATTACAATACTCAGGATCACAATACACGCTACAAACATTAAAAACGTATAAATCAATGCAGTCTAAACTAAGGGGCGTGAAATACCCTAAATTTATGAATGCAGGTCAATCAGCAGGACTGCAAAGATCGTAGAAGAGATTTGTTGGATCTTTTTTAGCTGCCTGTGCTACCTGAAATCTCATTGAATAATCTTATGTCATAGAATACCTACTTCGATTGAAGCAAAAAGTCATTATCTGAATGTCAGTGACTTGCGTCAACTGGAACATGTTTTTCGACCTCGATTACAACCGCAGAAAATTGATATGGCAATTAATGTGGTGCTGAAATGAGGCTCTATATTAAATGTTCTTATCATAAAGTCAAGCGAAGATGCTCAAAGGGTAATAAACTTGGAATATAACTCTTACCTGGCATAGCAGGGATTAATTATATCGTATTGTTGATTACTTCAGATAAGAATGTGTAAATGAGATATAAAAGGTGACACATACTGGAGCCAGTTTTTTTTTTTTTTTGTTTTTTTTTTTTTCCTTTTTTGTTACGACATTGGTTCACGTACGTTGGGAATTAAAATGTACATATAAATTGTTGCAATCCTTCTTTGACACTCTTAATTGCTTGTTAACTCGACGGTGACGTAAGATGACACGCACGTGTTTATGCCAACGCAATTGAACGTGACTCTCTAGTTGGACGAGTTTTTAGACAAGTGGAACCCCATATATTATCTTTGAACGTAAGAAATTCATCTGGACTCAGGATTATCTTGCGATAGATTCTGCGACTTTTTCTAAAGAGAAATCTCGAAGTTCACGACAGTCTAGAATAGTCCAAGACTTACCTGCTGCTGGGAAAATCAACTAATTGTAAAAATAGCATCGGTTCTTTTACGTCTAATTATAAAATTCTGTATCGAGCAAAAGATCTGTTTCCAATATGAAACAAGAGGAAAAAAAAAGTTTTTCGGAGTACTTTTCATCAAATAGTAAAACAAGGATGGGTTTGTTATTGAAAGAAAAAGTATAAAAAAAGTAATGAAAAACCGAGAAAAAAAGATCAAAATTGAAAATTTCACATAAAAAAAATGCCCTATATATTGACAAACAACAATTTCATACAGTACGTTTAATCCCAATTCGATCTGGGTACACTTACAATTTCTTTTTGTCATTGGCAAGGATCGCCCTATCTATTGTCAAACAACAATTTTATACAGTGCATTCATTCTAATTCGGTCTGGGTATATTTACAATTTTTTTATTGTCATTGGCAAAGAATACTCTATATATATGAAATTCTCAACTCGGAAGAATATATTCATTCACTTAGAAAGGTAATACAGAGAAAAAAGTATAGGTTTGTCGGTAAAACAGCGAAAATCGATTCATTTCCGGTAGAACCGGAAGTTCAAATTAAACGAGACATGGAAATTTTTCATGCCCATCATTTGGTTGTAAAGTCCTGTGAATTTCAGATTTTTTCATCGATCCGTATCCGAGATCACCGCGCGAGTTTGTCGAACGGGCCGACAGACAGACCGACATCTTTCTAAAAACCTGTTTTTCGGATTTTCGAGGGTCGAAAACGTGAAGATTCGTTCAAATGAGCAAAATTCATTTTTCGACCAAAACCGATACTTTTTTTATATCATCGTAGGTGATGAAAAGTAAAAATTGAGAAATCGTTTTCAAATCGTTGAAAAATCTCCCCTCTTAAAGTCCTAGGTCCGTTTCCGAAGGGGATGAAACACGTTGCGGATCGCCGGCTTTTCACTGCAGCATCATTAAATCTCTCAGGATCAAATTTACCTGGATCAGGATAAAATTTTGGTTTATTTTCAAGGGCGTAGATGGTAATGATGTAAGTTTTCGTATGGCGTAGCTCCATACGTCAGTCTCCGGAGTCTGGTAAGGGTTCACAGACTTTCAAGTCGATACTATAATGTGTCGATAGCTTTTTAAAATTCCCGTTCACATACGTGTGTGATCTTACGTACAGAATGTAAAAAACTACGCCATTCCATTATTTCTATAAAATGTAGTCTTGACGATCAGTTATGGCCATTAAGAACCTAAGAAGAAAAACTGAAGAAGTAACAGAAGAAGAGGGTTAACCTGTTTCACGCATCTTAGACGACCATGTCGAGATACTTAAAGTTCTTCAGTCCATCCCACGTTATTTCTCGCTTGTTCATAGCTTTTGTCATGTGTATTTCTTTCCAAAGCCAATCCTGGATGTCCTCGTTGACGGTGGGTTCATGGAAGCAATAGCTGATCTATAATTCGTGCCAGTCCACACGTTCGAATTTATATAAAAAATAAATCGCCATATGTTGACGGGAGATCTGGTTCCCCGCAACCTTTTGTCGATCATCGAAGGGTTAATCCAGGCAAAATATTTCGTTAAAATTTAAGAATAGGGTCTTCATTGTATAAGCGCGCTTACTGATCCACACATCTGTTTACCGGAGGGTTCAAAGCCTTTTGAACAATAATTCACTTCCCCTAATTCGCGGTACGAGTCACATAGCTGTGAAATACTAGACAGGAATAAAGAGCAGGAGTAACAGGGGGATGAAGGGAACGTCATAGAATCATGATCACAATCATACCAGCTTATATTAAATACTTATAAATCAGTAATGTATAAACTGTGGAGTTGCGGGAGAATATTTATTATCGAATGTACGAGCCTTGAATCTGAACTTTATGGATTAATTTACTAGGGAGTTGGTAACATGAAGTAATTTAATGAAATTCGAAAAAGATAGCATATTGGTAATAGGAGAGGTGACTTTATTTTCTTTTAGATTAGACATTCGATGGTTTGGAAATTATATCGCATTTCATTTCGATCGAACTGTGCTTGAAGTAATCGGTTCACAGTGAGATAATCGAAGCCAAATTCCACCCATTGGGAGTAGAAATCTAGCTTTAGGATTGAGTTGGAGTGGATTTTTGGACTTTTCACAAAGCGAGACCTTGAAGTTTTTAACCAGCTGAAAGAGGGCCAGCTTAGTTTGCTGTTCAGCAAATCGCATACCTGAAAATAAAATCGTTAATATTGATCATCGCAGGATAAGACAGACCCACCTATGCAAATTCTAGGTCCTCCACCGAAAGGAATAAATGTAAATGGCAATCTCTGGCTTTTTGCTTCATCGGTGAATCTTTCCGGATCGAATTTCTCTGGGTCTGGATAATATTCTGGGTCGTGATGTAGGGCGTAGATAGGGATTATGCATCCTGTTCCTTCGGGTAGTTCAATATCAGTATCTGGAATCCTGTATGGTTTTACAGACGTTCTTCCGATTACCGGAAAAGGCGGATATTTCCTGAGAGTTTCTAAAAAATGCGATACAATACAGCAAATAAAAATTTCAGTAAATTACTTCCAGTTGACTGAAAAGGTCGAGTTCTTACCCTGAAATACCATGTCGAGATATTTCATGTTCTTCAGGTCATCCCAAGTGATATCTTTTTCTTTATTCGCGGTTTTCGTTTCATGGATCTCCTCACGGAGACGATTTTGGATATCTTCATTCACGGCCAGTTCATGAAGACAGAAACTGATAGTTGATGAACTCGTTTCGAAACCAGCTCCGAAAAAAATGAAGGCTTGGGCAGCTAGAAGTTCGTCATTAAATTCTGAAAAATAAAATCGATCAGCTAGAGTCAGCAGGATTTTTCAACTGATCGTAATTGACCAGAATTAAACTCACCAACTTCATCTTCGCCTATTGTCTCATCCGTGTTTTTAAGACTTCTTAAAAGGTCCATAAAATCGTGTCTCTGGATATCGTGATTTTTTCGATAGCTAAAATTCTCCTTTGTTATATTGATGAAAAAGTCAGTAAGTTCCTGGCTCGTTGAAGATAGTTTAAACAGCTTAAACAAACTTGGAAAATGCAATTGCAATGCTCTGGTAATAGTTCTTCGTCTTGAAGGTTGGAAAATCTTTTTTCCCATTTTACGGAACAAAGAGTTTTCATCTTTCAAAGAGTTCATTTGAATACCGAAAATGCATGAGCCTATAACGTCCGTGGTATACTTTGCGCTGATTTCTCTCACCTCGACGTCATCATCTTCATCAACGACGTTGATGAGATGATTTTCAAGTTCTTTTCCACACTCCAAAAGAAGATAATGCATTCGTTTTAATTTCCCCGACGTAAAAGTCGGTGTCAGTTTAGTCCTAACTGATTTCCACTTTTTTCCGTCAATATTGACGAGATTTGCGGCGAGTGGATCGACGTCTAAGTTTACTGTAACTCCACGACTTGACCACGTGGTAAAATCCTTAATAAAAATATCCTGCAGCAAATCCGGATCCAGGATGAATAATTTCGGGGAATAAAACTCCCATACACCGCCGAATCTTTCGCCTTTAAAATTATTGTACATTTTAACCGTTACCTCAGCCATAGAAAGTTTACCTCTTTGAAAATCTTCAACACTTCCAAAAAACCAATGCGGCTTACGAAATGGGACATTACGATCTTTCCAAAAATCAAACTGGGTCTTTACGTACAAATATATAGTTGCAAATACCGCCAATAACGATAACCACGGATTCACAAAACTCCACATATTTCTATTAATTGTTTTTGACTGAATAAAAGTTGCTGAATTATGTACAACATATTACCACACCGAAATGATAACGATAACTCTGATTGTTATAACTGGCTAAATAAATTTTCGTTTTTAAATTTCTTTATCAGTCGTGATGTTTTATCATTTGATTAGGTATTATTATATCTTGTTGACTAAGAGAATAATGAGGATATTTCAAGCTCGCATGTATATTAGACTGGGCCAAAAAAAAAATCGACTATTTTTTTTTCTTTCTTTAAAGTATATCGAAAATATTGTTTGGGGAGACAAAAAAAATTAATGTGAGAATTTGAGTCCGTAATATTAATATTAAGAGGTCTATCATCGCAATTTTAGATTTTTTTTCCTGAGCGGGTTTACTGTCTCAGAACTCCCAAACCATTGAGTTAAACAAAATTGATTCTAAGATATTTTTTGAAGGAAATTGAATGCTCTACAAAAAAGGTCTGATTAAAATTTTCCGTCAGATGAACCGTTTCCTTACAATCATGCCTTAAAAATTGGTATAGTTTTACAATTTGATCTTTCAACTTTGGAATTTTGTAATTCATGTAAAAATCAGTACCCGGACAAAAAAACCGATAAATATTCTTATGGGAAATCAAATGCTCTACAAAAAAAGTCTCTTAACATTTTTGGCTAAATTTACTCCATCAAAAGTTATTCAAGGTTAAAGAAAAACCCGCTCAGGAAAAAAAAATTTTAAATTGCGATGATAGACCTCTTAATATTAATATTAAGGACTCAAATTCTTACAATAATTTTTTCGTTTGTCACCCCAAACAATATTTTCATATACTTAAAAATAAACTAAAAATATTCGATTTTTTTTGGCCCAGTCTAATATATATGTAAGGTAAAAAAAATTGATAAAAATAATCTACGAAGTTACTCTAAACGTTATCTATTTTGTCTTGAATATTTGTTTTATTCAATTTTATAAGATGATTAAAAAAAGAAAATCGAAAAAGCTTACCTAATTCTCCTAGACCTGATAAAGAAATCCACGTTTGATCGTGGCAGACATGGATTACGAAACTTAGAGATTAATGATCGAGCTTAATCGAATCTGGACGTTACGCTGCACTTTGACAATGTACATACAATCAGGCAAAGAGATCGATCTTCCAAAGCCGTTTAATAGACCAGCAGGCAATGACCAATTAGGAAAGAAGAAGGATTGCCAAAATAAAAGAAAAAAAAAACATTTCCCTCTTAGGAACAAGACGTTTTTATTTCTCCCAAAGGATTCAGACTAAGGTTAAGGAAAACCCCTAAGGGTTTTCCCCCTATAGGGTGCAAAATAATGCCCCGGGTGAGGATCGAACTCACGACCTTAAGATTATGAGACTTACGCGCTGCCTACTGCGCTACCGAGGCTTGTGCTAAAATAAACCCGAAGCTTTCAGAGGATGAAAATTCGGTTATATCTGGTTAAACTTATGTTCAGGAACAAAGAAAATTTTCAAACTCAACGGGATCAGGCGTGAATAAATTGAATACAAAAAAAACAATAATAAAATCGAATGCGTATCGAATCGATTATCGATTTGGAATATTTGATTACTAATTTCCTAAATCCCTGAGAGGGTAAAAAGTAGGACAAGGAAGAGTAATGATCGTAAATTTGTATATTATATCCCGAAAAATATTTCCTTTAGAATTGTTAAGAATTTCAACGATGCTGGTTTGATATGGAGATCATAAACCGATCATCGGATGCTTTCCCTTCCCTTTCGCCCCTTTTTCAACTCATATGGACAAATTTATATAGTCATAAATACCGCATCGTTACATACAAACCTATAATATGTGTGTATGTGTGTAGTCATAAACGACGACAACTTCATCTTCGTTTAGTTGATTATTATCGATGATACAGGTATCAGGATTTTTCTCCTTTTTATCATTACTTACCAATGCATGAATGATCGATGGTCAGTAAAATTTCGAAACTGAATATTGAAATGGAAATGAAAATGAAAATGGAAATTGAAATGGAATTATTTGATGAGGTAAACGGCATTGCGTGTTTGTGAATTCGTATCTTGAGGGCAAAATTTCTGACCAGAATATATAGAGGCCGGTGGGAACCTCAATTTATATTCTATACATATACGTATATTCTGATCTTAATTTAATATCAGATCCCTCAGGCTTAGAAACTCTTAAGGATTGCGTGTCACGGATTTTATAATACGATTCGAGGTATATCCAAATCGTAAAAGGTCATCAGCTTCGCCAAACGTAAGTTAGTGGATTTAAACCACTGTGAATATTGTTTTAATCTTAATGAATTATAAACTTTTCATACTTTTTATCTAATTCTTAATTTTCATCGAATTGTCGATAATTTAAAGTACTGGATCAAATCAAAAAATGATTTGACACGATTGAAAAAGAGACCAAAGTCTCTCCAACGAACTCCATGAATTATCTTTTCAAATGATGGGTATGAAAAATTACCACATTTCATTTTTAAAAGTCAATCTAAATCCCGTTCAAACTTCATAATAATTCCGTTAATTAGAAGAATCTGCAGGGTGATGAGTGGTGCATTGAAAAAAGGTTATTACACCCCTGCAGAAAAAATTGGTGACTGTATTTAGCCCCGGAATTGTGTATCCGTATATATAGATCGTTTACTGGATGAACTAATTTTGTATTATTAGATCAGAGCGGGTTATGGATTGGCTCATAATTGGAAATGAAAATTGAGTATTTCCCAAGGGTGATAAAGTGGTCATCGTTGTGATAAAAATTTCTGTGAAGGTATTATTCGGGTATTCATAACGGTCAAGAATAATAATAATTAATGTATTTCGATTAATTCGATACTAAATTCTGTTTTATAAAAACAGATTAAAAACAGTTAAAAAGATGCACGTAGGTATATATATATAAGAGTTGCTATCGTAAAAATGGAACCAGTTTTGTGTTGCACAGTCTGAAGAACGAGCGTAATGTATTAATTAATAGCGTTGGTATAATCGGAAAGTATAATTATTGTAAATTTAACGTATACAATAATTTATTCTCCTCCTACTCGAGGCGAAAGAACGCTTGGCGTGGTTGTTATAGCTGTTATGTGTACATCCACTCCCTCGGAACGACAAAACCTGTACTGCGTAGTTCCTGTCTGAACCCCAATCCCCCAGGGGCGTTAAAAGAAATTTCTAAATCCCACGTAGCGAATATAATTAAAATAAAATGTAAAAATATGACAAATCTTAATCGTCTAGCTCCATAATATCGAAGATTATACCCAAAAGTCTTTACTCGGAATGAGCTTGAGCAGTTTAAACCAATAATCGTCGTAAAGTGTCGAAAATTTCGTAGGTTTTTAAAACACCCGCTAAATACAATCCTGGCTTTAGTATTATGTCTGTGGTTTTAACACCACCCACGGTCGTCACGCTTGTAACGCGTAGGTATCGTTAGGCTCGCGTGACAGAACATCGGCAAAGAGATATCGATACACACGAGACATCATTCCCAACACTAAATTACAATATCGGTACATCGATCTAAACTCACTTGCGTTAACATTTTCTCTAAAAAAAAAAAAAAAAAAAAAGAATAAAAGAAAGAAAAAAAAAAAATGTCACCGCAATTAGCTATACAGTTTGATTAAAATCGTCCATCTCCATGTATGTTTACGGATCACGTTATATGTATATATATTTACTCTAACGTGGAGTTCAAACCATCCATAAATTTTCTCGCGATTCAAAGATCGTTTTTAGTCCGAATTTTTCGCCAACGAAAACGGGAAGACAAAGAAGAAAAAACGATAAATTGAACAAAACGTTTCATACTCCGTTTATATCCTCAACTCACCTGTAATTGTCCTTCCTCGACTGATCGCTAAGTACGTGCAGAGAAATATCTTCTTAGTCTGCACGATCGTAATATTTGCAATGTTCCAATCTCGTTGTGGTATCGTTTTGCACGAGGAAAACATTTCTGGACAATGGCAGGCCGTTTCTTTTGGTCATCTTTTTTTTGTCTTGGTGAGTCAGTTTCGATCACTGAGAACTGGAATTATATCTCCTCACTCCTCACTCTTCACTTCTCATTTCTCTATATCCTATATATACTTCGTACAGGACCCCCAAATTTACAGGCAATTTTTTATTTTTATTTTTTTGGCTTTATATATACCACCTGACTGACAGCTGCAGTAGCTCTTGTCGTCACGGTTTTTGGCCATACGGTTATTGCCCCGAGTTTTGAACTTCGCTTGACCCTTAAACAAGCACCATGCGTACACTGCGTGACGATCAACTCTGTCAAGTCACGTTAGTTTCAGGATGTAGATTTTGAGTTAAGGAAACGTTAAAAAAAAAAAAGAAAAAAAAAAAAAAAAAACGGTGCAGTCACGTTTTTCATACAAATAGGTTCGATTCCAAAATAATAAATTTTCGGATGGACTCGATGACGACATTCGCCTCTGACTTGTCTTCAAGCGAAGATAATTATATTCCGACTTACTGAAGAGCTTATTGTTAGTTGGTATACCGTCTGAGAGTATCTCATGTCGTTTTATTGTCATACCTAACACTGCAGTAAGGCTTTGAATATATTTCAGTCGAGGTTACGATTTAGCAAAACCAGAGGCTTTAGATTCCGGCATTTTTTGAACGATGTAAAAAACAAAAAAAAAAAAATTAGAAACAAAAGGGATCAAGCTCAAAAGACCAGAATCTATATCTCGACTTCGCGGAGTGATATAGAAATAGCTGAATGAAATCTGATTAAAAAAAAAAAACAGAAAGTCCAAAAATAAAAGACTTTAAAGCCTGTACTTTCGCGTGTATAATAATTTATGCAAATTGGTTGCAATCGAGTATTGTCTAGCTGGTTTTCTCAGATATTCAAAGCGTGGGCAGCTATCTGACAGGGAACATTATAATGCGTACCTACCTGGCGCCTCGATTCTTATAGTCCTACAGAGCGTATAATATTCTTTCGTATTACTGAGTCATTGAGTTATGAAATTGCTACTACTACAACATACTAGACCGAATAAAAAAAAAAAGAAATCAAAAAAAAAAAAAAGATAAAAACAAATATGGACTTGGCGTACATCATGTAGCTGTACCTACTATATAAATGAGAAATAAGAAATGAACCCACCTCTCTTCTTCTGAGACTGGAGCACTACATACACGATGCTTACATTCGACCTCTTGTAATAATTAAACGAGAATTAACCCGTTATAACTCGGTTAAATTATACGGAATAAAACCATATGTCGGTGTCTTTGACCTGGCTACAGGAAATAAAGAAACTATAAAGTGCTGAGTTAAATATAGAAATTTTAGTAAAATTGTGCGGGTGAAGAAATTTCCCATGACTTTAGCATTGTTAGCAACAAACTATTCTAAATGTATGCAATTAGTGGTATATACGGTTTGACGTATAGTCCGTCGAGTTTATATCTCCGACGCTCGGTATTTCCATCCACGACTAATTATTACCTACTCTACGAGTTTAACAAAGATTGTATAGAATTAGTCGCGAAAGGCGGTTGCTTGACTCCCGGAGCTCAGAGAATTGCCAAGCCGACGTTGGATCATGAGTAGAGATCATCGCTATGATCCTTTTAACAAAATAACAAATAATTGCCATCCATTAAATTACTTTCTGACAAATTTTACATTCCAAATTTCAAACTCGAATTTAAGAGTTTACTTTCTTTATAATTACAGCCGATTTTCCTCATGACGTGCAAGCTGGACGACCTGGACTCCTTCAGGACCAGGATGCCACCGCCATGATAAATCCAACTGGGAATCGATGCTACGCAAGCCTAACAGCTCTTATGAACCATCGCCCTTTCAACCGGCATGGGAAGACACTCAGGTTCGATTAAGTCAGATTAATTTTTAGAAATGAAATTACTGAATGGTTATTATCAATCTTGTGATAGGCGTGTGTTCCAGGGGATCAAAGAAAAGCGTACTTCTTTACACAACAGACTGCGGTGACGATAAGGAGGATTTTGGACTGAAGATACAACAGCGTTCGATATCTCTTGTGAGTTTAAAAAAAAATTTTTCTTTCTTTTTATTTCAATGCTAAAGGCACTACGATGGAAAAGAACCCTCAGGTATTACGGGTGATAAGAAATTTGCAATAAATCTTTACCCATACGTTTTGCATTTAACTATATACCACGGGCTGGGCATCACTGGAAGAGAAATTGTAGTAGTTAGTTGGTACGTCTTTGCTAGGTATACTACATACCTACCAATCGACCGTGAAGTTATATACCAACGTGTAACTGAAATCGGATTATGCGTGTTTCCAGCATAAGGAACTAAGGGGAATTGCGACTTACTCCTCGATAAGATCCTCCTTTGCTATGGTACCAAACCTGTAAAGCTCTATGTATGTACAGATCGGTATATACATACATAATAACACCGAGCTCAATTTAACCAAGAACGAAGAGAAATAGGTCTTATCTTTGAAACTCTGGGAATTCACGTCTTTAGGATCTACTGACCACTTACGTTAAAATAGAACCTAACAATAATGGGAATTGCAGACATTTTAAACTTGTATAAAGGTAGACATAACCTACAGCTTTACTCTCCGGTTAGTTAGAACCTTCTCGTTTATTATTCTTACAGTATTATCTTATACTCAGTTCCTGTTTCATCTACAACACCGTCCACCTTACCACCAATCAGTAACTTTATGATATTATTTCTCCTCTTTATAACAGTCTGCTTCGCAATTCTTGAAGTAAGAGCGAAAATGAGATTGCAGATTGCATCATCTCGGTAAAAGCTCAGTAGAAATCATTCTCGAATTATATTTATATGGAAAAACATGATTCATCGTCATCGCAGTTCAAAGGTTGAGTTTTCCTTCCTCTCTATTTTTTTTATTATTTACTGAATGAAATCACTGAGGTGTTACTGGAAAAATTGAATCACTGTTTTTGGGTGAAGAATAAAAATCCCTTGAGCGTTAATAAGAAAAAATGAAATAAAAAAAAAAAAAAAAAATAAAAATTCAGGCATACCTCGTGAAGTTTTACAAAATCTGAAGCAAGTCCTCATCCAGATGGTCTTGGGTCTTGCAGGGACTTGTGCTTCCCATTAATTACTCGACTCCCGAGCAATTATAAAAGAGAACGAGGTGCCGTGGTGAATGATCAAGGTGAAGGTACAGTTAGGTAGTTCCTTACTCTTAAGCTTTTACTTACAACCTCTCACTAGTACCTATAAGGGTCAGGACTTGCTACGTTTTTTTTTTTTTTTTTTATTTTATTTTTACTTAACCTTTTTACCCATCGCCCACCGAAGCTATCGCTTCCTCTCAATCTTTTCGCTCCTTGTTCTACCCGCGGTTTATGTATAATTATTTGTATCCATATACATACACACGGTCTGTAGTTTACGGGAAATAATTATTGGCCGTTTATATTCTGAATTATATATTTTAATGTATATAGGTATGTATTGTACCTACAGTTTTCAAATCTAATGTATGTAAGATAAACCAAAAAAACAAGAGAAAAAAAAATTGAAACAGCGAAGGTAAAAGAATAAAGTGTCTGTCTTGAAGCTCTGAATTGTCCTGCTTCAAAAAATCGAAGAGATATTTCAAGGAAGATGAAAAATTTGAAGGAAAAAAAAAAAGAAAAAAGAAATCGTTGGAGTTGCTACAATTACGGTAACTGGACCGATAGTTCTTTGGCAAAGTTATGAATAACTTCTCGATCCTCTTTCTTATATTATACCTATACCGTTAGGTACTTCAAGATAATTGCAGTGGATGGATGCATTGTGGTAACTTTAGTTCCTAAGGTTAAATATTATTAGAAATAGCGCCGTAAATCAAACAGTAAACTATCACTACCGGACATTACTGCTTTTCAAGAATATACCTCTTACCATAGCTTGACCATATATAGCGTATATGTATAATTAACGTATATAAACATACGCGAATATATAAATTTTACACCGTGAAGTAGAATATGGATTATAAAAAATTTGAGACTATGGGTATAATAATTTGCGTCAAAATAAAAAAAAAAATAAAAAAAAATTAGTTTTCTATATTTTGATTTATTTGAAATCATTTCCTCGACTCTCTGAATGCATAGAAAATTCTTATAACTGGTGAGCTTTCCTGTGGGAAACAATTACTGAATTTTCTTTCTACCTCTCTAACTCTCACAGAAGGTAGGTATTCTACCCACGCGAGTATAACACCTTCGACCCTGGAGTCGGCGAGAATGTCTTGTGTCTGTTTGTTGGATAGTAGAATCTACTCTTTATACAATACGATTTATATTTTTGACCCCTGGAGGTTTTATCGTCTTATGTTTCGTGTTGGAAATTCAAATTTCCTCATTTTCTTACGTTTGAAGTTATACGGTTATATATCCTAAACTGATCGTACCGATTATTATATGTATATATGTATACATGCAGAATAAATTACGGTTGGTATTTTCGTTTCTTGTTTTCTTTTTTTCGAAAAAATTTGTAATATTTATTTCATTTTATTTTATTATCAAGGTTATTTTTCCACCCGCATGAAAAATCTTGTGTAATCGCTATCCATCTTTCCTTTCTGGACCGCGGTAATTACTTCTTCAAGAAAGGCAAAGACCGTGCATCGTACAACACGTACCTACCTTAACTACCTATCTATCCACCTACCTTTCTTCCTTCGTTACGAGATCAGAAAATTGATACGGTCCTAAAAACAGTATATACTGAATATATGTATACCACAAGTCCTCTGATTCCACGGTTCTTATAACCGTCCCGCACGTCCAAAAATCTTTTACGTCATTATATCTGTTCATCCGGTTAATAGGTAACTAACAAGTAATTATCTTCGCTCGTTTTTCATCAATTATAATTATGGTAGTCTATTAAATCGCGTGCAGAATTGAATTATATACTTTTATAGAAAATAAAAATGACGTGTAATTATAATACAACGATCATTGCGCACAGTTGTAGTCTAATTCGTTATGCTTTTATACGTTTATGAATTGTCAAAAATTTACGGAGTATTTTTTGATTTATTTATTTATTCGTTTTTCCAAATTTTGTCTGTTTTTTGTTTTGTAACAAAAAAATAAGAGTGAAAATGAATCGAAGAATTCTTCAAATTTTGCTACATTTTATTATCTAAAAGAGCGTAGTGTATATGCTGCGGTTTATTCAAGGTCTTTAAGAAGGTGTCGTGACCGGCACATCGGAATATATATATACCTTATCATAGATATATGTATATACATGTATAGTTATACCTCAAGACTGCAATTCAAGACATATAACCTTCCGCTATCGCGAATCCTGCAGGCGAAGCGGGGCGAGGCAGAAAAGCCACCCACGCAGTCCCGGATCCACTGACGATGAACTCTCCAATGCCATTTCTGATTTCTAACTGATTTCATGCTTCGAGTTTAAGATATCAGAATACCTGAGGGTATAATAACTGCATGAAGTTCATATTGTCAATTCGGAATTTTATTTCAATGGCAAAAACTTTGAGAGATCGAAACGAAGAAGTATTATCATATTCTCCTTTTTTTTAACTTCCCGCAATGAAAATTGAAAATTTTCATAAAAAAGGGAAGTTATTGGTTTCGGTCTGATTTTCGAGAATCGAGTTTTCATCAGATCTCGACGTTTTGTGGTCCTAGGAAGCTATTCTGACTATTTTTGGATGGACGTCCGTATGTGTGTGTGTAAACAAATTTTTGCGATACGATATCTTTAGAACGAATCGACCGATTGGAATGGTGCTTATGGCGATCGAAAGGCTTTATCAAGACTTGGATTTGATTAGATTTTGGAGTCGATCGGTCAAGTAGTTTCAAAGTTATTTGAGAAATAACAATTAAAAAACAATTTTTTTTCATGTTTTTAGCGCATAACTCCTAAACTGTTCGTGCGATTAGTCTCAAAACTTGATCAAACTTAGCTCTTGGATAGCCCTTTCGATCGCCGTAAGATTCATCAAAGTCGAACGATTGGTTTAAAAGATATTGCACGACAAAAATTTCTCTTTTTCTCGTACGATACCTTTGGAACGAATTAACCGATTTGAATGATTGTTGCGTCGATCGAAAGGGTTCATGAAGACTTAGATCTGATTAGATTTTGGAATCGATCGGTCGAGTAGTTTCAAAGTTATTCGAAGAATAGAAATTGAAGAAAAAAAGATTTTTATAGGGAAAACTAATTATACTTATAACCTTCTTTAATTTATTATAAACACAGTAGTATCAATTAATTATAACGTATTAAACCCAGCGGGAAGTTTTCGGGATGGCCCACAGGTCACCCGGTTTCCTGATTGTTTTTTCTCAAATTTTCATGTAATTTTATGCAATATGTGAATAATTTGTTGTATTCTTAGTTTTGATTAATTTTTTTTTTGTTTCTTTTCTTATTTTTAGACTGCCTTGCACACTTCGAGCAGTAACATACAACAGCAACAATTTCTGGAGCCAAGAATGGCGCAGTTGGAAACTTTGGAGGCCAAGGTGAGACCAGTTATTTTTTATTTTATTTATTATTATTATTTTCTTCTTCCTTGTGGTATGATCTGAGGTTTTTTAAATTCAAATTTAAACGTGACAAGGAATACAAACAGTATAATTCTATAGACGAAGTTTGCACAGAGATAAAATATAACTATATAATACTTATCTTGGATATATTGTGTCTATATACATATATGAACCGCGTATGAAAGTGAACTGATAAACAAATTCAGAACAATCAAATTGAAAAAACAACGTCACATAAAAATACAAAAAAGTTAAAAAAGAATTTTTAAATAATCATAATTATAGTAAAATTTTTAATCGATTTTGTTTAATTATAATCTGCAACTTTATAATAAAAAAACGGACATGCGCAAAATCATGATATTCATAGTTTTGATCTCATGGCGTTGCTTTTGTTTCGTGTATGTTTTTTCTTTTCTTTTTATTATTGTATTTTATTTATTTATTCATTCATTTATTTTTGTTTATCGTTTAAATTTTTTGATTCATTTATTATTATTATTTATTATTTATTTTTTATTTTTTTGATATTTTCGGCCTCAGCAGCCAAAGGCGATGTTCAGCGGTGATCGGAGGCCTGCTGTATAGCCTCCGGCTACACACAGGCCTGTCCAACTAGTGATTTATATGCAGATGCGTGGACCAAACGCCGATCTTTCGGGGCCCAAACCTGAGGGTCTGCTCGAGACCCATTAAAACCGCCCCACGCCCAAAATCGGGTCTCTGCAATGGCGTAGGATTTGAATCCTGTTTATTCGTAGTCTAAATATTTTCTCCTCACTATTTTCTTCTCCTATAATTTTTTCTCGGTCTTTTTTTTATAGTCCTTTTTTTTTATTTCTATTATCCTAATTCTTTTTTTTTTTTTTTTTTTTATTATCAAATAAATAACTTTCGTACATTAATTCCAAACCGATCACCACTCGGTTTATACTCCAAGCTAAAGTACCTATACTCATTTTATTTCACCTATGGGTTACGATCATCGTGTCAACAGAGGCGTGGATAACTCGTGTCTAATTACAGGTTTACCTGCTGCACTTGCGCACGTTTCTTCGAGCGTTAGTAATTGATAATTAACCTTTCGTTCAGGGAATATCTGATAACATTTTCATCTCTCTCTCTCTCTCTCTTATATTTCTTTTTACTTATGTTTTTTTATTTTTTATTTTTCATTACCTACACACTCTGGATAAACGACAGTTCATAATAAAAATGCATTCAATTTCATAATGATCGATATATCAATTAAAAAAAAAAGGACCTTTTCAATTTTTTACTTCTTATTCTTTCGCTTTATCATTGTCAGATGCTCATCGAATTGAATTTTCTTTGCACCTACTCCGATGGATCTGACTATTGTAAATCGATAGAAATATTGTATTTAAAAAAAATTTAAAAAGGATCCTCAAAAATGACCGTTGAGTTGATTTCATGTTGGGTTATTGTACGCCCTTGGTGTTCGGAACGTAGACAGATCTGCCCCGGGAGATTGTGAGTCCGCAGAAGTCAGTGACCCTTTACTGTCTGGACTGTGGTGCCAACTTCGGCCCTTTTCAACAAAGATGGGAATCGCAGGTCCTTAATATTATTCTGCCATTAAGGGGTCTCAAAAATATCCCCTTAAAATAGAGTTTTGAAAAATTTTTGTTAAGCTATCTTGTGACTCTCTTTAAAAAACTTTTGCTCCTTTATATTTCTATAACGAAATTTTTCGCATATATCTGCTGCAGTAGCAGAACTGAAATGAAATAAATTCGACAATTTCTGTTCTCTACGTCCATGAATACCGGATAGTGTAAAATAAAACAAACACTATAAGCCGGGCAAAACTTCTTAGTTTTTGGAACCCAAAGCCTCGAGGCTTCTTCACTCCAGTCAAAGTTAAGAATTTAGTAATCACTGGGCAGCTGGCCGCCGCGTTCTTCCGTAACTACCTGCAACGAGGTATAATTCATTTGAGTAAGTGCTCTGGAGTCTCCAGACATATCATGACACGAGACAATTATTCCCATATCCTTAAGGAATAAGGAATACGTTATATACCTTTTAGCTTGTTTCTAAATGCGTATAAGGTACAAGGCAAGAATGTCCATCAACACAAGTCTTGGATTATGTGATAACGATTATAAACTCTTAATTATCAACATACAGTGAATTCTGTTTACGCCATAGAAAATTCTTTGCAATAAATATCAGATGAGAAAGACGTTAGTTTTACGTTAAGATTTAACCAACTACGTATTTAACTTGAAAAAATTCCAAACATCATGGAATGCTGGTGTATAAAGTGCGGCGTTTATAATCTGACAAAGAATAAGAAAAAATATTGAAAAAATAAAAAGGGTTTATTAACGTTTGGTACGGTAGCCGATGACGCGATGGTTTAATCGGTTGTCACACAGCGTTAAACGATGTATTTTTTCGATTAATTGATCGTTAATTATTTCACTATGGGATATACGTATATACGACAATATCTAATGGAAATAAATTATTCGGTATGGGGAGTGATTATCCTTTAAATATAACAGCGATTTGTGAATATATTTGGGGTATATATATGTATTATTAATTTATTCAAGAGCAAAGACCCTTAATACGTGATTCAGGAAGAGACTCGTGGGTTTGATTGCTTTCGCGTAAAGCGTCTCGATTAAAATTAATTATCATGATTAACAATCAAGAGACTATTATACATATTATACCTATATGGGTATAGATCGTTTTAATTGGAACAGGTTAATAACTGTTTGCGAAGAACAAAATTAAAAAAAAAATAAATAAAAACCGTAATTCATAGTCAAGACTCGATGTTTGTTTGCTTGGAGAGAAATTATTTTTCGTTTACCAATTCTAATGCGAAATTTTTTTATACATTATTCAGTTTTTGTTGATAAAAAAAAAAAACAAAAAAATTAAAAATCAATGAAAATAAAATATAATATAAAATATATTAAGTTCAAAAATTATTTTCACCTAAGGTGTTTGTAAAAAAATTATACCTATCCAAGTTATATTTTAATAGCAGAAGCGTGTACCAGATGTAATAAATCTTTGGAGATATATATATATATATATATATATATATATATATGTATATTGCGAAACTTTAAAAGAAATTCTTATTCTCTGAATTAAATATTTTTAGCACTTGGAAAGATGTCGTAATAAAAATTGGAAAAAATAATAATAAATATGGTTATAAATTTGATTTCAAATTTTGTATCCGATGAACTCAGAAAAGAAACAAAATAGAAGAAATATTACCAAAAAACAAAATAAGAAAATGAGTGAAACTGAGGCAAATGTCTTCTCATTTTTAATTTTGTAATAACTACTGCTTACACACACTCGAAACTTATCTTACGCATAGGGCATAATAGTAGCTGCTACAGAAATTTCTTACTTCCGTGGGAACGTTCAAGTTTTAACCAAAAAAAAAAAAAAAGAAAAAAAAAAAAACCTAAAAGAAAGAAAGGAAAAAAAAATCCTCGAGCAGGTCTCTGAGACTGACGATGATTATTAGCTTTGTTACAAGCCCGCATTATACAGAAACGTGCGTGTGGGTATACATATTACGTTTATACGCACGTGCGTTATCGCGTGCGGCCACCGTGCGCAATTATAAGGTTTATATTATTATATACACTCGCGGATGGTGTGACGAAAATAAAATGACAAAAAATTAATTCATTATATTATTATATATTTTATATATATATATTTTTTTTTTCTCCATTTCTTTGCATTTTCTTTCTTTTTTCAAAAACTCATTCCCGGTGCTACAGATCGTTAAGATAGAAATTAACTTAATTGCGAGACCCAAAAGTGGCGCAGAAAATATACAGCCGAAGTGAGGTAAGATGTATATATGTATGTACATACCTATGTACTAATGTATACATATAATGTGAATCACCCTCGCAGCTCATGTATATAAGAATAAGGAAAAAAAAAATTGAGTTTTCCCTACTGAGTAGAAAAATTGATTAAAATGATTAACGAATCTTCCTCCTCATGGGACAAATCATTAAATAACTGAACTACGTATATTCTACTCCATGGAGATTGTGAAGTAATAAATTAAGACTAAATTTTTCCTTATTTTAGTAATTATAACATGTAAAATTTTTTCATTGTTTACGATCATGTAGAAAATTGATGAATTCCCATCGTAAAGTACTTTGAATAATTATTTACAAAATCGAGAAGTGGTGAGACTGGCAAAACCTGAAGATAATTACCGCACAGGTGCGACACGAACATTTTACAAGTCGTTAAAAGTTCAGAAAAAGTAAATTGCAGAACCATTAAAAAACTGTGTCGAACCGAAATTATTATCGTCTCAATTTTTTGCCTTTTTACACGACAATTACCACTGCAGAAATCAAGATTTTTAATACTTTCGATACAAAACGCAAAAATATAAATCGCTGAAAAAAGCTCCGGACATTCCTAGATGATATTTAATACCTGCCTATGTGGTCGTCGCACGTTTTTAAAACGATTTTATAAAAGCGGGGGGATCAGGGCGATTAACTTCACCTAAAGTCGTAAATCTCGGTTCATTATCCGGCTCAGAGTCAGCGCAAGAAGCTTTAAAGTCGTCAAAATTCAAACAAGGTAAAAAAAAAAAAAATAAATAAAAAAAAAATGTGTAAATTCTAATCCTACAACGTAAATCGAAGACATACCTACCGTTCGATTACTTTTCCCACTGAGACCCTGTTATAATCTCGTCAGTAGTATCCTCGTAATTAACCCTTTGCCTATAAAATTCGAACATCCCGGTTTTTGACTTCCGCATATATAACTTCCGTCACGTCTTATACGACCCGCAAAGATAAAAACTGAAAAGTTCGAGGTCCTTCGGATCACGGCTTGGATTCTTATTCTTAAAGTTTCGACTTGGTTCTGCAGGGTTTTTGGTTTGATTTTGGGTCAAAGGCACCGCCCCGGACGCACTTTGTGAAAGATATGGTCCCGTCGAGGCAAACGCCTCCCGTAATCGACGTAAATCAAATTTACTATAATAGAATATTAAATTTATGCTCTTAGTCAGTTAGGCCTGCAGGTATAGGTACCAGCCATCGGGCACAAAGGTCGACCTTAAGAGTACATCTACCTGTAATATACCCACATTATTATTACACGTCTCTATATATCCATAATACGAGATAAACCGGATGTCTCTGCTGCAGTAAGACTGTTAGAAAATTTTTCGAAAAATATAAATATATATATATATTACATATATAGTAGTTAAATAGGATGAGACCAAATTATTACATAACGGACTCTAAACGCGTCCCACGGCTAAGGTATATACCAAGCCATAACTCAAACGCGAATGAATTCGTCCATAAACATCCACACGATATATCTTTTAACCATAAATCTCCGTGTATTGATAGAGTGGATAGTTTTAGCCATTACTCTTTATGATTCAACAATATTTTTCTATTTTTTTTTTTCATTATTTTTATATATATACATAGGTATAGGTATATACACCTACCCTCTTTTCCTCGTTCGTTAGATAACATAAAATTAAATTTAAACGACTATATTATATACTCTACGATAATTTTCACTCCCGATTATCAAGTTTACAATTGAGTTTGAAAATTTCGTTTTTTGGGATCATTGAGTTTCATCTTTTATTTTTTTTCTTTTGTTTTTATTAATAAAATAGAATCGCTCTACAATATACTCCCGTTAAGTGCTCGAGCTCCGGACTGTAAACAATTTAAATTCGGAGAAATGCGCGCTTAAATGGAACCCCCTCACTACGCTTACTAGTTCCCCGAAATACTACACAATATAATCGAACTAACAAAAGAGTAAACCGCTGAAACCACGTCACTCATAGAACGACGGCGCAAGAGTGGGGGGGGTTTGTCGTTCTGCGAAATATGCCGAAACCGTCGAAATATGAAACGAAAGCGAGCGTGCAGTTAACCGGAGTCTACTGTACTGTGGTGATCAAAGGATACGAGGATTCAATATATTGTTAATGGATGGTCCTAATTCAGTTAACCTGTATACATACACTCCATACATATTACCTACTACCTTGAATATATACATAAATATCGCTTCAGGGCTACAATTAGATAAAACTCAGCAGGTACTAGACGGTTAACATAAATTTTCGTCCTAATTATGCAGATTATTTATAGTCTCTATCATAGTTTATTTATCACTAAAGGCTTATACCTACATAGTACGTATGTACATTATACAGTATGTACTGTTATATTTTAGAACAAAATATATTATATCTATTGCCTCGGGCTTGGTATCCACCTACGCAGCTAACTCTATAATAGTTGATGTACCTATTATACGTTATTATAGTACCGAATTAATCCAATGAAAGAAATATACGGTGGATTAATAAGCAGCGTAATTTATCAAGAACTCCATTAAATATGTATATGTGTACTAGGCATGAGTTCATTTATTATTTATAATAAAGCAGGTTTTTTGTCTCCATTTTCTTTTCTCATCCTTTTTGGTTTTTTGTTTTTTGGATATTTTATTATTGGAATTTTTAGCAAATTTTTACGTGCGAATAAATAGGAATAGTGACGAAAACTCGTTCATATTATTCAATGTAGTATGTAAAGTGACCTGTTTGATTTCTTACAGTACAGATAAATAAATGAATGAAAAAATAGGAGAAAAAAATAAACTAAAATAGCGAACGGTGATCGTAGATAAATTTATGCTAAACTAGCCTAATTGCCTTGTTTCACGGTCCGCGCGGTACATGTGTATACCTTCTTGCCTAGAAATTATAAGAAATGATACAAAGAAAAAAAAAGGAAGGAAGAAATTTATTTAACTAGGTATGAACTTTATATCATAGGCGGATGAAATAATTCTTTACAGTTTTTTACGGCCATAGATATGAAATTTCTACGAATTTTTTATAACGAAAATTTGGGAATTTTACACAGTTTTCCGTAAAAAAAAAAAGATAGCTACAATTTTTGAAATATAATAATTTCTCTAATTTCTTCCTGCAAAAATAAATTTGTACAAATTCGTGGAAATTTTGTTCAGCGCGGGGATATTATTACGTTTAATAGTATCATTTTTCGTTTTCAATCAATGCTTGGATGGTTTATGATCTAGAAATTCGATTGTTTCAGATGGCCAGTATCGAGGTGTCTTTATCAACAACACCGAGACGTAAAAAGGGGGGCAGTATAACTGGCGTGACTTCTTCACCAGCTGGACACCGGGCTCGAGATGTTGGAAAAGAATTAGACGCCCTTAGGATAGCGCTTAGAGACAAAGAGAACATAATCCAGAAGTAATTATCTCTTGAGATTTCACAAGCAATAATTTGTAAAACAAAAAAATTAAAAAAAAAATAAAATAAAAACCAGACAGAAAAGAAAAAAAGAGAAAATTTATGCACATTTTTAAATCTTGTTTTATTTTTATTATTTTTTTTATTTTTATTTTTTCTTCTTATAATTCTTTGACTTCAGTCTCAAAGGACAATTGTGCAATACACTTAGCAATCGGTTATCTTTACGAAACGGACCTTCCTTGACCGAATCGGATCGCAAAGCTGCCGAGGATCGACTTCAAAGATTGCGTCGTGATGCCGATAACAAAAGACTGGCTATAAAAAATCTGAAACTAGCGCTTGAGCGACTCGATATCACGGAGTAAGTTGAACAAATGAAAAACAATTATAACAACAATAAAAGAAATTCCTAAAAACAAATTGAAAAATAAACAATTTTTGTATATTTAATTACGTTTCGTCGTGATTGTTTCAGCTTAAAATAAACTATATTAAATAAATTTCAAGAAAGAAAAATTTTTCATTTATCACTTTAAAATATATCCCATATGGTCTAGTGGCTAGGATACCTGGCTTTCACCCAGGAGGCTCGGGTTCGATTCCCGGTATGGGAAATTTTTTTTTTTTTCATTTTTAACGGGAGATAAAATCATCAAATCACGATCTATTCGTTTTAAGGACTGAAAAAATCCTAACCCTTTGACGTCATCGTTATTTTTAATCCAATTTTTTTGTTTCTTCTTTCTTTCTTTCTTTCTTTTTTTCTTTCTTTCTCTTCAGCAATATAGACGTTAGAATTCAGCAAGCAGAATTGGAGTATCGATTAGGAAGGGAAGAATTGGAACTTCTAACTCTTCGTGAAGAGAGTCGAGCCCTTCAGGCAGCGCTTGAGCTCGCTGATACTCAAGAAAAACAAAAAAATCATACGATTTTTAGGTAAGATATCGATTCCTTATCAGCCCAGTTACCAAAACAAAACAAAGGCAGTTGGCTTACAAAATTTAGAAATGTCTCGAGTTTTGAATGAGAAAAGTATTTTGAGTGCCTGAGTAACTGTCCGAATTTTTTACCTTGACCATCTTGGAAAAATTACGTCCAAAAGTAGTTTTTTCGAAATATATTCTTTACGGATGGTCCTACGGCCGATATGGTTATTATCAATATCGTAGACAATATAATTTCCACCAAATTTCGTTTGAAGATTTTTTTTGCAGGTTGAATAGGTTTTCATCTACAGCGTCGTAAAGTTTTTAAAATACTCATTTTTAACAAAGATTTTTGCAATTTTGTATATATTAACTAATTCTATATATACAAACATATGCCAATATATTTATATCTACTAATACCCCAACATTTCATATCTTTTATATATTTTGCAGCTGCATTTCCGGTTCTACTCAAGTCACCGTTCACGCGCTCGAAGTTAGCGCCGATCCTAAAAGTCCGAGATTCGGTGCTGGTCCTAGAGACGATGCACCAGGTCTTTACGTCGACTGGGCAATCGAAGATTCAGGACTTTGCAAAGGCGACAGGTCAATATAAAATACGAATTATTAATCAAGAAGTCGGATTCGATAATTGAGTTTTATTGCATTAAAAGTTAATACACCTACTCGAATCGAAAGAAATTTTCGAAATCGACGTTTTACGTCATCAATCACACATGTTCTTACCGCATCTAACTCCTCAATAATCATCATTGATATCAGTATGATGAACTAACCTTTATTAAACTTAGATAACAATTTTTTCCTCTTTCTTTTCATGTCTCGCATTTCTTATCCGTTATCGCTGTTTCAAACAGTAAGATTAAGCTCGTTATATTATTATTCCTTGCTCCAGTTACTCCGCGTTAGGTATGTCATGTTTACGTTACTTCAGAAACCACGATAGATACAAAACCGGGGATTATAACTACACGCATTTTCCACACAACATGATATCCTACCTATATGGCCTCGTGCAGGACATAAGTCACGGGTTTTATCAACTCAAAGAACAAAGAATAATCTTGGCGGTCGGGTTCCCAGAGAATCGTTGTGGCGTAGCCTGGATAGAATCCACCGGAAGTTCGCCATGTGGTTCGACTAATTGCCCGGTATGCCTAACGTTCGCACGACCTCGTCCCCAACCCGGTATAATGCACGTAAACATTTGTATGAATCATGTTTTCAAATCGATTTCGATATACGACTTTATATCAACGGATAGAAAAAACTCGTCACTTCCTTTCCACAGTTTTTTATAATATTTTTATCTATCGGTTTCCGAAATAGAAAAACCGGATGATAAGAGCCTTCGTCAAAGCCCTAAAATCCGGCCTAACCCTCGGGGTAAATAATTTTGATTAAAATAACAAAAATTTATTATTCTCAGTTAATCTTCCACCAAAAATATCGCTTAAAAAAATAATGTAGCCAATTATTTTTGACCGCTAGTTTATTTTTTCGTTAGTATATACTTGTTATTCTTCACTTTATAGTAATGCAGAGTTAACGATCCTAGTTTCCTGCCAATGTGCAGTGAACAGTCATAAATATTACGAACTCATCTTTTTTACTATTCAGAATTCTGGAGGTCAATGGTAAGCTGGTAGTAGGTGCCGGAAGAAGCGATTTGGCCAGACTACTTGCCGTAGCTCCAGACTCGGCTCAAATAGTTGTTTTACGAAAAGGCGAGTCTCTGGCCGCTCTTCGTACTCTGAGATCGGACAATCTCCGACTTACGCACAGGATCGGATATCTTGAAGAACAAGTCAGAGACTTATTGACCCCTTCCCGGCCTCCAGCACCGGCTGAACCACCTCCGAATAGACAAGAGCAGGTGCAGGTACGCGGTTTTTATTTTTGAATTAAAACAAAAGCGTTTTTTATTTACTCACTTTTTGTCCTGGTTTTATCCCTAGGTTTTTCAAAAAGGACCCCAAGTCACTGCTTTGGTAGCAAATCTTCCAGGTTTGAGTGTTAAAAGTCCTGCCGAACTTCGACAAAGTTTACCAACGGTGAGAACGAGACATGGCGATCATCAACGGCGCGTAAATGAATCGCGGAATTTAAAAGATTCAGATTTCGTGTCTGATGGTACTACCGCTAATCATCATCATCATAAGTCGAAAACCAGACAAAGACCTCAGGGATATCAACTTGCCAGATCCACTGCTAGCCTCGATTGCAAACAGTCTCATTCTCAAATTCAAAGACGACCTCCGAGGGCGGAATCAGCTATGGAACAAGTTCACAAGAGCAGAAGGAACGCGCCGTCTTTACAATCGTTAGAATTCGATTCGGAACCGACGTATTATCGTTTGCAGGTAAATTAATTCGAAGAAAAGCTAAAAATCTGTAGCTTTTTTTGAGAGAAATTTTGTTTTTCAGTCCTTTGGGCATTTTAATTTCGATGTAATGCAATAATCCAGTTTCTTCATTTTTCTTTCGATTTTTCAGGACTCGCAATCGAGGACATCGGAACTGTCGGACGTCTCAATGATGTACTCGAATTCTCATGAATTAAGAACGCGACCTACACCGCCAAAAAAACCGCTTAGACTGTCTCTGCACAGAGCAGCGAGTCTTCAATCAGTCGAAAGCGCTCCACCAACTCCCCAGCATGATATTAGTAGCAGAAAACCAGTGAAAAGAAATTATCGCGGTGATCCACCGATCGGTTTGGAAAGAGGAGAATTATCGCAGCATAATTCCGATCGCAATTCTGATCTCAATCAGACTAGCCAAAACAATAATCAACCCCCACAACCACCTCCGCGTACTCCTTCCAGGGCAGAATCATGCCAGAGTGCTCTTAGATGGCCTTCTCCTAGACCAAGACCTCAACTTGCGTCTGTTCCCATGGAGAAATGGTGCTGATGAAGAACGAGATTATTTTACTCACGGAAAATTAATAATTCGTTGATTTCTTAAATTGGTGATCAAAAAATTGGAAAGAAAAGTTCACTATGTGTATACGAAATGATTCTTTTTTTTTACAATTTTTTATAACTAAAATTGTAAACCAATTTGGAATCGTGATGCAAAATTCTTGACAGAAAACAAATTTTGAAGGATTTGAATTTTTTTGTTGAATTTTTCTGTTTTATTGTACGTCAATCGCGATAAAGATCATTCGATTTCGTTTGCTCAACGAATTAACAACTTTAGACAAAGTTCTTTGACATTTTTAACTTCTTTTGGGGTTTACTGTCATCCTGATATAAGTATTTTGTAGATCTTGCCAGTAGAATATAAGAAGTAAAACATGAAAGACTAAGAGTTTGAAATTCTTGAATCCGACTAGTGTAATAAATTACACATGTCGTAGTTATTTTAGAATATATTTAATGCAGTGTTTTACCCATGGATTAAGTGACAAGTTTATAACGATAGCTAGTTAAGTTAGTCATATAGTATTAGCATTAATGCAATATAAGATGTAAAAAGTCACGTTTAAAGTATTAAGGTAGAAAATATTATCTCCACGAAATTCGTGCCTGATAAAATGTAATAGTTAAGGGGCTTTTCTAGACTCACAGATGTGAAATATGGATCATCTATTTCACATAATTTTGATGCCGCAAATCTAGCGAAAATTTCAAGCCTTATTTAATAAAAAAATTCCCGGAACTGACATTTTTTATATCGGTGAGCATGATATCTCGATTACTATTAATCTGATTGACTTGAATCAAATATGCGCTCGTAGAGGAGATGTCCTTCTATCGTTTGGCCTATACTCAAATCGATATTCAACAAATTGCAATTTCTTGATCTATTTTATCCATGTTTTTAGAGCGTCACACTAGAAATACCCCTTTATTAAGTTCCGAATGTGTCTCTCTGTACAAAATAGGTATGTACGTTTATTAATTGTATAATCGAATAATTATATAGACTTATAGTTGTCAGAATGATAATTTATAGATTTAAAACGTCTATAACTCTTGTATTATTAGTTTAAGGAAAATTAAATTTACCTAAAACTCAATATCTGCGGTAGGGTAAAACATCTGTGTCTCATCGAAGATTGATTATTTTTCAATAAATTATAATCAGCTAAAGTTTCTAGTATAACGTCCATGAAATAAGGATAGAAAATTGATTGATGGACGGTGTTATACAGAAATTAATCCCAAACCGCATATGATAGTTTAAACTATGTATACATACGTATATTTTACTGTTTGTGATTTTTTCGTATCATTTTTATAATAAAATTAATAAAAAAGGAACTTTGTGAAACAAGATTTTCGAAGGTTTAAATGATTTTTCTGTGTCCGAATGTTTAATCAGAGAGCGTGGAATTGAACCAGGATGAGTAAAAACATGAAATAATTGTAACCAACCACAAGAATTGGTATAAAAAAATATAAATTACTTTATTGAATTTGTAGAATAACGTGAATTTCTTTTCTTATCATTATTTCAGATGATATTCTCACCTTGAGAAACTTTCAAGAGCTATGCTTTAAGAGCTATTCGGCACATACGGGCCAGGAGACTCTGCATTTGAAGCAAGCTGTTCATTCCGTTGACAATGGCTAGATGTGTTAATCCAATTTCCTGCAACAAGAGATTATTATGTCTGGAAGATAATTCGACAAAAATATTTAACCAACTAGATTCTTTCGCAACCAACCTTGATAAAATCTAGCTTCATTTTTTCGTCTACATCGAGATTTTTGCAGACTCTGAATATGTTACCGATTATATCTTCCGCAGAGTAGCCCATCCTCCATAAATGTGCCATTACCTATAGATTAAAACATTTTAATTAATCACAAAAAGTTTTCAGATTTTTCTGGTAAAATTCTCAGTCCAGAATTCAATTTTTGTTCTTGATGAAACATTTGCTGATTTGAATTTCATTTAATGTCCTTCGCATGAAAAGGAATCCATTAAAGGATTCCTGATTGAATAAAAAAATACTTTCTGAGATATCTTACGAGTTTTTATACGTTAAATGAATACCTTTCACAATCTTACCTCAAAGGATTCATTGATATTTCCTTTCGAGCATAATTCTAGCATTTTCTTAACCAAAAGAGGATGCGGTTCGTCACAGACCTTGAACACATTCTCCCCATTTACGTGCCCAAAACCGTTATGAGTAGACTGAAGATTATTCAAAGCTTGTCGCATGTCTCCTTGGGCGGTAAAGACAATTGCTTCTAGTCCATCATCTGTGTAGGATATCTTTAAAAGAAAACGATCAAGTTTAGTATTAAGGTTTAAAATTGGAACGAAAAGAAAAGAACAGCACTTAGAATTGGCTATAGACAATTAAAATTATTCAGTTCTTGAATATTCTCATAGTAAAGTTTTCACGATCAGGAAAAACCTTGTAAATAAAAATACAGAAGCTGTGTATCAAGCAGAAATACTATTTTAAGCTTATAAGCAGATCTTGAAATAAATAAAAAGTCTTGATTCCATCTTACTGATTCTTTCTGGCAGACTTGAATAACTTTAGCCAAAACCTGTGCATCTGATAATTTCCCATAACGCAACATGGCGCATCTAGATTGTATAGGTTCTATAATTTTCTCGCTATTGTTACAAGCGAGAGCGAACCTCGTGGTGTTGCTGTATATCTCCATCGTTCTACGCAGAGCTTGTTGAGCTCCATCAGTCATGCTGTCCGCTTCGTCCAATATAATAATCTTGTGTCTTCCTTTAGGAAGAGTAACCTTCAAGTTAAAGAGTTCTGGTTACAATTTTGTGTCTTTCCGGAAGTTAAATCAATGATTTGTTGTCTTGATGTTTAAGTTTCAGCATTAAAGCTCCGTTTTACCTTCTGCTGTGCAAACATCTTGATTTTATTTCTCACAACGTCGATACCTCGCTCGTTTGATGCATTTAACTCCAGTACAGCATCTTTGAAGGATGAACCAAGAAGGACTCGAGCAAGACAAAGAATTGTTGTGGTTTTTCCGACCCCTGGAGGCCCTGCGATTATTATATTAGGCGCATTTCCGTTCTGAGCAAATACGGATAGCCGAGATACCGTATCCTCGTTTCCTACTATGTCCGAAAATACGTGAGGTCGATATTTTTCTACCCTGAATTGGAATGCGAATTTATTTTTGTATTAGATTCATATGATCGTTTTTTTTTTTTTTTTGTTTTTTTTTCATTATTTTTTTCATGTTAATTATCCAAATAAAACGAGCACTAACCTATAAACTTGATCAGTTGGTTTCTTAATTTTAACGACAGTTCACGGTATCATTGTGCAAATGAAATAGAAATTAAATTATTGTAGATAAATTTATTTCGATATTAATAACTCTTCATGTATCCATGTGCGGTTGTATGAACAAAATAAAGACTCATTTGATTGAACCTAACCTCTAACCTAACCTAACTTTTTGGTGGATAATTAAAGCTAAAGAAATACTTACCATGGTAAATGTGCAGCTCTATAAGTTACTTTATTTTTTAAATTAACACCGCTAGTAGACGGTAATATTTCTACATCCATAGGTTCATCTTTTTCATCGGCACCAGCCATGCTGAACAGTGTTTGATGTCTTGATTGTTTACGAGCGGCTTCGTATAGTTTAGTTTCTACAAAACCGCGGGAAAGTGTTTTTTAAAGATGTCGCCACATGGTGGGTAGTGGTTATGCATGCGTGCGCAAGAGGTTTTTAAATTCGAAATTATAGTGTTTTATTTCAGTAAGGAGTGTTATGACACATTTCATCGTAGTATACCTAGGTAGTAGGTATAACCTGAATTTAAATACATCAGTTAGACGTCAAGTATTTAAAATTGTTTATAAATTATTCAAAATGTGATGATATTGATCGCTTCTTTATAATGTAACTTGCAAATTCGATAATAAATTCGATCAAAATGTTTAGCGTATTATTATGTGGAGATCATCAAAGAAACTAATAATCGATTGCATGCATTTCATCTTTCGATGCGGTAGGCATAACCTAGACCTTGATGATCTACAAGATATACCCGAGTACGATCTACACGATGTTCCCGGTAATTTATTAAATTTTATACGTATCAACTCATTGCATTTATTTAGAAATTTGAAACTGGGATTACCGCCTCAGTATATCGAATGAAATATCATTTAGAAAACAGATTTTATTACATTAAATTTATTTCACAGTACATTTCCAACCACAGTCATTTGGTGCCTCGCTTGTACCAAGGCAGGATGATTTGCACCACAGACCAGACGCTCCAGGTTTCAGACGTCGTTCACCCCCTGAAATAGTTACAAAGGTTCGACTTGCCCTGGAAGAAATGGGGGAAAAAAAACCGTCGTCTAAAGCTCGGGGTGACCATCATTTGCCTTTTGGATCAAGTGATCAGACAGCCTCTGGAGAAAACACTTGACTATGAGGATTAATATTGTTATGATTAAATTTGGATTTTATATTCATAAAATTTCGACTATTGTACCTATACTTATACCTATGTTGATCATTTTACACAATTCTAAATAGTTTGAATAATTTAAATAAACTGTGCATCGTCGTGGTGTGAAATCGTTCCATAACCCCACCTTCTTTTTCCCATGTTTTTGAGCGGATAAATCTTAAAAACATATAAGGCGATGAATCATTTCATATTTAGTGAACAACAACGACCAATTAATGTGCTCAATTTTCTGCAGCTTTATGACATACGAGAAGAAATACAAAAAAAAGTTATCTGCTAAGTGTGGGGTTCGAACCCACGCTCCCAGAGGGAACCAGAACTTAAGTCTGGCGCCTTAGACCGCTCGGCCAACCTAGCTGTTGTATACGGGGATTGTAAATGTTTATATATCGTCATTACAGATCCGATGACTAGCGATCACATCGTCCTTACAATTTGACTATGATTTGTAAAATAATTAGAATTGTTTTCTACAAGATTATTAGGTTTTTGTACATATACAACCTATAGATCGTGTGGAAAAAGTAAAGTTTATTCATTTAAACCGATATACGTAGGCTGGAAAATCTATTAGAGTAATTCAAGTAGATGATTACCGTCCACTTTTTTGCGGCTAAAGTAGTTTTTTAAAATGCTACGAGATGACGCTACGCTTTATACAAATTGATAACTCCATCTAGAATTTATTTATATTAAGTACAGACCTGCAGTATAAACGACACTAACCTGCAGGTTGCATGTACAAAAAGGCTGTGCAGAGACTTTAAAAAGGTATCAACGTTTATCTTTTCTCCTTTTCGTGGGTGATGCAAGCTGTTTTAATAATTAAAAATATGAAATAGTCTTGCTTATTTTATGGGTAAATTAAAGAGAGAATGTAAAAAAATCAGAGATTATTTACTACGTAGTTATTATTTGTTTATTCATTTTTTATTTTATAATTAACGACGAAACTTTGATTAACTAATAATATAGTATATTATATATTATATTATAGTATAGTATATTATTATAGCTAGTCAAATCCAGTAATAATCAAAAATAAATTCTTCTATTTACTTTTTGATTATTCCGAATGAAAATAAGTTGAAAACAAAAAATTGAAAATATATAATTCTGCTGAAAATTGAATTTGTTTCAATCCAAAACGTTTATAAAATATACTTTGATCGATTAGTTTAAACTTTTGGAAAAATATATTTAATTGAAGATGATAATTGTCATAATCTTAACTCATACGTCTAGCGCAAGTAGTATCTGCAATTGTTTAAACATTTTATACGACACTTTATTATTACTACGCATTTACAAGAATCCAATAACGCCACAAGCCAGGCGACCTCCTGCAGAACCAGTTTTCAAACTCTCATCAGTTCCTCCACGTCCTAGGTCGTCGGCTTTAGCATGGACCACAACAGCTCTGCCTATTGCACCTCGAACACCTATCAGTGTCAGGTAATGATCCATTCCCTCTATATTGGCTACACCGTCAGGACCAACTTCGATATTACCTAAATCACCAACGTGACGTAGCGGGTCATTTGGAGCTCCGTGATTGACCTGCGGTTATACGTACATTATTAAAAAATAAGTTTTTGGATTGTTATTTAGAAAACGGTTTATAGTGTAGTTACAATAAATACCAGAACTGAGTTAAAACGCATCTCACCATGTAGGGGTTGAAGTGAGAAGCTACGGAGAGGCACCCTTTCCTTAAATCTCCTTTTTCGTGAACATGTAGACCATGGAGTCCAGGACTAAGGCCTGTAATGGTCCCCGTGATTTTGACTCCTTCAGGTTTCTGTTCAAGTGTTAATACCCCACGAGGTCCCGGAACAGGGGCACCATCCTCTCCTAGAGCTTTTATTTCTACCACTGCTTTTAATCCAACGGACTGTAATCGCAGATTGATATTCAAATAACAAATGTAATGTAATATATATTCTGCAACTTCATGAACGAAGGAAAATAAATGAAATAAAATTTAACTGCTAAGTGTGGGATTCCAACCCATATGCGTCCATTCGATCATCGGGAACAGAGACTTTATGGATCCTAAACCTAATACAGATTGAATAGCTGAAGAATCGAACAATAAAATCGATGTATATACATACGAAAAGGTAGGGTTCCATGTAAACCTCGTAAAGGTCACTCCTGGATCCAGGAAATCCCGGTAGATTCCTTACGAAGAGGGTTCTATCGTTGATTTCGACCAGCATTCTGTTGTAGGGGTTGCCAGAGGTCAGACATATTAAAGATACGATAAAAATACCGAACAACACTTTACAACCACCGAACCACATGATGTATTATTATAATATCCAACTGTACTAAAAAAATCGTCCTATACCAACGAAGCTACGTAATGTTTTTAACGTTTGATTTATAATTCGATATGTTATACCATTACGCAACTTCCATCTCTGAAGGAAGAACTCTTTGTGTGTCCCCTCGAAAAGGCGCAGTACGTTTAAATACTTGGATGCTGGATCTCGAAGACCTTGGTAAACGATGACCGAGTCGTATGTATGTACCAAGTCGTCTGCAGTCGATCAGTGTGTCTATAATCCGTAACCGTATAGAAGGAAACGAAAAAAAAATGTACATGGATGATGTAGAGTGTCGTAGTTTTATTTTTTTTTTTTAGTTTTCACTAATGTTTATCCTCTGATTTTGCTGATTTATCCGCGGAACGTGAAACGTGCAAACTACTCCTAACACTCTACTCCGTTCACTATCACACATCAAACTCAATTTTAAAAAAGTTCCCTATACCAGCTCTTAAGTCGCAACATGTTTTATATCGGATAGATTTACACCCCCGGGCTATAGACTAACCGCTGCAGATATCGCCTTTCATGAAGAGTGAAAGTTCGAAGATAAATATATTTATACACTAAAGTCTTTTAACCCTAGGGATAAGTTTCTTCTGATATTTTAACAACCTTTTCCAAGTCAAAAATCGATACACTTTATCCTAATAATTTATATGCACAACGTAGCATGATGTCAATGAAGAGAGTACCCATGCAACGGTATTTGTTCATTTACGAACACTTCTTGCGGACATTTATTTCAAATGTTTGAACATACCAAGTCGACTTTGCACCAAGGTCGTGAGTTGTAAATTATTTTATTTTATAGATACCTCAACGACCTTCCAGAAAACAATTGCGGTAATTAACGAGCATGCAAATTGTCGATAATTGCTATTAATTAAATGAATATGATGTTACGATCAAATTTTTTAACTAACAGTAACTGTTGGTACTATTTTTAGCGGGTTTTTGGCTATTGCGAAAGAGAAATGACATACATACGATGAAAGAAACTTGTAGATATTTTTTTTTATTTCTTATCTTGAGGGTAATGATCATGGCTGACGGTTTAGTCGAATACTTTTAAACATGCAACAACATCTGCATCGCGTATCAACAAATTAGGATTTTTATTTTTGCTTTTTTATGGCGTAATGGTTATACCTATAAAAGGATATTACGGTGCCAACGCACAAAGAACGCGCCTTCAAGGCTGCTCGTAAATACCTCGCAGAGTCTTTGGGGTCAGAGATGATGCGAGTTTTCTTATACTTCTTCTATCTGATTGCATGAAGTCAGTTTACCATATGTCGCGATTCCAAGAGATATGGACTTGAAAATTATCAGGTAGATATATTTTCACAAGGTTAGAAAAAAAGGAAAAAAAAAACCCTAAAAAATTATTAAGAAAAAAACAAAAAAAATAGAAAAATACTATTCGAAAATTATTCTTCAAATTGTTTTTATCGTTGAATTTTAAATTAGTCTTGCTAACGTATTATTAAATAACGACTAGTATTTCGATAGTGAAAATAATGTGTTTGATGGAACCTATAATTCTTAACCAAGTAGAATTTATAGTTTATTACTTCCTTGATTGTCGTAGTATAGGTATTGACTCTTGGTTAGAATTTCAAGGCAGTAAAAACGAGTTGGTTATAATCGAACCGTCTTCATTGAGGACAAATATCGATTGGTCGTACTTAATTGAGTGTTTGTCTCACAGTTGATCGCTAAGTTATTGTTTATTAAGTCCCCAATGAGATCCTGTCATTGTAGAGACCTTGTCACCTCACAAATGTTAATTACTGTCTTTTCCATTTCATGATTTATCAAAACTTCGCCATTAATTCATTATACTAACAAAATTCTCACGTCCACATATTTACCTTTATAGAATCCCATAACTAAATTTCCAATACAAAATTTTTGAGGAGAAATAATTATCCAGTAAATTATGCATTTCATTGTCTCATCATAATATAGCCATGCCTCATCACCTTCATCGAGTTTCTGATCACCTTGCTCACATGAATAAGGAGATCAAGGACTAGACAGGCGGTGGTCAAATGTTTCATATTTAAAACCGTCTAATTTCACTCCGGCATTTAGACGGATCCAATTATCGTATAATCGATTAATCATATCGGATGTAATATCATAATAATAAAACAAGTAATTATTCAAAGAAAACTGGTAGTTGTGAGCAGAAGTACCTACCTGCCTACAGTACTTTAAATATCGAATTATTAGAAAGATGAGCGTCAGAACTAGACCCTCGAATCCTAATTAATACAGCTGGATTAAAAATTGAATAACTATTTGAATTTATCGATCAATTTCGTTCACCTTGCCCTAGTGCGTTTGAAATAAATAAAAAGGCAATTAGAGACTAGAAGGTATAGATATATTCAATGAGGATTTAAAAAATGGCGAAGGTTGAGTCAAGTATACGATACCACATTGAGGATACATCGTTGTACATACATAAGTTTGTCTATATAACATATCTGTGAAATGTTATATAGATTGCAGAAGCACAACGAAGAATACTTACACATGCGCTAATATAGGCAATATTGTATATTTGTATATATCTACTTTCATACGTAGTAACAGCTCATATATCTAGGCCATAATTTTACCTTCACAATGTTCTATACGTCATTTTATTTCTATGTATATATGTTCTTGTATTCAAATACGTAATCTGAATTTTGTTTTCAGAAGTAAAATTGACAAATGAATAAGTGCACTTCAGAGAGACAGTCTTTAGTAATCAAGGAAGCGATAAAGCTGATCAATGTCTTTCACATTGCAGTCATCGACATTGCAGTATGTATGTAGTACACACGACTTTCTACTTTTCACTGCAACCTTCATCGAGGTTGTCGCATTGGTAGTATTAAATAATTACGAAATAAGTGTATATGTGTGTGTAGACATTGGATTATCAAAACATTGGCGTAAGCTCTGTAAAGTTATTTTAGAAATGTGTAAGTACTATCGTACAGCAATAAGAATGAATGGTGGGGCGACAACAAGTGTCACGTCACTGACTCAGTTCTACCTAGAGAGAATATTGCTGGCGGATACGTTTCGACACAATCAGTAGTGTTCAGTGTCTTAGGGACTGACTTACACTCTGTTCCCACGATTCAAACTCCAGAGTGTACATTCTGGATATATTTATACATATTATTATCGTTTTATTACAGTGCTTTTAGGACATTTAGAAGTGCATCAAGTCACACACGTCTTTTCTCTATCTACAGGTAAGACATTTTACTATTTATTCATTATTTTAGCTCAATTATATCGGAGATGAAGAAAGTCCACTCCGATAATCAGCTAGTGCTTCTACCAAACGCGGTTTCATCCCGTGCAGAGACCCATCAGGGTTTTCCCACTCGCAGAACAGGTTTAGCAATTTTATGTATACAGATTACCTAGCGTGTGTTTATCTTTGTTGATTTTCAGATTTATTTGGTTTTTAATTGTGTTCAAATTCTCTGGGTAAGACAGATACGATTTAAAATCTTCAGAAAATCGGTTGTCATATTTTTACATATATTTTATCATATCATACAAAAAATGGTTTCAGAAAAATTTTTGACTGAAACTAACTGATATTTCAAAAAAATATTTTCATTCAGCTGCCAATTACGTTCTTCTCTCAATATATCGAAAATTTAGTTTGTCATTTTGACAAACTTCATACGACTTAAATGTGGTCCAATTTTTGGCTCAATCCGATGACTAGTTGTTGTAAAATCATGCACGCAGAATATATTTGAATTTTCGCAGTTTGTCACTGACTTTTATCCTTAAAGACGTATGTGTCCCTTTTGTCTATCTTTCCGGAGTTCATTACTGTATGACCATCATTATGACAGAATTAAAAACAGCAAAACGTTTATTTCGGGAGTGAATTTAAAATCTAATTAACGACCATCATTTTAGTTTAAAGGATTGTATTGTGGGTCAATTATATTCGTGCTCTGCATATGACGTTGCTTTGGACAATAGAAACTTGACTCATCGTACGTGATCGGTGAACAGAAAGTGGGTCTGTATAGTGTCTGATGTGAACATTGTACGTAGTTTGAGGAAGAGTGAATAATATTTATTTCAGAAACTGACAGATAATTAAATTATTAATAAAGTGATGCACTTTCGACGATGACCAATTCATACACGTTTTTATTTTTTTTATTTTTTATTATGGGAAAACCTCATGACAAACATCCTCGTGGAAAACAGGACAGAGTTCCATATCACATTCTTCTTTGTTACTCAATTAACGGATATGAATTGATTAATTCGATTTTTCTAAAATCGGTATTGAAAAAAAAATTTAAGAGATTTCAATTTGACTTGAATTTGAATTATTCTTCATTCATTTCTATCCGATATCTTCGAGAATGGGGATACACAAATCGGTATTCATTCACTTGGTAGAGTGCTGAGTCTCTTTTCTTGTGGGAAAATCACTCACTGTTATTGCCAGTGATCGATTGTGATTGTAATCTTTTTGGTACCACTATACCATAATCTAAAAAAGCTTTTACGAAGTAAAAATATGTTCGATTCTGAAACGCCGAAGATAAATGAACATTTTTAATAAAAATATGTTGAATCTGAAGATATAGATCAGACGCGAATCAGAAAGATATACCGCATGAAATGAATTTATGAAAATTATTAACTGATTGAATAACACGATTATTTATAATCTCAGTCACTCTTAATCTAATCATTATTGCAGCTCAAAATGCAGATTCAATAATCGATTTTTTTATTTTTTGCTGTCATCTTTACCACGGGCAGTATTCTCATCCATTCATATACACAAAAAAAAAAAAAAATAAGGTTTCTCTTGGATTTATCCTAAATGAATTAACTCCATATTATCTGATAAGTAAATCATTCCCACTGAAGTAAGTATATACGTGGTAGATAGGTAGGTAGGTAGGTCTAGGTCATCGTTGACGGCCAAATACACGTGTCTTGTAATACTTGCGCGTGCAGAAAAACTAACTCTATAATATAGCAATCCAGATATATGTAGTTATATCAGAAATTGCAGGTATATGGATCTTTCTTCGATGCAAGCCTTACACTCTTTAATCTATATCCTCGACCAGTCTTGGTAAACTAAAATTTACACACTAAGGAAACGGTGTAGGTATTGATTTTCTTTGGCGACGGTGACATTCAGTGCACACGTAGTACAGGGTATAAAAAAAAAAGCTTGCAGACTTATGTACTCAGGACAGAATCCCCGCGTCATAAGAAAAAAAAAAAAAAAAAAAAATGGTAAAACTTGTAATTACTTACATTTCTTTAGAAAGCTTTTGTATACTTAGTACAAAATCACGTGTTTGAACACGTTGTTAGTCATGTTCTGTTACACCCACATCATATAATCAGTAGGATTTGGGTAATTCGCGAAACTGAAGCCATATTAAATATCCAGCTTTGTAGATATTTGCAAGAAACTTTTGCAGTATATGTATATAGGATGTAAAAATATAATACATAATCGCGTAATGAAAGTATGTATACATATATTATTGTATGTATATGTTTACATGAACATACACATACATATATATTACATACATACTCGAAGACTTTTCCTTTCAACCTGAATCTGGACCCTGTAGCAAATTGTGAAACATCACATATGATAACATGTGTAATTACTGCAGATATAATAATTCTTTAATGTTCAGGGAATACCCGCACATTGAATATACATATATTTAATAGATCGTATCTTTCGTCCAACAAGCAATCAAATAACTGTTAAATACTCATTGAATAATTAAACAACGTAAATAATCAGGTTTCAGGTGAGAAATTGTAGAGGGGATCGCCCGATTTAGTGGGGATGAAATCGAACAGAAGTCGTTATATAGACGTTCACAGCCTCCGGATACTTGCAGTAACTAAAATTCAGTCTTACAATATACTTACATCACTTGTTTACCTTCACCGATTTTTTTTTTTTTTTTCATTTAAATATCAAAAGGTTTAAATTATTTATTATTTGTGGTTAAATAAAATCATTATAAAACAAATCCCGTAAGTATTTCGAACTGGTTATAAAGACAATCAATCTACTACGTATGTATGTACAATTATGTTGTTTGTCGAGTAATGTGAGGTCCGGTGTTACTCCAACTGCGGAGTTTAATTACGTCTAGGTCGTTTACAGGGCAGACGATATACATATCGACGTATTGCGTAGTGCAGATTCGGATCAGACTAATAATCAGCAATTTCGATTGATTATTTTTTCACATTGACTGATATGACAATCGGATGAAAAGAATCCTGTGAAATCGTAATTGATATAAAATTATCACTTTTTTTTTCTATTCCGTAATGGTTTTCTCTTTATTATTTATTAACCCATTGAGTATGAAGTTTGAATTTCGTATACGTTAAAAATTACACAGTATAATGTCGAAGGAGACGGTATGTTTGATAAACCACGGTTCTCCTTCCATTTGAAAAAAGAAAGAAAAAAAAAACCATGTCATGCAGGTGTTTGACGAACCTTTTCTAAAGGAAGGTAATAGAGGGGAAGGGAAAAGGAAAATAAAAGGATCGATATATTCGTTGAAACTCCACCTGTCACAGGTCACCGCTCTGTCATTGTTCCCTATAACATATCGCGTCGATCGAAGCTTGGAGAAAATATATATTAAAAATATTATTCATAGAATGACGGTGATAATTAATTAACGTAGTCAACATTTATTATTACCAATCAAATTGCACACGATATTTTCTTTAAAGCGCATGTGTGAAGTACGTATCTAATATGTACAGTACTGTACTGCATATCTTTCTCTGTTTCTATATTACGAATTGTATATATTAAATCGACCCATTAGTTTATTGCACGATAACCTTATGGGCTATAGAACGGACACTGCACACGTCACGCGAACTGGACATATTCCTAAGCTTATACAAATCAAAAAAAAAAAAAATTCGGGTCAGAACGGTTAAAATAAATATATACTAAAGTTTCAGGGACGTTCGATACGTGCGAAATGTATATAGATACTACGAAACCGATAATCAACGTGTTTTTGTCCTCCTTTACTCTGAAGAGAATTGAAGTCGTGATTAATTTCTTTTCGTAATTTTTTTTATAAGAAATTAACGAAATGATAAAATTTTTAAACTAGAATAATTACGAATAGAATTTTTACTAATTGATGATTAATTAGTCGTTAGTTTCTATCCTGAGAATGGAATTATTTATAATACTTGACTAGCTCTTATCTCATAAACTTGTAGCTACATATATACATTTGACTAAATGAATATATAATAACACGAACAATGATAAAATTTAAGATTAAATTGCACACGGCACTACTAATCGGAATGACCATTGAACGTTGACCATTACTTTAATAAACTATAATGCTCAGTCTGAACTATATACCAGTTGGTCAGGAAGATTTTAATCTCATAACGTCTTTGAACTTGGTCTTGTATAACCGTCTCAAGTTTTTTGTTTAACTATCTGCTATAAGCAAACTTATAAACAAGGTATTCAGAGTTACAAAGTTTTTTTATACATGTACAGAATATTTTTCCTAATTTTATTTTTACTACAAAAATGTCACTTTTTAAAAATAAAAAATATACAAATTTTTTAATACGGTTAAAGATTTTTTTTTCAATTTTGTATTAGCTTAGATTCCTATTACGGTTTTGTTTATTTCTTTTTTCAGATAAATAATGGGAATTCAAGTTATATTTACTCTTTTGGCCCTGGGAGCTGCGGCTGTTGTTGCAGTAAGTATAATCGCCCACTTTCTACAGATGATTAATTATTAATATTATTATATACGAACGAAGGTGAACGTGTATTGGCGATTAATGAAACTGATTTAATATTTCCTCGAAGTAATTTTGTTCAACTTTTTTTATTTATATCATTTTGATGACCGAGTGGTATAACCAGTCGACAAGATAATTCAGAATTAATCGCTCTGCAATTATTCTGAACAAACAACATGAAATAACAATTTTTGGTTTTATTTATACCAAAAGGACCAGGAACGTGTAGCAGTTGTACATCTAACACCGCATAGTATTGACAAGAATGTTACTGGTGAAATAAAACTTACCCAAAGTACGTCTGATGGTCCAATTGTAATAACTGGTACAATTTATGGACTTTCCGAAGGCCTTCACGGTTTTCATATTCATCAAACCGGCGATCTGAGCAACGGGTGTCTTTCTACCTTAGGTCACTTCAATCCCGATAACGTAAGTTCATAATGAAATTAACACAGCCAAGTTTGCTTTTCTTTTTTTTTTTTTCATCTCTGATCGACGACTCGTTCCGAAATCTGTACAAGAGATAATATTTTTGAAATTTGTATATTCCGTATTTTATTTAATTCTTAATCATTTATTCAGCATAGTCACGGCGCTCCTGAAGACAGTATAAGACACGTTGGTGACTTGGGAAATATCCAAGCAAATGCAGACGGTATTGCTAATCTTGAGAAAACAGACAGTATAATTTCACTAAGTGGAAAGAACAACGTGTTGGGTCGCAGTATCGTGGTCCATGCTCTTTCAGATGATCTGGGAAAAGGAGGACATGAATTATCTCTAACAACCGGAAATGCAGGAGGACGTGTTGCCTGTGGTGTAATTGGAATCCTGTAGGTTAATCATTCGAATTACAATCGATAATATATATATAATATAAAATAAATTTCAATGTTTTATGTTTTATGTTATGCTTTAATTTGTCACATTCTGATAGACGGACGTACCATATCTATTCGTACATGCTTAAATTATATTTCGTGACCTTATAAAAATATTTTTTTTTTATTTTTATTTTTATTGTCTAGTTGACACGATTCGATCTGTCGATCGATACGCTAATAACGTTCGTGTAAACTAAAGTTTTTATACTTTTAATATACCTACCAGTGTTAAATTTTTATTTTATGTATATTTTTTTTTTTTTTTTTTACGGTTAAAATTGGGGTGAGCGTGTCTTTTTACCTGCGAAAAGTATCTCCATACATACTTTATGTGATTTTTAATCAATGGAGACAACTGGGTGTAATAACAGCTATACGAGTTAAAATTGCGTGACTTTTGGTTATACTACGACTATGAGTTATTCTATGTTAAAGCTATTAGTAAATCGTTAATTGCACTTTTAGTTCTGCATGAAGCTCCTCGACTATAAACATTGCGAATAGAAATTATTTTCTATCTGAAATTATTGTTTATCTTATACAGTAGTTTTTATGCATTTTCATATGTGATTTACAGCAAGGCCTAAGAACCTGATATAATATATACCCACATCGGCTTTGAGTCTGTGGACGGAGATCACGCACCTCGGAAATCTTCAAGCTTGATAGAATAGTTCTATATTATTTTTATTGTACTACGATCTGATTAGATTTAGCAATCGTCTTGGACTCATGCAACGATTGAGAAAATAATTCTAACTTATAGATTTTACATATATTTTTTTTTGATTTTATTTTATTTTTATTATTTTTTTTTCTATTAAAAATACGTTTTTTGAGATACATAACAATCTCGAATTATTGTATGTATTGTTTACATACGATTATAACGTGATTATGTTTCGTTAATAAATTGAATAAACTGCACGCACAAAAAGTATTTCATTATCTTAGTATATAATTATAGACACTTAAAAATATGTCAATTTAATATTTTTTACATAAGTTATCCTTATTTAGTCACTTTTCAGGGTGATCTACAGGCACATAAATAACAGATTAGTCCATAATGTCGATCAGTAAAGATGCAGAAATTATAAATACATATAAAAAAAAAAAAAACAGAAACTGTTATTTCCTCTATAATTTGCATAACAGGTATTGGGTATTGTTTTCGCGATATATTACTGATTTTATTCCTATCTCTTTTGTTTTTCTTCCTCTTTTTTTTTTTGTACATGAATGTTACTTGATTTTTTGTCATGTTTTTTTGTAACGTTTTTCTTTTAAAGAGGAAGAGGATAACCTTCGATATATTTTTCTCTCGTACCTTATACCTCATCTTATGATATACCTACAGGTTTAGGATATATAAAAACGACTTTTATTTTCGAGTAAGAAACCTGACTCACAGTGTATGATGAAGTTAGTCAAACTGGTTATATAAATTTTTTGTTTTAATTTCAATGGTTAAATTTTTTTTCTCGTTTTAAAATACGCTTAATCAAATCTTAACCAATCAACAATTCAAATTTCATCTATATGATTATTATAATATGATTATTATGCAACTATGATTATTATAATATACAATCGCAATTAACCGGCTGCTGCTACGAACGTAGTTATATGAGATTAAGTAGCGATGTTTAGTATACAGTTGTTGAATTTTTATTTTATGTATGTATGTATGTATGTATGTATGTATGTATGTATAACTTGTATAATTATACCGATACGTATATAAGTGTTGCTAGTAAAAGTAAAAAAATCAATACCACAAAGCAAGCTGCACATAGAACATATGAAAGGGTTAGTCATGGGTTATCGATTGGCATTTTGCTTCAACATAAATGTCAGCCTGGTGATACACCTAATATCGTTTGTGTATTGAATGGATCGATTTCATCAATACAACATACACATATACATATATACATAAAAGATTGGTAATGCAAACGAGCACTTTCATCGATTGAGGCAAAAAATATATATTCAAGGAATGAATAATAATCGTAATTTTTATATAAAATAATTATATAATTATATATTCATTCAATATTGACAATATATCTTATAAAATAGGTATATATTCATAAATGAGATCGATTCTCGGTTATTCAATTCTCTAACGAAGTTCGCGTGCTCTGGGCCATCGAGTTTGACAAATTAGACCAATACCTGATACCTTAAGCACGCGAAAAATTTTTTACCAATAGAAGAAAAAACTAGAATAGAGAAAACAGGAACTGACAAATTTTCGATTCATTTCCTGCAAAGATTGGGAAAACAAAATCCAATTATTTAAACGTATTTTCTATTTCTCCCTCTTTTTTTTTTCTATCTATATTTTCACCCATATGTATAAAATTCTGAAAATATTTAACCTCATATACGTAAATTTTATTTCTATAGGTATAGACGTATAAGGAACTATAGTGCGTGTCATTGTCTCGTCACGAAAAGGTAACCCAGTTTCTACACGGACTTATCGATCTTTCTATTCTATTCGCAGGTCACCGGTGGATGGTTCAAATTCTGGAGGATCTATTTTTTGGTCCAGTTCTACGTTCCTGATATCAGCTGGAATATCGGCTTTATTAATTCAGGATAAATTTTAATAATAAATACTCGGTTTTTTGTGTCTCTGAAAAATAAGGAGAAAAAAAAAAGAAGAAAAGAAAGAAAAAAAAAAAAATTACCTGTTATACTTGTGTGTCGATGTAACCATATGGTACTTATCATTAATTATGCTAGTCGAATATCCGCCGCCCGTCACCATTCCTTCAAGTTTTCATTGAAAAAGCTTTAATAAGTATTTTTGTTTTTGCACTTTTGCACTTTTTTTGTTTTTTTTTTTCTTTTCGACGTAAATTTAATTCGCAGAATTATAACTGTTTTATGAAATGAATAAATTACTGATACTGGTCGTCAGATATGTTTAAAAATAAAAAAAAAAAATAAATCAAAATAACTAACAATTAAAGATAATAAGAAGAGAAAAGAAAACAATATTTTTTATTATTCTCAATTTGAAGAACAGTTTGATTATTTTTATTTTCAATATTTATTTATCTGTTATTGCAGATTTTAATACTGAATATATATTTAATTTATATTTTATTAAACAAGAATTTAACGTATTACTTCAATCTGTTTTATTTAAGAAGTTTACTGAGTCTATAATATACATATTTAAACATTAATTAAGCACTGTTTGTAACTGTGTGCAGATATTTAATATAAAACGTTATATATATAAACATAATACTATATGTGAAAATCTTAACGATTTATTATCCTATATACGATTTATTTATATTAATATATATATATTTATCGCGTTGTATAACGATTATTAGTCATTATATAATATATATAAATATATAAATATGTATATTACGTTATAGTATTTTTCTCAGCATCCCTGCTGACACATATATCTCCTTATATCCGGACCAAATATATTAAATACCTATATACATATGTATATATGTAGGTATACCTATGTATTTTTTCCATGTAAATGGCGTATTAACTATATTATATTTATAAATACAAAAAAAATAAATGAATGAATAATATGGAAAGTAATCAATTTATTTAAAAAAAAAAAAAAAAGATATCCGTCACGTATATAACATACAGTCATTTTATTATCTTTAAATACCTATATATCGTATGTACATGAATACGAACATATCACTTTAATTTCTATCGAAATAGAAAGGGTTGCCACAACCGGAAGGGTAGGGGAAGGTCAATTTGCGCCACGAAGCCTGTTCGCAGTTATATACCCATACCTTATAGGTATATAAAATATATATATATATTACCTGTATAAAATACCTGTTATAGAAATGCGAGTTTGACTGTATCAGTTTATAAAGAAGAAGCCGAATACAAGTTGAACGACCTGACCCATTTGATTATATCACCAAGTAACACCGCGACTTTGTACCGTTCGTTAATATTTTATGGGTATACATCAATATATTCAAACCCTGAAGAGAAATGAAAGAAAAGAAATAAAAAGAAAAGAGAAAAGTTGCCCACTGATATCCAAACTTTGAAAATTATCCTAATATTATTATTATTATTATTATTATTATGCCTCAATTTTAGCAGACAGAGAACAGAAACGTTTTGAAATTTTTTTCGAAAAAATCGAGTATATAATAACAACCGGTTTTATAATTATTCCGGGCTTTGAAATATCCCGGAGAAATATTTTTTCATCGATTTTTTATGTTCATTTATTTATTTTATTTTTTTCTGATTTTTTTTTGCCTCGCGAAATTAACGACCTACAAAAACCCTTGGCGTGTACGATTAGGTCTGAAGATATGCAAATAGTTTTGCGTATCGAGCACTGAACTCTGACCTCGATAGTCTGCCTAAGGTACAATCAATGTACAATTTTCATTTAAATTTTTTTTCTTTCTTTTTTTATTTCTATTTGTTTCAAATCCGTAAGCCTTATAGTATATTACTTCCTGATCATCAACCACACATTTTCACGAACTTCTATAAAGAATCGTAGAATAAAATTTTCTTAAAAATAAAAAATAATTGATAAAGGAAATACGAAATTTTTATAGAAACCAAAAAAAAGAAGAAGCATAGGTGGAAGCAGTATAATGTATATCGTATGACGTAATATTAGAATGAAAATAACCAATCGTTGAATATATCGTGTTTAATATTCGTGGAATTTTTATACGTCATTTTTGGACCATTTTGTAAAAAAATTTTTTCTTGTTTTTTTTTATTTTATTTCTTGTTTATAGAATTTATATTTTCAAAGCGTATAAAGCGAACTCCATCTACTTTAATCCTACTCATCCTGCTGGTAAAATCTTCCCTACTGCGTAGGGCGTACAACATTCGATCCTGCATCTGCGACGCAATGTCTGCCCTTGGAAAGGACCTCTAGTCACAGTCAATACAGTCTAGAATGAAATATCTGAGAGGGTGAAAAGCCAGAAATTTTACAGGAAGACGTAAATCCTTCGACCCTGTAGCCGTAGGTATGAGCCTTTGAAGGAGTTTCGACTTTCAGTATAATTATAACACCAGTCTGATGTACTAATTTTTTATTTTTTATTTTTTTTATTTTGTTTCATCCCCGGTTGTACGTTATACCTTGTGTGTCGAGAAATCCTCATTGTAATTAATTTGTGAAAAAACAAAAAAGAAACAAAAAAAAAAAAAAAGAAACATTTTGATGACATGATTAGCCTCGTAAAAAATAGCTTTTATTTATATTATTCCCTTTTTTTTCGCCCTTTTTCTAGTTTGTTAATGACCAAGGGTAGAGAGAGATACTAGGTATATATATTAGAGTGTTGCTTCTCTGCACCTATAGGTCATTCTGGTCACGCAATCATGATGTAATCAAAACTATATAGAGGATAGAAGAAAAAATAGAAAATAAAAAAAAAAGGGTATGGTCAAAATAGGGAAAGGCAGAAAAATTTTTTTTTTTTTATATTTCTTTTTGTATTAATTATATTATCGTAAGTTTTATATACCGTTTTATGGATTTATATATACGTTTTATTTTTTTCTGTATTTGAAATGAACTGTAAACTAAATTTATTTCACCCCCTGTATGTATGTACATACATATGTTGTAGAGTTCATTTTAACCCTGTCAAATGTTACTGACCACACGGTGGTCATAGCAACAAATTCAAACACAATAATATTACTCTCGTATAAAATCATCCAATGAGAATTTAAGAACGGCGCGCGCCTTGCGCCTTTTCAACCAATAGAATCAACGCTCTGAAAACCCTACTAACATTTGGATCGAAGAAGATATTTTTTTTTTTCTTTTTTTTTTTTATTCTACTCTTCAATATTCTTGGGGAAATTTCAACCCCGACTTTCTGTTGCGGCTCATTGTTCGATGAACCTTCCTCTGGGAAAGACATAATATTTCTAATCCGGGTTTCTATATATATATATATGAAAAAACAAAAAAGAAAAAAATAAAAAATAAAAAACATAATCAAACTGCTTCTAATTAAAACTTTGCGCGGTTCGACTTCGTACAGTTATTACCAATCGTTGTAGAAACGATCGCAGTCACATATGTAAACCTAGTTGTTTCTATTACGTAAATAATAGTTTAACTGATAATTTAAAAACGATGGAGTCATGCGGGATGAATGTTATTAAATACATTTTATTTTTTTTCAATTTAATATTTGCAGTAAGTAATCAAGGTCGTTATAATTATAGTTAAATAAGAAAGCGAGGATTTCCTCCTTTCTTTTTATCATTTTTTTGTTTTTTTGTTTTTTTGGATTTTGAATTTTCAATAATTCGTAAACTCATTTTTAAAAAACAAAGAAAATTTCAAGCCACTATAATCTTAAAGTTTTATAATAAATTGTGACTGCAGATATCTGGTATTGGGATAATAGTTGCTGGTGCCCTGGTACTATCCGATGTTGGTGAATTCAGTCACTTTTTAGAGGGAAGGATCATCGCGCCACCGGTAGTTTTGATAGTAGCCGGTTCAATTGTTTTCTTCATCGCGTTCCTCGGCTGCTATGGAGCTATCAAAGAAAATTATACTATGCTTATCGCGGTGAGTTATGGGTTAATTATTATATAACGAAGCTAAAAATAATTTTATTCGAATAAAAGAAAAAAAAAAAAAAAATAATAAAATAATCCTCGATTTTTTTATCACGTTATAAGAAATGTTTAAATCGTTGTTCACATAATTGACGCAGTTCGCCGGAGCTTTGGTCATCATATTCGTTGTAGAACTTGCAGTTGGAATAGCCGCGGCTGTATTCCAAAGCGATTTTAGTATGGCTATGAAAGACACCCTTAAATCAACTATGACAAATTATACCGAAGCTGATAGGATGGCATGGGATAATGTGCAGATGAAGGTAGGTGGATTTTAATTTTTTTTTTTTTTTTTGTCAGAATAGAAATAATCAATTATTAAAATTAATATGTTGAGTATTTTTTCAAAACGGTACAAATGTGTATTTTTTCGAAATTTTGAAATTTTTGAGATCCTGAGACTGAATGACTGTCACCAATTTGACGTTTTAGGATCTTAATCACTTCACATCAGTTTAAAAATTGTATTTTTCAAATTACACTAGTTTTCAAAGTTCTTATAAATGAAACGAAAAAAATTCCAAAATCACCTTAACAAATCCATGTCTTAAATAAACTGTTTGAGATAAAAATTAAAAAAATAAATAAATAAAAAACAGGGCACCTCACGCTTTCAATGTATTCTTATAGAAATTTTTTTCTAGCTAACCAAATCAAAAATACAAAACCTCACGGATTGTCGATTTTGTATGGATAGCCTGACATAGGTATAAGATATATTGTATATTTTTTATTATTAGCTGGAATGCTGTGGCATTGAAGGACCTGAAGATTGGGAATCAGCTAAGGTACTTTATAGTGCTACCTTGCCTGATTCATGCTGTGAAAAGACATCCGACTCAAATTTAAAGTGCATTATGAATGGAAGCCGCAAGGTGTACAGTAAGGGTTGTTTTGGGGAGTTGGAAATGCGCGTGGAAAAAGGAGCTAAGGTCTTGATCGGTGTTGGGATAGGAATAGCTTTCATCGAGGTAATTAGTCAAATATCGGTATAATCATTATTTTCAATCTTACGATTGTTTTATTCATTTCTTTCGATTTGTTTTTTTTTTTTTTGTAATTTTATTTTTCAGATCGCAGGAGTTGTTCTTGCCTGTTGTTTGGCAAGTGCGATAAAACGAGAGGGTGACAAGTGAGGATAAATCATCTTATCTAATCTCATTATATATTTATTAATTTATTTCAAAATAAGAAAAAAAAATTAAGAAAAAGAAAAATTAATATACATTTCGATACATAAACGTGTATAATATACATACGTATATACACTATATACATTATATAAACAATGTCTACAATTATTACCACATAAGTGATATATACCCATGTGTATATCTAATAAATTATACATATAATACACATACACATATAATATACATATATATTTACTTTGTTATTTAAACAGACAGTTTCTTTCGTTTTTTTTTTGTGTATAAATTATTTTTTTATACATGATATATATTTACAAGTTATTATATTATATTATATTATATTATATTATATGGACATAATTATATACACATATATCTCTAGTTTTACCTTATTCGTGTTTAAAACTATTATAATATGTAATATCGATCTCTGCACTTTCGATGTTGATCGCAGTTAAAATAATATATAAATATACATTCTATAATACATATAATGTAGGTATATATATGTAGTATGTCGAGGTAATTAATGAAAAACAACGATTATAACGATTATTCGTATAATTATATAAGTCTATATTATTATATTATATCTATAATACAGGATATTAATTTATACAATCTTCTCATATAATATTATTAACAATAAAACATATACATATAATACACACATTATTATTATCATTATTATAATTATTATTATATCATGTAAACACGTATAAATAATCAATCTGGGTAACGTGTATACCTGTAGCTTATTTAGAAATTTTCTTAATCATAAACGATCAATTATTTTATTATATTATAGCTATATGAGTATATCTATATATACAATAATTTTAACAATTATTATATTATGTATAAGAGTTCGATCTTTTTTTTTTTTCAACGTGTAGAGAAGATTCGTCGTTATAATTAGTGCAGACTTTTTGGTACTAACATGACGACGATATATAATTTCTCGTTTTTGTTTTAAAATTTTTTTGTTTATATCTTCTTTCGATGTGTAGGTATAATATATTCAAATCAGAATAATATTCACAGCACTCTTCATAATTTTTAAATTATTATTATTATTATTATTATTATTATTATCTTTTGTATACGTATCTAAGAATTGACAAAATATACAAATAATAAAATTGATAGATTTTAATGTATTAATATCTGTATCTAATATCATTACCACCAAATGATTCATTCTAGTCCATTGTCTTGGTATAAACAGCGATAAATAAACCGATCCTATATAATCCGATACAGTTTCAGAGGCTGATAAGCAAGAATAATTTTATTTTTATTTCTTTAACCTATATATTTCGTATATTTGACAACTATATATTATAGGATATATAATTCATAAATGAATCGTAATTTGTAACCAACGAAAGGAAAAAAAATTCTAGTACATAATCCAACTATAATAACATGAAAAAATAAAAAAAAAAATAAAAAAGAACAATAAAAACTCTGTGGGATTTTAATGACTCTACGATTTTGAGCAAATTTAAGTCGGTTAAAATAACCCACCAAGTTTCGAAAATATTTTTCCCACTTTTTTCTAGATCGAAAAAAATAAAACCTACAGACTATAAAATTTCTGCTTTTCGATGTCTTCTTTCAGAACAAAACAACAACAAAAATAAAAATAAATGAATCATTAGTTGGTTAAACTTTTTAGAGACTTTTTAAGCAACAAAATATATGGATTCAGTTGTTATTTTTCCATGAATTGACGTAAAATTGAAAAGAAATGTTCAAATCTCGATAAATTAATACGTGAAAATGATATTTCGAAGTTTTTAAAACTAAATAAAGAAAAGAAAAAGAAAAGTTGATTTTTTAACGATTCATTTGTTTTTTTTTTTTGCAAACTGCAGTCTTAAAATCCAACGGGAAATTTTCTATGAGCACGAGGTAGCTGTGGAGCGGATGGAACTACTTTCTGTGATCGTGAAATTTTATCGTAACTAATATCCACGTCTCTATAAATACTAGGATTTCGAAAGATATTTTCTCGCACTGAACCTGCATTTGTAAACTGCGTAACTTCTTCATGATTCATTATCCTTCCTGTAGGTACAGGATTATTAGCGTTCCAAATACTGTTTGACTCGTGTCTTTGATCAATCTTGCCAGTCAACTGTTTCACCTTCTTCCTCAAGCCTAAAGGATTCTGTACTTTAGCTATAATTTCCGGATTTGGTATCTGACTGTCCACTATGATACACGCTGAAATTCTTCGACGATAATCCGCGATTGATCGAGCAAGGAAAAACGTTATTACCATCGCCGTTACCTGGGATGTAAGAAAAAAAACAAAAATTAGAAATTGATGATTCGATCGATTAATTAATTAAATTAATTAATCAATTCTCACGATTCGATTAAATTTTTACCTGAAGTGCAGCCAATACGGCTAAAATGATGATGAGATAATATAACAACAAGTAAATCAAGTCTTTGAGTGCTTCATAACAACCGATTTCACTGAGACTGAGAACATCGGAGAATCCACAAGCGCTATCAGATTCGCAACAGGATCCAGGAATATATCCCAAAGTCGAATTCCAGTCCGTAAAATCGTTGATACCACAACATTTTAACTGAAATTAGAAATAAATTAAGAATCTTTAAAATCTGATTTCAAGTCCTCGGTAGTATAGTGGTAAGTATCCCCGCCTGTCACGCGGGAGACCGGGGTTCGATTCCCCGCCGGGGAGGATATTTTTTTTTTATTTTTATTAGTTGTAAAATATCAATTACGTTTACCTCTCAATAAGGTCAATTTATATTTTGTGTTTATTAATTTTTGAAGACAGTATTTAGTCGGTTAATTAATTAATTAATCACTTATTGCTTATACTGATTATTTATTACTCGTTGAAAAAAATCGATTAATTGTTTACTTTGTTAACAAAATTGGATACTAATTTAACGAAAAAAATTATAAATATTTGTACAACGTTTTGCAAAATTTTATTTATAGTACTCACGTTTGTTTGAATGAAATCAATTGAATCGTTGTATTCGGTGTAATTATTCACGTGATTTTCTAGAGCTTGTTTAATTGATCTATCCGCTGATTCTAATACAGCTAAAAAAACAACTCCCATTGTCAGTTTGAACATGAATAAACCGAATAGAAGAACTCCAAACTGTAAAAACGATATTCATATATTAATTTATTATGTGTTAATAATTATAACGAATGTATTACATGCAGATATGTATAAAAGATGAGATACATATTCTTTTTTTCTTTTACATGATTATTATCATTATGATTTCAGAAAGACAGTGTAGACACAATAATTATTATCAACAATTTCTATTGTTTGGGTATACGTGTGTGTGTGTGTATTATCGTCGAGTTTCTATATGTTATCACGATGTATTTATACATACTTATATATGTACATACATAAAATCTAAAGATAAAATCTAGTTGTTCTAGATAATCAGAGATTATTTATTGTTGTGTGTATATAGATGAAAGTTTTAGTACCGGAAATTCTTGATCGATAATAAATGTGAATACCTTTGTAATATAGGTATCTGTTAAAAATTTTCATACCGTAACAATTCCTTGGTAGATATTTTGGGCTGATGAAATTATACCAAGACAGCTAACACAGATTAAAATAATAGAGCCTGAAATTATTACGAGAACTGGCTTGTCTAGGTAGTAATGAAGGAACGGTGTATAGTCAGAAAGTTCTGATCTCACTGTTATTGCTGCGAGAAGAATTCCCACCCCAAAGAGCTGTGGAAATTTGTGAGAAAAAAAAACAACATTTATTTTTATATGAAAAATGATAAAAAATAAATTGAAAATGAAACAAAAGTAAGACATCAAATAACGTTTAGAAATTACTCTAGTATTTATTTTGTAATTTAATGAAAATTTATATGTTTACCGTTAAAATAATACTGAAGAAAATATTAACAAATCTTAGAGGCTGAAAACGAAGAAGTTTTCGAAGCCTTTTAATGTCTGATAATTTTTCTCCGTCGTCCGCCATTATAGCACTATAACACACTGGTGTTTGAGGTCACTGTAGATTAGCGGTTTTGATAACTTCCTGTCAAATAGAAAAAAAAACGGAAGACTGAATTGTTCTCGACCATTTCCTCTACTGTCGCAATAAACGACTCTAACCGATATCATAATCTCGCAATCATTCAACTCCCGTTATCGTTATAATATATCTTGTATTATCTACTGATATCATATTAGCTATTTTCATACGACTGAAATTACGACTAATGTAACAAGAGGAGGATCATATACTTTTTTCTTTTTATTTTTCTTCCCTTCTTAAAAGATCGGTATGTCACAATTAATCTCGAAATTTTTCTTTTTACGATATTTAATTTAGATATTCATTTATCTACGTGAACAATAAAAAAAGGGTACATAATGAGTTTATATTACTTACTTTATCAAAGTATCACGAAAACTGTTGTTTAAAGCTGGGGTTACCCGCCTTTTGTTTCGACAATGAAGTGAGAACGTTTTTTTTTTTTTATTATTATTATTCCCAGAACTAGCTACATACATCCATTAATTCTTATCGTAATTGAATAATTACTGAATAATACTTTTGTCAGTGAAGTCAGGCGGACGATGATTAATAAACGCGAACGTTATCGTAACCTCAATAATCACTCGGATATTACGACGTACTAAATACATTGTTTTGATTAATAAAATAGACATTTATATTTATATACTCTGATTCAGAATGAAAAAAAAAAAAACATCTTCCGTTCCTTTAAAATTCAAAATTTCATCTTGCAGGATTTTCTCACACCGTATCAGTTTTCCCGCTCTTATTCATTTCCGCAATACCCTCATGTACTGTCTCAAACAATAAATAATCACAGTTTTCATTCCTAAAACGATCGTATCATTCAATCTTTATTATTAATACATTTTTCTTCGAACACTTCAAGCTAGCGTACGTGTCGGTGATTTAAAAGTGTTTAAATTCGTCCCGGGTTTGTCGCAGAGTGTCGCCACCTATGATCAGGTCTCTCAAGCTCTAAGATGTTGGTCGGTAAGTTACCGACGGAGTAGCTATTACCATTAAATCAATAAAGAAGGTAGCGTTATCGGTCAATGGGATTCAGTAAACGTTTCAAAATATCAAGAGTATGATTCGGGATCAGAATTATCATTTTTACTATAATATAGGCGGATCAGGGATGCCATAAATTGTATATTTTAGCCATAAACAACAATTTGAAATTGTCAGGATTTAGTTTAACCAAGATCTTTACAAGCGGGTTCCGTGGTGTAGCGGTTATCACGTCTGCTTTACACGCAGAAGGTCGCCAGTTCGATCCCGGCCGGAACCACATATATTTTTGATTCAATTTTCGTTATTATAATAAACTTTAAAATCGGTCTAATTCATAATTTGAAATTGAATAAAAATTAGAGATAATTTTTTCACGTTTTTCAAAGGTTTTAATCATATTTTATGAGGTATAGGGGTATGTAAATTTATTTAAACTATACCAATCGTACAGTGATTCATAAAATTATATTTCTTAACCCAGCTTCTTGGTGTATTGCGTCTTTTTCTTTATCTTCTTCTTCTTCGTATCTTGCATATATAGGGTATAATTCAGAATGAAACTTTACGAAAAAGTAGAAGATAGGTCAAGTATGATAAGAAGAATGCTCGAGCGCATCTACCGAGTCTAGTACCTACTCTTAAAAAACTCTACGGTTTCAACTACGCCACGTGAAGTGGGAAGACGGAAACTTCGCAGGGTTCCCTTATTCTATTCGCTTTGTTGTTTCGAAATAAGAAATATATGTATATAACTACCATTAATATACCTACACGTAATAACTCAATTTTCAACCTTGTTAAAAAAAAAAAAAAAAAAAAAAACCAATTCAAATATGAAAATTGGAATTAAAAATTAATCAAAACTTATACATTAATTAATCTTTGTATAAACCGTTCCAGAATCGTTGCATTTATATCTCGATTGATATTCTATGATATACAGAATAGCCGCAGATAATGTCTTATAAATATATCAAGTTAAACAACCGGCAGTCGTCTATTATACCTACCTATATACCTCCCGCGAAGAACGATCAATTTCAGTGATGAACTTGGTCTTGATATATTTTCGGAGTAGTTATAAGTATATAAGTTGTATAAGAATATAAGCGCCCGCTCGCCCGCCAACCCGGTTTTGGACGAAGAACAATAGCCGCGTCGAGTTCTCATATATTTATCAATATTATGTTATGTTATAGTTAGAGATTTATTTTTCGACTGCTGCAGTTGCTTATACATGCGAGTATACTCGCATGTTCACGGAGCTATAGTGCAGGTAGAGGTACATACCTATATATGAGGTATGTGTATATATGTATAATACAACTCTTGTGACCGAAAGAATAAAAACATTTAAAAAAAAAATAAATAAAAATATAAAACAGTTCGTCGAGCAACCGCGCGCTATTAGGGCCTTGAGTTATTTTCATTGCCCGGCAATCAATTCCAACAAATTTCGAGACCGCGTCGCGCGCGTTCTTTACTTTCCTTCACGGTATCTATATACGTATTTATATATATATATATATATATATATTTTATATATATATATATATATATATATATATATATATATATATATATATATATATATATATATATATATATATATATATATATACATATATATTACATATGTATATAATATATACACGTATTTACAACCGGTTTATAAATCGGCCCGCGGTAGGTATATTAATTGCAATTAAAGACACCAACGTGCATTTATACATACCTATGTATACATATATGTATAATATAAACGCATTAATAAAGTGCGAACACGGAAACTTGTATCATTTGTTTTTTTTTTTTGTTTTTTCTGAACTTCTATCTTTCTTTCTTTCTTTCTTATTATAAATTAATTTTTTAAACCGGAGGTTTGGTAACGATATTAATAAAAAAAATGAACAAATTTATATCCATAATCTACGTTAAAGTGATCAAACGAATATGCAATATTCTACATATATCACATCATTTAAACTTAACAAAATTAATATGTATTTTAAAAATTAACATCTAAAAATTCTTTCGTAATCGAAACTATGTATCTTCTTTATTTTTAGTGTCATGTTTAAAATATGCGTCTGACTATAAAACCCGTGATATAAAGAATATTGAATAAAAAAAGAAAAAAAAATAAATAAATAGAAAAAAGAAATCAAGGTCATTCCTGCAGTTCCCAGATTTCCCAAGTTTATAGAAAAAAAAACATCGTTCAGCTAAAAACTGAATAAATCGAACCGAGTTTTGTCGTATGCATTTTACCGATGCGTAGATAAAACCTGTGAAAATTACAACGACGAAGAAGAAGAGTGATAATAATGATAATAATAATAATAATAAGAAGAAAAAATAACAAAATCGATTCATAAGAGTCGACGACGCTCGCAGACCGCGCAGCGAGTGGACTCGGCCATACAGTATATGCTCTGTATATACCGTCGGCCTACCGTAGCCGACGGGGAAAGGGGAGCGACAGGGGCGAACGCCAAGCGCGTGTCTCCCGTCTCTGTTTAGTTTAGTTTGAGCTCGACGAGCCACCGGTGAGCGTCGACTCCTCGCATGGAGATACGCGTCGCATTTTTTTTTTCAACTTACGATAAAAACATTATATATCGTATAATGCGTTAACTATACGGATAACAGCTACACAATTCCACATCGGTAATACAGATCGTGCGTCGTTTAACGTTAAACATAAATTTACATAAATGATAATATCGCACGAAATATGTATATTTCCTATTTAATCATCTTGATCATTTCATATCGTATTTATCAATAATTTAATTGTTAACTAAATAGAGAATAATTATGATCTAGAAAAGATCGCTTCTCACTTATAACTAAAATGATTTTTTTTATTTAGTATATATACATATGAATCAGTTTTCCACAAATCTGAGACAAGTTTCTCAACATTCTGACGTTTGAATATATAGGTATAATTTTAACAAACCAGCGCGGTGCTAAGACGCGACTGATATACTAAACAGTGAAAATGTAGAGTATACTAACAAACAGTGGAGGCTATAGAGAGCGGGGAATGTAATAAAAAAAAAAAAAAAAAATTTTTTCTTAAATATATTGATAACGATTATTTATTCATTAACTGTGTCTGTGCTTGTGGTTGTCGTCAGCTCGTAAGAGAATCGTCATAATAATGCTCGGTGTATTAAAGCGGCGATGGAAGCCCTCGAAAAGGTACGAAACAAACGTATATATACATAAAATGAAATTAAGACTATGGCTATAATATATTTCAGTGTATTATCTTAAACGTTATAGATTATAACAACGTGTATAGTGATTGTAGTATTATTCTTTGCAAATAGTGACTTGCACGCCTCTATAGAAACCATATACCTATTCATTTATACGCTCGAGATTCACCGTTTCTCATTTCTATACCTACCAGCTGGGGTATAGGACGGGGAAATAATAAGTCCCCTTATATCGCGCTCGCACTCGCGCCCCGACTTCGAAAGCTTAAAGTTATGCAAACCTGCACATATGCGAGCTAGCAGGCGAGCAAGAACGCGCGCGCACACGGCGTTCTCTAAGTTTAGAAGTTACTGGGTTATCTTCACGAATCCACACACACACATACATACGCAAACAAACGTGCAGGCACACCTATATTGCGTTATAACACCGATTTTCTATTATTACGAATTTATTATATAGTTATATTCGCAGATATTGAAATCTGTATAAAAACTAAAACAAACACAACGCGGAACGGTTTTATTGTGATTAATTGTTACTCCGTCGATCGTTGCAGGGATCAACGGTTGTTCTATTTTTCTTTTTATTTCTTATTTCGTTTAGACTCGTATACTTTCCGGAATTCTCAGCATTTTTCTTCTTACAATTACCTAACCGAGTTGATTAATTGTACCGATATAAACCGCGGGTAGTTATAATAAAGTGTTAATTCTTGCCTACAGCAATTCTAGTTTTTCTATACGTTTAAAAATCCGTTTCTTTCGTGAACTTGCTTACTAATTTTCTTAACTACGCCCTCCTCTTCTCTTCGTACCTTTTTACTTACAATTTGACTAACCCATATATTATGATAACGATTTTTCGCGGACATCAAGTAAAGTCTTGCACAGAGGATTGCCGTTTATTTTATGAATGGTATAGCGAACGAACGGTCGGTCGGTCGGTCGCCTCTGTAGGTTGCGGGGGGTGCCAGACGTACGTCGTCGTGGTACTGAATGAATCGAGCGGACTGAATCAACAATGAGTTGGCTAATCGGTTAGAGCTCCTACTGCAATGTCGCAATCGGACATATACTTATAGATACTACTCAAGTATATTTCAATTACTCACCAGACACGGGGTAAAACTGTCATATACGTTACATATACGTAAATACATTTGTTATTAGTTTACAGTTTTTCTAGCTTTTATTTAAAACTCTTCATATAATAACATCATAAATAAAAATGATGATAATAATTACAATTAAGAAGGCAGTTCGGAGTTTCTGGTTTAATTTTCGGTGTTCATACCCCCGAACTAATCGTAAATAAATTAACTTTCCATCATTCACCGTTGATATAATATGATCGTTGCCTAGGGTATAACATAATGCATTTATATACGTTTTATACCTACCTGTAAGAAAGATGTATGTATCGGTGTGTGGCTGGTGCTGCTATATGCTACAGAGAGCTTCGACTATACTGAAGATCGAGAAACTGAATTATAGCCGTGATGCAGGTGCACGCTTTGCAGCGAGCTCTTCAGTCCTCAGTCCTCAGTCCTCGGTCTTCGGCCCTTATTCCCTTATAGTAGCTGGTGTAGCTGCAGCAGCAGCAGCTATATAACTCGCTATTATACAGAATTGAATAATACCTTATACCCTGAACCGAGAAGAAGTCGAATGTGCAAAGCGACGCGAGCGACGTCTTTTTCGTATATACGTACATACACACATTGATGTATATAATATAATATATAGATCTACAGTTGTATAGCGCAGCCCTCTTATACAGTGTAGGTACATAATCTTACGTAATTCATAGCGTATATTATTCAACCCGTAGAAGGAAGAATTATAATAAGAATAAGAAACTCGCAGTTTGTAATGACTAGAGCATTAATTTGCATGTGAAATAATAGTCGCTATAAATATAGAACAAAATATATGGGTCATTTATTATCTTCTCACAAATATAAATTTATGTATATAGATTAATATTAATAAATTTTCAATTCTATATACCTATTCATATTGATTACGATAAACTATTTTCTCAACAATTATCCTATTCCCGAGTGTGTATATACAGTAATTATAACACCTATGTATAGAGTTTTATATTTTCATAACCTGCAACGCTCGGTTAGAATATCTTTAGTCTAGTACCGAGGGGTTAAGGTATAGGTAGATAAATAAACCAAATAAAGTTGTCTACTAATTTAGGAGTTTTTAAACATACCAACATTATATTACTGTTATACAGTGGTATAACGGTTACTAGTTTAATCTACTGTAAATTACCATATAGTGTACACATATATATATATATATATACATATACGAAATGTAAAATAACGTAACGTAACGTAACGCAATGCGTTATTCCGCGCGCGAGCAGCTAGTTGGGACTCATGACAAGATAACACAGCACAGAGCCTAGGCCTAGCCTAGCCTAGCACTAGCGCTAGCGCGGTTGCACACGCCCCTATCACCGCCCTTGAGTAGATACAGATAAGACCACCGCTCGCATCTGTCTTCATACATATACTATATGTGTAATAATGTGATACGTAGATAGATGCACACATATACATATATATATGTATAATATATACGTCTAGTTCAAACTTTTAGTTTAATCTTATACATTTATGTAGAGTACATATACTAGTCGTGCTGTTTAATGTTTATATTTATAGTATAATAATACCGACGCTTTTCTTATATTCCTAGATATATATATATATATATATATATATATATATATATATATATATATATATATATATATATATATATATATATATATATATATATATATATATATATATATATATTAAACATAGTTTATAATGTAATAAAATTGAAGATTTCATTACAGTTAATTTGTTTTTTTTCTTTGTCTACTTTTTTTATTCAAATATTTGCTCCAAATTCAGTCTGTGAAATCAAAACATTACGTATATATATTAACATATTATTATTATTATTTAGTGGAAGTAGAAGTTTCCCACAATATATGTGTATATAATATATATACGTAAATGTATATATATGTATACATGTATAATAAGCGCGTTGCAATAATACATAGAGTCAGGTTGGTTAAATCAAGACACAGAAAATTCCTTAAAGTAGAAAGTTTCTATCGTTGTAACTGCACTTATACCCTATAGTGTACACTCACTAGTTGTATATATATGTATATAGATATGCATATACCTACTCGTTTTATATGGCTCAACGTCCGCAATAATTGTGCCGTAGTTGCAGTTATATTTATTATAATCTATATATATATATATATATATATATATATATATATATATATATATATATATATATATATATATATATATATATATATATATATATATATATATATATATATATATATATATATATATATATATATATATATACAATATATTTACACATATACATAGAAAGCATTGCTTTATCAATATATATATATATAAACAATATATAAAACTTATATTATACATGTTTATCTTTCGGTATTGGAACAGTAAAGTGAAGTTAACCCTTTCTTTCCTTCTTTCTTTTTCTTTTTTTTCTTGTTTTCTTCTCTCGCGGTTTTTCTTCTTTCATTCGAAGGGTGAAATTTCTGGCTTGTATAGTTGATTTAGCTATGTCATGCCAGCCGTACGCACTCTGCAACCCCCTAAAGACCAGAGAGTCCCTAGACCCTGGTGGGACTCGAATAATTTGACTAATTATAGCCTATGCCGTAGCGGTATGTTTGCTTGCTTGCATGCATGCATGCATGCATGCATGCATGCCCCATGTCTATTAGCCTAATTTGTTCACGATTTAGAGAACATACTATTCTACTGCATATATACACATTGCAGCGAGTAGGCGGTATACCTTGTGCCTGTGCTTGTATGTATGTATGTATGTATGTACGTGAATGTTGAAACTAGACTAAACTAAACTAAACCAAACTAAACTAAACTCTTAAAGTAAGCCTTGTACCTAATCTAACCGACTGTACCGCACTGCACCCATCCCGTTCTATCGGGAGTATATAATAATATATAAACGTCGACGACAAGTTTCATTATCGCATATACATATGTAGGATATTCGTGTAGATACATTTAGTCGAAAAATTTATTTGGAATATATATATATATATATATATATATATATATATATATATATATATATATATATATATATATATATATATATATATATATATATATATATATATATATATATATATATATATATATATTTTCTTGTTTCTTTGTTAAATAATTTTATTTCTGCAAAAAAAAACAAAATTATTTACTTTTATACGATTGTTTGAATATATTTATAAATAAAATTTAAATTTGTATGTATGTATATATATAAACACAAATATCTACTATATACATATATTAATATACTACGTATGTGTTTGTATATGTGCAATGCGGTTATTGACGTCATATTATATTATACCACTATATATACAGTCATCCACTTCCGGTAACTAGATATTCTTTTTTTTTTTTTTTAATATTTATTATACATATACTATACATATATTTTTATTTTTATTTTTATTTTTTTTTTTTCTCTCATTTTGCTATTCCGGAAGTATCTGCCTGCCTCTTGTCAACGTGCCAGGTTATAGTTATACACTATATAGGACATATTATAGTATATAGGTACTGAGAAAGATCGATAACAAGCTGATACTTCCGAAACGAAATATTATACCCGGTAACCGGGTTTATATTTTTATATTTTAAAAATTCTTCTTATTTATTATTTTTACGGGGCTTTATCATTCCCTGTATTTTTTTTTTTTCTTTTCCATCATATTATATTTTATTTATTTAATTATTTTCGTTGCTTTTACATATAAGGCTGAATTTTTCATGATATCGTAATATAGAAAGATCCATTTCTCGCGACGAGGCTTCAGGGGAACGGTGCAGTTCGTAGTAAAATTTTTTATTTTCTTAACCTTAAGAAAACTGAAAAATACAAAAGAAAAAAAAAAATAATAATAATAATAATAATTTATCTTCGCTGAAGAGCGCGTACGTCTATCTACTGCAACAGTATAATATAACTATCTAAGTATAATATCGTTATAAAAGAGATGTCGAGCTGTGAGGGCCATGTGGGACCTGCAAGTTTCCCATCATATTTTTGTATTTTTTTTTTTTTTCACCCTAACCCTAATTCAACTCCCTCATACGAAAAACCATAAAACTGGGAGGACCCTTTTATTTTATTTCGTATCCGGTGAACCACATTTTTATACGAAATTACCGCGAATAAACCCCTCTTTGTCAATCTACAGTCAGCTATATTTCGGATATACATTTTTTTTTCATTTTTCATACGTAGAAAAGAAAAGAAGAAAATTAAAAAAAAAAAAAAAAAAAAATGGAACTCAATTTTCAATAAATAATTATAATTAATAAATTATAATCGGTTATATTATACACCATCCATATTATATATTACATACATCATTTATCTTATCGTTAAACTGAATCTATAATTCTCAAGGTAATCAAGTTTAATGGAAAAAAATTTTAAATAAAAAGAAAAAAAATATACATATATCGAAATAAAATATTTTTTGTATTGAATTAATTTTTTTATACTATATTAACGCATTATGAATTAATATATGAGGGATGAGATGATGATCCTTAACTTGAGTGAAATAGGTCACCCAGTATAGGCTGTATAATGTATATAATATAAATTATTTCATACTTGCATTTATATTCTAAATGAAAACTGGGATTCCAGTTCCCCAAGGAATGAGACAGCGCAGTAGATGGGAAGAGGTTTATCGATCGCTCCCAACACACTGACCCCCATCCACACGACGCCGCGTTGTTTGTCAGTCGCGCGCACAATACTGACCTATCTATACCACACCAGAGTATAATATATATGTGTAGGTATACATACATATATATTATTAGGGAAATCTATAAAATTGATGAAAAATCCCCAGTCCCTTCGGGGATAAATTTAACGATTTTATTATTACAAGAGATATGATAATAATTGAAATTGAATAATAATATGTACATTTATATTGATATATATTTATTTATTTTTTACGTAAAAAATTGAAATTGAAAAATAAGAGAGAGAGAGAGAGAGAGAAAAATTAAAACCTTATAAAATTGCTAAATTTAAATAAGTAAATAAATATACTTAAATAAATAAATAAATACTGAAAATTTTTGTCTCCGTTTTAGAATTTTTTGGTATTAATATTTTCCTCTAAATCTTTAAGGATTTATTCTTATTCTCTTCTTCTTCTTTTTATTATTATTATTATTATCATTTTTTTCTTTATTACGGGTACCTTTTGATCCCTAGAACCTCTACCTTTTCTGTATTTAGCAATCTTCTTATCTTCCATATTTGGGTAAAATTGTTTAGGTATACCTACAAAGGAAATTAGTTTCCCTTTGAATTTTTGGTTCGTTGGACAATTGTCAGTAGCCGGTATATACATTATAAGTACATATACATATACATATACATACATACATACATACATACATACCCATGTACAAGTATTTACGAAATAATAATAAGGGATAAATCGAGGTCAATTATAACGTTTTTTTATTTTTTTTTTTATATACAATCAGACTAAAAAAACGATATACAAATTATTTATTATAATAGAATATAAATTAATTATATTTCATACGCTTCCTAAAAAAAAATATTTTTTTTTTTTTTTACTATACAATTATTATCTAGACGATTAAATTTTAACATCATTGGGCAATGATTGTAGGTACATAAATGATATTTGAAAAAAATCTTCATTCCGTTTTATCAAAGTATTCAATTCCTTCCTCTAATCTCACAGTCATTTTTACTCTACACGAGTCTAATGGAATTCGTTTTAAAACCTCTTAAGCTTGACTCTGAAATCAAAGTGAAATTTAAGTCTACGGTTTTATAAATGAGATGCTTTAGCTCTGAGATAAATTCAAATTTTTCTCTACAATAATTATTACTTAGAAAATTTTTTTTTCTTTATTTTCTTTTCTTTTTTGCATTGACAATAATTTTTACACAGATTTAGTTTTTTTGTAAATTTTATTTTTTCTTGAACTTTAAACTTTATGTATATATGTGAGGTAAAATATCGTAGCCTATAACACTCTAGCTTTATTGATTTCCCCATCAGCCTGCTTCTGCTGCTGCTGTTACTGCTGCAGTCAATATATCCACGCTAAACGGCTTCGCCGCGGTAACTAATTGCATTTTCCACGCGACTGCAACACCCTGCAGATATCAGAATCAAACGACTTATTATATACGCTTCGGTAGACGGTTCATTTATATCAAACAGTTTCGAGATCGTCGAATATTATCGGATTATATAATCGGAAGAAAGAAAATTTAATGTTCATGAATTATTTTTTCAATTTTTCGTTTTTTGTCAATTTTATATTAATTTTAATTTTTTATTTTTCTATCAATTCATACATTTCGTTTATATCTATACACTTTACGTAAATAGCGGATCCGGATTATTGAACAAGGAAATACAAAACAAAAAAAAAAAAAAGAAAAGAAGAAAAATAAAATTTTTAACTATAAAATTATACGAGTAACGAAATTTCAATTATTTTCTCCTTGTCGCTTATAATCACTCCTCTCTTAATTTTTTAACTTCAGTTTAATCCACCGGAAGGGACTAATTACCACAATAGCTATATAGGGAGTCTACTACAGCTTCCTTTTTTCCTTTTAACATAAGACACACGTCTTAACCAAAGTATATAGAAATTGTTAATCGTAGGCGTGACTCTAGAGGTCAGGTAAAAAGGTAGATATAATATGTACAGGTATACAGCTGCATTATAACTTCTTCATTTATACGAATCTGGAAATACCTGTCTCAAATATCCCGTTAAAACATATTGAAAAAAACTAAACTGTACGATATAAAATTTGAAGCGATTTTTTTTTTTTTGCAAATCCAAATTGTCAAACGTTTGTTAAATTAAAATTCGAAAAAATAAAAAAAATAAAATTTCATGATAATTAAATTTTTATACTATTATGGAAAAAAATAAAAATTGTTGAAAATATTTGTTACATTATATTTTAATACTTTTTCAGTTATTTTATATCGAGGTATTCTTCGATGCGTCTACGTGTATGAAAAAAAAAAAAAAAATTAGTGAATAAAAAAATGAAATAAAATAAAATGAACTACAGCTATGAGATCAGTTGAAAAGTATTTTTATATATCTAGCTGCTGTGTCAGCATACAGTATATATTCATATATAATAATGCCTGCAGCGAGAAGAGCTGATACACTTTCTCGAATCACTATAAAATTTACATCAATATATGTACGTATATACGTATATGTAATTGGACGTTGAAGTATATAAGCACTTTTGTAGCTGTGACACAAATTTCTCATTAACATTATCGCTCGTAATCATTTAACAGCACTTGAAAATAATCGTTAATCATATACATATATTATACATATACATACATAAGTTTATAGAGAATTTATATAGTACTAAAATATCTATCAACAGTCTGTTTTCTCCTCTTAATTATAATAAAATTTTTCCTTATTTTTTGTTTTCTCCAGTTTTCTTAATCCAAAGAATCTATAAAATTAAACAAAAAAAAAAAAAAGAAAGAAAAAATTTTTCACACACTTTATCATATCTGCAGTACCCACATATATGTAGGTATGTATGTGCGTAAGAATTTCCAGTCTTGATCTTAGTTTGAATTTCACTTTGCTACAGTCCCTCTTTCTCTCTCTCTTTGCCATATCTCCGCATTGTCTTCCAGTTTTTTTTTTTGCTTCAGCTACTGCAGCGCAAAGTGCAGTTCTTATTTCTATACAACACTGCAGTCTTAGGTACATGCTCAGACAATTTACTATAATGCATGTGTGCGTTAGATGTCTAATATACGTATTTCTATATGGGTATGTATGTGTATAAACTTGCAGTGCTGAGGTAAGCTCGTTCGTCGTTTAATACCGCATATATACATTTATACAAACATTTATATACTCTATACGTTTAGGTACTATACTAAAGATATTTTAATGATCACGAGCTGCGAACTAAACCAGTCAGTCAGTTAGTTAGTTAGTTAGTCAGTTAGTTAGTTAGTATCCGGATTTCTGTGACATGATATATGTAAAAAAATAAAAAAAATTCGAAAAAACCAAAAAATTCTTATCATTTTTTTTTTTCGTAATTTTACTGTCATCAAAAATTGTCAACAAAAATAATGATGAAATTTATTAAATTCTCTATCTGCTCGTATGTATTCGAAAATTATGATATAATGTATAGTTTCTGATTACTTTTTCACTTTATACAATTTAAATCACCCTGTATGTATAATTAAATCCAGTCGAGTTTCTCTCTTTTTTCTTTCTTTCTTTTTTTTTTTTTTTTTTACTCTCTGCGCTTGAGTAACTTAACGATGGACCATGGACTTGGAACTGAGATTTTAAAGACTGAGGAAACTGGTTAGTCTACAACTGATGGGGTACTAGCTTAATTCTGACATTTTCATTCCGGATTATATACCTACTCAGGATATTTCTGTGATTAGGAAATCGACAATTTTACCGGAATTTATATAAAGAAAAAAAAGCGACAGAAAGAAAAAAAAAAAAAGAAAAAATTACGTTTACAAATATTCGATGAATTATTCTGTTATAAAGAATTTTCAAAAAAGTTTTTCATACCGATAGAATTTTTCGTATTAGATATGTTTGGAATATTTCAATTCTGAGTAGGGTACTGCAGTTCTCAAATACTTAGAACTTTTCCATTTGAATAACACACAAGTTTTTGGCACTTCGTGGTTAAATTTTTTTCTTTCTTTTTTTTTTTAAATTTTTTCTGTCGTAGTTAATGTATAGCTTCGAAAAATCTGAAACTTGGCACACTTTTTGCATATAGTAGGTAAGTTTAGATATTTCATGAAAATTCAACAAATTTTCAACGACATAATTTCACGAAGCTTATATAGTACGAAAATAATTTGTTTGTCAAGTTGAAGTCCCGCAAAATTATAGCGTAAAAAAAAAAAAAAAAAAAATAATAAAAAATCTATAACAAGAGGTAAGAAACGTGCCAAGTTTCAAAAAAAAAAAAAAAAAATTAACCACGAAGTGCCAAAAATCGTGTGTCATCAAAATGGGAAAAATTCCAAGACTTTGTATGAGTATTTTAAAATTGCTCTAAGAACGTGGGAATTCGATAAAATTTTTTAGTATCTACTTTGGTACAATTTGGCCCGTGGATGGATTAAGATTTGAATATAACCAATTTCTGGGCCACCCTAACGAAAAGACATATACGCATATATATAAACTAAAGTGTAAGTAGAAACTTAGCTTATCAATATTTCGTGTAGATCCTTTATCCTAAGGTCTTTCCTTCGTATCATGGGATGAATCCATACCCCATATGATACACACACACACTTCTAACAATCTTACCTATAGAGAAGCTTTAAAACACTCTGTTTGCCTGCGTAGAGTTTGCGCTTTATTATAAAGGAAGATATTTCAGACCCAAGGCTTTAGTCGAAGTGTTTAATAATTCCAAACTTTGCTCCTTGACGTTAGTACCTATACAGGCACCTTATACCATGAACAAGGAAGTCTCTAGCTCCAGGCTACTGAGATGAAAATTTCACTCATTCACCAATGAATAACGGCCTTTCATACCTGCAAGCCTTAGTCCAAGGATATACATATATATGTATATATACTTACTATATTCAAGCTTAAGAAAATTTTTTAATACTGTTTTGAACAAAACATTAAAAAAATAAAATAAAAAATAAAAATACTGTATACTTTTTTATGCATATAAGTATATACAAAAAAAAAGTTCATTTGCTTCTATTCCGACGTTTATATTATACCCAGCCTTTTAAATTTAGATGTGATTACTTCATTTTTCAAGTTTCCTTATAAATTTCGCTTTTTTTTTTCATTCTTTCTTTATTTCTTTCTTTATTCTTTTATAGTATATGTATATATCTATACATAGCTGTATAATATATGTATATAAATGATATTCCACATCGATTGACTCGATATTTATTCAAGTGAACAAATCAAACGGTTACGTTTTACATTTATTATTATATTCGACGTCATTTGGCTGCCGTTTATTTCTTTACCTTTTTTTTTCTTATTTTTATTTATTTACTTATCTGATTATACAATTTTTTATTTTTTTTTTTGTTTTTCACTAGATAAAACCGCGAGAGAGATTTGATATACCGTCGAATCGATTCTATCGTAAAGAAAAGAATTATTATAATTACAGTTGGCATAGAAAAAGTAAAAAAGAAAGAGAAAAAAAAAAAAAACGTATATATGAAATGCATATCGGTATATATATCACATACTTATTCACATAAACGTATGTAAAATCTCCAGCAGTGATCTCCATGCGGTATAAAAGCGAAAAAAAAATTAAAAAAAAAAAAAAGGAACTATTTTTTCTTCTTCTAATACTGCAGACTCTAGAGTTACCAGTTTCTCTATCCGAACAATTGTTGGACTTGTATTCTTGTTAGTTTTTTTTTTTTTTTAATTTTTTTATTTTTTACTATTACTATCGACATAGGAGAACCTAGCATGGGTTTGTATTGGGCTATAGTTATCTAGGGACCGCAATGATGGATGATCTTTCCCTTCTATATTGTATATTTAATATAAGTATATATACTGACTTCAGTCTAAAACTTTATGTATTTCACGACAGGTAGATATTAGATTTTTATCTATGATCGTAGTTCATCCAAACAACTGCGCCCCCAACCAACGTACTCGAATGACGAATGAGACTTTATATTCTCATATAACGGACCTCCCAATATCATAAACATAATAATAGAAGCTATAACTTGGACTCATACAATTATTCGAATCTGTCACTCTAACTCAATATAATGCATTATGCATAATATATATTTAGATATCGATATAATTAATTCATATTTTATTACCATACTTTCAAATTTTAAATTTTAATTTTCAGAATTCAGATTTCTATTCGTTGTTAAAAGAAGAAGCCTGTTCAAACTCTGGTTTCTTAATCCCTCATCCATAACACCAATTACCAAAAATTTAAAAGCTTTAAAGCTAAGGGAGCTTTTTTTAGGATGTAAAATAGAATTGAGAATTTAACAACTGTTGGTATTTGAATAAAGCTAACACGCGTTGATTTTTGATTCGGTAATTATCTTTGTATTTTCTCTTTTATTATATACCCTGTGGCAACGTTTTCCGTTTCGTTTAGTTCTTGAACTGCAGTATAGAAGCTCGAATGCTTTTTGATAATGCTCATATACCCAATTCTTAGCTTTAGCTAACATCGATCTTATATTCTCATTTCTTAACAGAATGGATTAAAAAGAGAACAAAACAAGCCGGAAAACAGTTTTTCGGAATACTTTTCATCAAAAAGAAAAGAAAGGATTGGTTTGTCAGGGGAAGAAAAAGTATAAAAAAGTAATGAAAAACCGAAAAAAAAGATCAAAATTGAAAATTTCATATAAAAAAAAATGCCCTATACGTTGACAAACAACAATTTCATACAGTATGTTTAATCCCAATTCGATCTGGGTACACTTACAATTTCTTCTTGTCATTGGCAAGGATCGCCCTATATATTGACAAACAACAATTTTATACAGTGCATTCATTCTAATTCGATCTGGGTATATTCACAATTTTTTTGGTGTCATTGGCACGGAATGTCCTATATATATAAAATTCTCAACTCGGAAGAATATATTCTTTCATTTAGAAAGGTAATACAGAGAAAAAAGTATAGGTTTGTCTGTAAAACAGCGATAATCGATTCATTTCCGGTAGAACCGGAAGTTCAAATTAAACGAGACATGGAAATTTTTCATGCCCATCATTTGGTTGTAAAGTCCTGTGAATTTCAGATTTTTTCATCGAGCCGTTTCCGAGATCACCGCACGAGTTTGTCGAACAGGCCGACAGACAGACCAACATCTTTCCAAAAACCTGTTTTTCGGATTCTCGAGGGTCGAAAACGTGAAGATTCGTTGAAATTAGCAAAAGTCGTAACTTTTCGACCAAAACCAATACTTTTTTTTATATCACCGTAGGTGATGAAAAGTAATTACAACGATATTCACCGTTCAAAATGATATTTCTCATACTCTTAGACTTAATTACGATTAATTATAACACATATTTATCGGCTATACTTAATACAAACTCTTAATTAACCTGTATTACGATCCTAACCACTTCATTCCGTCAGACAACGATAATTTTTCACACTAACGGTACATGTAGTCTACAAAGAACGTATTCTTATATATGGAATAAATTTTTTACTCGTTCTGTTATACTCCGACTCGTATCTAATTAAACGGTCTGTTAATTTACCTCGGTGTAAATCGAGTGTAATTACTTTCACAAAATTAACAATAATTATTATGTACATACATACATACATACATAGTGAATTTACTGATTTCTAATCAAACAAACAATTTTTTTTTTCTTTTTTTTATCGACAATTTTATACCGTCTGTTCGAAAATCAAAACTGAGCTGTATATAATATATAGCTGTTCGAAAAAATTTCATTAACTGAAGTATTACACAATATATTTGAGTCTATTGCGAAGTCTCAAATTGAGTCTTTAGACAGGATATGTAGGTGATTTGACACAAAAGAATTAGTTCATTCGTTCGTTATACTTTAAGTGTATGTTACGTATAGATTAAGACACGGGGCACCGGGTTGCGGCCATCCGTATCTTTTTGAGTGACAGTTTTACGGTATGACTTCATTTCCGTTAGTAATACATGTTATGTAGGTATGTATGTAAAGTATGTTAAAGGTATGGGTAAAGACACCTTCTTTTATGTTATAAACATCGGTGTTTTGCTATAGCGAATAGTTGAACAGTATCAAGTATAAAGAAAGAAAAAAACCCGGAAGTTTTATTCACTCCTTGAATCCTGATCGTCTTTATTTGCCATATTAAATTGCCGGTTGGCTAGAATCTTGAATGCGAATCTTAAACGTAGGTAGGGTATAACATACGTCGTCACCTAACTGTAACTCCAAAGACGACGACTATATGTGTATACGATGACGCCAAATGCAGCGGTGCAAAATTGTCTCCTTCTCTTTCCTTCTGCTTTTTTTTTTTTTTGCTTTCAGTATATCGCATGTAAAGGTAAGCCTGCACAGTGCAGGTGGGAGAAATTACAGCCGTAAGACATCGAGCAGACGGGCTGGCGTCTGTCTCTCCGTATGGACTGCATATACGTTGCATTTTGATCATTGCAGCTGTTCGAATTAACCGAAATAGGTTCATACAAGATGAAATTCACTTTCATTACTTATCGAGCTTCTAAAAATGATATTAATGAAAAATGTTGAAAAAAAGAAAAAGAAAACCGTACCTATTCACATCATTCTCGAAATTGAAACCGCTTTTTCAAAGTACCTAAAGCTAATGTAAAACGGCTGTTAAACATGAGAGAAGACAAGTTCGTTTTTTGTTTGTCAAACACACGTGAGAAGACAACTCGTATCGTATTATCTGTTTGAACAGTAAAATTACGTATATCACACACTGAAAACTTCTTCTTTTAGTGATCATAAACCAAAAATATGAAACAAAAACCTGCAGGCACTATTTAGTAGTTTAGAAAATTTCTAATGGTCTTCTTTTCTTGGAATTCATTCCTGATATCGCGAAACACTGAATTTAATACAAATTAAAAATTTTTAACAATAATTTAAAGGTCAAGACCGGAAGGTTCTAGGTCTGATCTGTATCTAATTTCTACTCATCTTCTTCTGTATCCATAAAAAATCATTTGTAAAAATATTCTCACTTTATCTCACTTCATTTTCCCTACCTTTCGCGTAGGTAGGTAGGTATAGCTTTTTAGCAAGTTTCTTTGATCCCGACGTCAGTCTCTAGGTCGAAATCCCTTAAAGATAGAAAATAGCTGCGTAGCTGTGTTTGTCCCTGAGGGTATTTTGACATAGTTTTGATCAAAGAGCGGAATTTCGTCTTCTATCCAATTTCCTTGCTGTAGATTGTACCTATCCTGTACAGTTTTCTCATTTCGTGGAATAGAAGTTCTTAGGGTTAAATGAGATATACGTATATGTATATGTATACGCATTTTGTGTTGTTATCATGTTACTCGTATACTCGGAATAAACTGTATCAGATATTATAGTTGAGATAGGAAATGGCTTTCGAGTATATACCGTGTTCTACGTATACAAAACATATAATCGATAATTTTTCTATTAGCCGTAAATCCTACTGATTTAAGGTTTGTCCATACCAAAAATTCAATTCGGATATATTACGGTGCTCATATTCCCAGACAATATGATCCTCGGTCACAGGAAGTGACGCTCCTATATACCCGTAAGAGACACACCTCAGTAATTTTGAACTCATTTTAATAACGCTTTTTGTCTTTGTCTTTCTACTCCTACTTCTTATACTTTTAGACATTTTTTTTTCTTCTTTTGCTTTTTTTGGATCCTCTTCCTTTTCCTTTTCCTCTTCTTTCATTACTCCAAGTTTGAAAAGAAAAAGAAGAAAAAAACAAAAACAAAAAAGAAAGGTTCCAAAACTTTTTACACCGGGATTTTTGTTTTCTTAAGAACGTCGCCCACCGCGTTTTACAACTAGGTGTAGAACCCTGTGTGTAGGGCTAAACGTAACTCATGTACGCAAACATCCGTTAACGTGCTAGGTACAACACGTTTACTATAAAATCTACATTCCAAAGTATTCGATTATCCATTTCTTCCCATATCCTATTTGAATCGAAGTATTTTCATTGTGCAAAGATCAAAAAGTCCGAAAAAAAAAACGAATTCAATATCCATCGCGTTTTATCTTGAAGTACATTTCCATGGTCTCTTCTTGCTCAGCTTTAAAATGATCTTCGATCATTAATCGTGGAAATATTTGTTCATTTCGAAAATGGGTAGATAAAACTGCAGCACTGCAGTCGTCATCATGTGACGTATATATCGTATCAGTTACGATATTATTATACTTACCTACCTACCTACCTACTCTGGGAGAGTAAAACCAGCCACCAACCAGACCCGACAACACGAAGATCAATAAATTACTGGAAGTGCCAGATGGCCGGGTATACCAGCTCGACCTGACCTAGGACGACCTATCCCTCACGGCGAGGATCACGAAGGAACATTTACTCCTGACCTCGACCTTATGCGCGAGAGTCGATGTCCCTGGTTCGATACTAAGTCCATAAAAGGTAGATTCGAAACTGCACTAAGCGGTATGAAACAGAAGGTCTAATTGCTTCCTTGACTTGAACGTGGCCTGATCCTTTACTTCCTTTCTTGGTACGCAAAAAAAAAAAAAAACAACGTATATATGTTTGCGTGTGTGGTATAGAAATATTGTGAACCGTTCTATACGATCATATGATAAAATTTATCAAGACTGAGATCATTAATATGTCTAATGACATGTCGGTCATGTGACCGGGTTTTAACCAGGAACTTTACCTCGAGACGTGGTGCAGTATCGATTAATGGTGGTAGTGTCATGCGCGTATAAAGTAGGTACACTATATAACGTATGTGTGTATGTATGTATGTACATATCTACCTCTCTGGTAGCTGGTATGGAGTTGAACCACGTTCTGAACGGTTCAATTTAAACGATATTCTATTTATTCATTTATTCGTTTACGAACGATGTAGTCAAGCGGCTACTGTGTAGACAATTAGCATCAACTTGTACCCATAGTGATGTTCATGTTGAAGAACAAGAAATTCATTCTTATTCTTTTTCATATATTTACTGATTTTTCTTATTTTTATTCTTATTCTTATTCTTATTCTTATTCGCCCTTGTCTTACACAGCTAACTAACGATAGTACCTATGTGGCTATAGTTGGTATAGTGGGTTTAGCGGACCCTGTGGTTATTTATATCCGGGACAGACGTTTCCTAGTAGACCCGGAATAGATCAACTTTAACAAACCGCGGTCTACCATGCCGTACGTATGTACGTACATACGTACTGCCTCGAGGAGCAGAAGAAGATGAGAAAGAAGAAGAAGAAGAAGAAGAAGAAGTTCTTTGGGATGGTGGATCTATACCGACTACGAATATAAGCGACATTGTTAATCACCATTTGTTTTTATACGGAACTTTTTTGAGTGCCGAAACCGAAGCCACACCTGTCACATAGGAAATACTTAGAAAATGAAATCGTTAAGGAGAAACCAAGCAACGGTACAGACAGGAAATAATACCGGAAGATAGAGTTTGGATAGCTGCACCAGCGTTAACAACAATATAAGAAACCCTTTGACTATTCTACTTTGATAATTGCACTTTATTATTCGTTTAGAAATTTTTTAATAATTATATATAATAGCGGCAGGGTTGAAGTCACGAATTTTGGAAATTCTAAACGGTCAAAATTACGAATATTCATTTATTTATTCATTTAATAATGGTTTTATCAAACTCAAAAGATCGTCCTTGTATGTACTGTACTGCAGCAGGATATAATTAACAATTAGAACTCCTGTTTAATGGGGCAGTTTTGTCTCCCTGATAATTAACAGTGCTTTAATGTAAATTATTATTCCATTAATTTGCACTAAGAGGAACAATATGAATGACTTATAAATTACTTCCTTGTTATGCAGCAGGATTTATCGTCAGGTCTCTTACTTGACGTCATATTGCTATTCATTCGATAATTTATTTCGGGTGATGTCTTTCGCAGAACTAAACGAAGAATCAGGAAATCGGTTGACCTGTAAGCCAACCCGAAAACTTCCCGCTGTGTTAAATACGTTACAATTAATCGATACTATTGTGTTTATAATAAATTAAAGAAGGTTATAAGTATCATTAGTTTTCCCTATACAAATCTTTTTTTCTTCAATTTCTATTCTTTGAATAACTTTGAAATTACTCGACCGATCGATTCCAAAATCTAATCAGATCTAAGTCTTGATGAACCCTTTCGATCGCCGCAACAATCATTCAAATCGGTTAATTCGTTCCAAAGGTATCGTACGAGAAGAAGAGAAATTTTTGTCGTGCGATATCTTTTAAACCAATCGCTCGATTTTGATGAATCTTAGGGCGATCGAAACGGCTATCCAAGACCTAAGTCTGATTAAGTTTTAAGACTAATCGCAAGAGGAGTTTAGGAGTTATGCGCTAAAAACATGAAAAAGAAATTGTTTTTTAATTTTTATTTCTCAAATAACTTTGAAACTACTCGACCGATCGACTCCAAAATCTAATCAGATCTAAGTCTTGATGAACCCTTTCGATCGCCATAAGAACCATTCCAATCGGTCGATTCGTTCTAAAGATATCGTACCGCAAAAATTTGTTTACACACACACACACACATACGGACGTCCATCCAAAAATAGTTAGAATAGCTTCCTAGGACCCCAAAACGTCGAGATCTGATGAAAACTTGATTTTCGAAAATCGTACCGAAACCAATAACTTACCTTTTTTTTTGAAAATTTTCAATTTTCATTGCGGGAAGTTACCAAATTGAAGAAAAAAAAGAATATATATGTATTGTTTATACCATGATGATATCTCTTCAGTAAATCATGACGGAAATTACTCTTTCCATGGTCTTAATAATATCGTCTTTATAATTCATCCAGCACCTCCTAAAGAAGAGAGATTATTGTTATTGGTGTGAACTGCTACTGCTACTGATGATGCTGATGCTGATCTAGAGAGAGAGAGAAAAAGAGCGATTGCCTGTTGTGGTTATAAAAATAAACTGGTATCAAATACGCAGTGAATCTCGTTCACATACCTATATGCTGCTTATACTGTAGCTGCTGATGATGTCGTTGTGCTTGTGTAGTGGATAGTGGATACTGCTTAGTAGGTGGCGTCCGGACCACACACGGGTGAATTTTCTTCAGTATATATGCATTTCCAACGTATATGCATGAATACGTATGTACCTAGACCTAGTTCAGAGTCCTTTGAGAGTGCGGTAATTCGTGTGTGTATGTGTGTGTGTGTGTGGTAAACTCTAGCGATCTTCTTCTTCTGCTTTCTTCTTCATCTTCTTCTTCTTCTTCTGGTTATCCGAGTGTCATGTCTCGGTGTGCGGGCAACAGCTGCTGTTTCAGAGCTAAAGAGTTGTTTGTTTTAAGTGTGAGAGCGCGTAATATTTCCCGGCATCCCTTTGAGCATGGACCAGAAAATCTTCAATTGTTGGCCCTCCGAGTTACACCCGTCTTGGCTTACAACCCCCGAAACCATCTCAAAGGATCCTGACACACCGCAGAGACAATATACGCCGCCCACGTACTCCTCGGCTCTTTTTCTCTTCAACGTCACCCTATTTGTTTGTTTTTAATTTTTTTTCATATTCCACGATTTTACAGCAATTTTTGGATTCTGGTATAAATTTAGCTCGTAGGTAACGATAAGGACTGACATACCAATCGGACTCTCTGACTCAGAGGTCGTACTGGGTCACCGCACTTTGTCCCTATTTCCGCACGTCGTTCGTCTCGCGACTCGATATTCGATCGAAACTTTTTTTCTTTTTATTTTTTATTTTATTCCGTGCAGCAACGAAAAGGTGGAGTAGTCTGTCACGAGTAGTCTCATCCACGTCGTGGGTCAATATCTTCTATAAAAAAGAAGAAATTTACTCTGAGTAAACCCGGGGCTAGGTTGACGTTCAAAATTTTTAAAGTTCCGGATTCATTCAACACGATTTAGAATTTTCAAAAACGTTAAAATCGAGAATTTCAAAATTCAAAAATTTGACCGTTCGGAATTTTTAAAACTCAGAACTTGAACCCGTCAATTCCAGTTGATGATAAAAGACATCAACGAACCAAACCATTTCAAAATTCATATGTATGTCAGAATTCGACTTTCACGGACAATACAGATCTTTGCGTATATATATATACTGAATTTCTTTCTTCTGATCAGTTTATGGAAAATACAATATATGTATGTATATGGTGTATAATATACAAAGCTCGTGAATAATTCAAGAAAATTTTTTCGGAAACCCCCGTGGGTTACTTTTGTTTTATTTTATTTTTATTTACTCTTTATTTTTTATAAAAAAAATTCTGTATAACCGGATCACGTTTTCCTGGTGAATTTTATTTTTCAAAAAAAAAAAAAAATAAATAAAGATCCTTTTTCCTCGATCCTATACATACATCTATATGTATCCCTGTATTTCGTATACCGTGTGCACCGGTTTAGATATTTTCATATCCGTATGTCAGTTTTAGATCCGTTATAATATATGTATATACAGTAAATAACATGAGTTTCCGCAGGAGGCTTGAATTATACTATACCTTTTAAAGTGGTAATACATATGTACATAAATAAATACACGTATATACCTACCTACCTACCTACCTACCTACCTACCTTTTATACATATGAAAAGCTTACAACTGGGATTTGCTACCTGAGTGTAAAGGGGAGAGCTTGAAATTAGAGAAGTGTTCAGTTAGTTTCGGGATCCCACTGTCCCTACAGGTATATAAACCCGTGTAGGTAGGTACTTTACATGGTATACATATACCTCTGTTATATCTCAAGAATTCTCTGTTCCGCGAGTACCTACATCAACTATCTCTTCCTGTTCTTCGTATACTCTGATTGCAGGTTAATTTAGTACGACGAACTACTTCGAGTGTTTAAATTAATTACAATCCAATGGAGTTAAAAGATGATACAGTATTTTTTACATCAGGTTAAATAAGGTCTTTTTATTGTAAGTACATACACGCATATATCTACGTTTCTTACCGGTCAATTTAAATATATTCGTTAAAGTTCAGTGTGGCGGGTCAAGAATAAATTAATTAATTATTAAAAACGATGTAGGTGATTGTGTGTGATGATAGAGTGACTAGTTCGAACAAGATAAGACTGTAATGGTCCTCGTCGTCTACGGTCTAAAGAAAACAAAAAAAAATCAAAAATGAATTAAATAGGGTAGTCAAATCTCATCGATTAATGAAAAAAAAAATAAAAGAAAAAAGTAAAAAAAAAAAAAAAAAAAAGTGAACAAGACTATATCGACTTCGAACTCACAATGAGGGGATAATTGAAACTCTAATCATCCAGTTGACGGTCTAATACCTGTTACCTCTACCGTCTTTGCTGACTATGGTTTTCCTTTCTACTCTCGATCACGCTCGTCAGTAATTGTACGCACGTGCTTCCTCTACTATTACTTTTTATTTTTTTTTTTTTAATTACAGTTTTTTCGCCTCATTTTTTTTTTACTGCAGTTTGAATTATCGATGCCAAATTATCTGGCGAGAATAATGAAAAGTAATTAAACAGCTTATTTTATGATCGTCACATCGATCAAATTTTTAGAGAATATGTAGGGGCAGGGAATAAGGGGCAAAATGGGGTACTCTTAAAATTTTATAAAAAAATTTTGTTTCTTCAAAATGTTTTTTAAATCGTCAAAAATGACTTCTCTAAACATTATTGAGCATTATTTTGAATTTTCAAAAGAATTTTTTATACGTATTAATGTAACGTATTACTTTTAAACGAGAATAAAGATTTTATCATCATCTCGTATTAAAATTAAAAAAAAAAAAAAAAAAAAAAAACAAAAGAAAAAATGAAATCTATCTAGGAAATCTCGATGATTGCTTATAATATGACGATCATAATAAATATCATCTAGTTTTTAATCGCTGTTCAAATTCCAATCTAAATTTTAGGGCAGGATCATTTTCTATCACAATTTTTTTGAAGAAAGAATAAAGAAAAGAGAGAAAATAATTTCGCCAATCTTTTCAACGGGTGTAATCATCTCTGATGAATTATTCTATCTCTATCTTTCTCAAGCAGCTGCAGTATACGATATGTGAATTTATGTACCTGCAGCCTATATCCTTGGAAATCGAAATAGCCATCCTGGTTGTATACAGACCACCCGGAGAAATCACGAGATTCATTTGCGATAAGGATTAACTGATCCTCCTTCTCTCTGATTCATCCTTCGAGAGAATATATTTGTGTCTATTAGTGGGTTGGATCGATCTAGCGTTAGGTTAGGTTAGGTACACTATACTGGACTAATTAGACGCCGTTATACCTACTGTATGTCGTATCATTAGCAACTTGAAATAATAAAATAATTAAAAAAAAAAATAAAATAACAGAAAAGTAAATCGGTTGTAATAAATTTCGAATTGATTTTTTCATGGGTATTATACTCAGAGGTTTTCTTGAAACTAAACAGTCGACAGCGCATGCGTCAAATAATTTAATTTCATTGGTCGGCGAGTCCGTCTTGTGACGATATTTGAGCCTGTGAGCCTGTGACAGACGCCGAAACTCGCGCTTGCGCTGTCGACTGTTTAGTTTCAAGAAAACCTCTCGGTATGTATGTATTGAATTTGTACAATTTCATTTATACATATTGAATCGATTTAAATTTTTTCCTATACATGAAAGATGAGGGAATTTTTTTTTTTTTTTACTATATTTTGGTATTAATTAAATTAATCGAAATTATAATTTGATTGATTTTCATTAATTTCATTTTCAAAAAGTGAACTTAAAAGAAAAAATTAACTAATTATGAGCTACAACAGCTGTCACGGATTAATTAATAGCAGATATGTTTTTTTTTTTCTATAATATGACATTAAAAGCTAATCACTGTACGTTGAAACGATAACGTTTAATAATAGTAATTATATTGAAGAAGAAGTATAAGCTTCCTTTTAAGCGAATATAGTGAAGCGCGGTGATTTGCGCTCGTCGTATATGATCGTCGTTGATCGTATACAACGTTCGCTAATAACTCAACGGTTACTTTCAGATTATCGACATCGATTTGCTGTTTTGCTGATGTTGCAAGTTTACCGTTTTCTTGTAGTCGTTTTTTAACTTTTAACGATTTTTGTTTTTTTTTTTTTTGTTTTTGCGTTTATATCGAACTTTTTTTTAAATCAATGAAACAAAAAAAATTACAACCAGACTTCAAGGACGAAACTGATTCATCGATAATTATTACGTAATTTTTAACAACATATCCTAAAGTGAAGTTGACAAAACAAAATAAAAAAAAAAATTATCAAAAAACACAAAAAACCTTCAGAATCCATATTCGATGATATAAATTATTCCCACGCGTAAACTTCACTTAAATCAACTTTTAAAAATTGATATCCGTATAGAGAGTCCAATAATAAAAAAATAATACGATTCAATCAATACGAAATTCATTTTGTTTTTTTTTTTTTTGTTTTTTTTTTTTTTTTTTTTATACGATTTGTTAACGTCTTGGTTTCAAAATGCTGATTAGAAAAGACAAAGTAAAAAATAACATTTTTTCCTTCGATTCCCTGGCTGATTTTGTTCCGTTTATATGTTTTTTTTAATTATATCTTTTTGTAGAATAATGAAAAACCATTTTTGATTATACATATATAAGATTTGACAACCGTAGAATCGTTTCGCGAATTTTTTTTTTCCTCAGAAATTTCACCGCTTTGGGTATTCGGGAGAGAAAAACCTGGAGCCATAATTATTACATATAGGTATATGGTATATATACGACGTATATACATACCTATATGTACATACATAAGTACGTGACTTGTGTACAGTTTGACCGAAACTGGTTCTTTCTCAATAAGTCTTATATTCCCTCGTCCCAAAGGATCAGACCGCCCTCCTCTTGAAAGATCCTCGTTATCCCAAGGGAACCGATATAACCTGTCCATCGAGGGTATAAGTACATATATACATACGTCCTACGCGCACCTGTCACATGTCAATATTCTCTCTTCTTATCTGAAACGCGTGTACGTGTCTTGGTGTCCATCGAAATAACGTTTTTATTTTTATTTTTTTATGTATTTTGGTTTCCGTTTTTTTTATTATTTGATTATTTTTCATTTTTTTTGTATCAACTGATTAGTATTATCAATTATTTGTTAGATGATAACCGTTATAGTTACGTTAATTATTAAAGATTTTGTAGATTTTTCTGTGTTTGTAAGTGTTTTTTTTTTTTTTTTATTTATGTTTTTCCAAAAAAATATAAATTCTGGACTAATTCTTTATTTCTATCTCTTTCTGTTATTTTACGCCTTCTAACACATATATTATTAGCTCTCTTAATTTGTCACTGAAATATACAACGGTTCCCGTTCACCTGACAAGAAAAAAGAACGGTAAAAGAAAGAAAAAAAAAAAAAAAAAACAATACCAAAAACCAAAAAAAAGAAAAAATAAAAAAACCGAACTAAAAAAAAAAAAAAGAAAAAAGAGAACAAATTAACAAATGAATGTATACTGTATATACGAAAGAATGCGAGCCTCTGGGGACTCTATGGGGACGTTGACAGTGCATCGCACTGTCCAACCCTCTCTCTCTCTCTATTTTTCTCTTTCTCTCTTTCTTTCTCGCGTGCTTTTTAAATAACTTCCCAGCTAATTATATGATCATTATGTTCAGGACGGTGATTAATTTTACTTCCTGCAGTAGTTGAGCAAAAAAAAAAAAAAAAAGAAAAAAAAAAAATGAGAAAAAGGACAACCGCTGCAGTGTTTGTTCGTGTATGCGTATATGCATATACATATATACCTATATTCACGTAAACTGAAAATAATTACTGTATCGTGCTGTAAGTATAAACTTTAAACAAACTCCAACATATGTATGTACATACATACCTACGTAGGACATATATGCAGTTTATTATTAAATATAAAAACTGATCATTTGTCAGTTGAATTGATTATGACAGATAATGATCTAACATACCATACACGCGAGTATAATATTAGCGATAGATTTTCTTCTGTATAAATTAACTGCCTTTCATTTTATTAATTATTATAAAAAAAAATCTGTTGTAAAATCCTATTATAATTTTTCCAATTCAAGTTAATCTCTCTTTCTCTCTCTTTCTTCTTTCTCTATCTATTTCTCTCTATTCATTTAGCAACTTACATATATTAATTTTATTTATGATTGCTATAATATTTCTCGTTCGTAAATAAATTTTTATCCTGATCTAATTACGTTTATACATACATACCATACGTACTTATAATAATGAGCAATTAGGTAGCCATACAAACTACAGACATCGATATAAATAAATGTTTAACACGGAGAGATTTGGTATACAATTGTCTCGTAAGTTGTGCCTATAGCTACATGACGTAGGTACGTAGATAAGTTGCCTAATACTATTAACATCTTCGTAGTGGACCCCTTTTCTTATTTTTCTTATCCCTTTCTTCTTCTTAGTCTTAGACTTATTCTTATTCCTTTTTGTCTTCTTCTTCCTCTTATTATTATTATTATTATTCGTCTTCTTCTCTGTGGGAGATAAAGTTACGGCATTGTTATACCTCGAATAATATCTGATGGTCGTACCTCACGATGAGGGAAGAAGAAGAAGAAGAAGAAGAAGAAGAAAAAATAGGAGGAGAGTAAAAAGGATAATAATAAAAAAATAAGGATAACAATAAGGAGAATAAGGTATTATAAGAAAGTATATATGTATACGAATATCCAAACGAGAAAATAACCAAAGAATTATATACTTCCCTATATACAGTATTATATGGCCAATCTTATTGGTTGTCAATAAATTGTCGTACGTGTATAAGGGTCAAGCGAAGTACTGTACTGTACTTCATAAATTGTCTAAAAAAAATGGTAAATAAAAAAAAAGTGGAAACAAAAGAATGATGAAAAAAAAAATGGAGAAACTGGTAATACTGCAGTAATATATTTTATTGCTGCTGCAGTTCTCGACGATAATATCTGATGGGCGGAGAGATCCTACGCCATGTAACACAGTGCAGCTACCTGAAAATCCAAAGTACCCAAACTTTAAGGTATATAGGTATATATGTATATGTATATGCAACTATGTACATACATACCTAGCCAGTCCAACGTGACGTAAATAATAAATCTTTAAATTCCCTGCAGTTTTGGCCGATCGCCATTCGCTTATAGGAATACTAGAATTCGTTTCAAACTGTTTGGGATCTAGAACTGTGCCAAAAGATACGAACTGATGAAAGTAACCATTGGTAGATTCGGTTTTTCTATTTTAGATCTAGGAGCACTATCTTCGTGGCCCATTTTTATGTTTTTTATTTATTTTTGCTGATTTTTGATAAAATCGTTCCATCTATCTTTTTTTTTTTTTTTTTGCTATCTTTTGGAAGCAAATTTCAAGTTACTTTTAATTTTTTATTTTTTGATTTGCATAGGTCTGTTTAATTCTGTTCTTATATCGACTCTTCACGGCCTCATGCCTGTGCCCATATCCACAGAATTACGTAATTCTTATACCCTTAGTGGTGGCATTCGTCCAAATATCTTTGTCCGCATTAGGGTATAAAATTTTGTCGCATTTTAACTGCAATACTTTAATATTCCAGAACGAATCGTAACGTTACGTTAATTGACTTATGTAATAAAAAAAAAAAAAAAAAAAACCAATAAATAAAAATAAGAATATAAAGAAGAAGAAGGGGAAACAATTTTCATTTTACTTTTGTTTTTATCCCTTTTTTTTGTATTAAAATTTCTTTCTTTTTTTTTTTTTTTTTTCTCGTTATTCATTTTGCGTAGGTGGGATATTATAGGCATACATAGATATTGGTGTATTCCTATATACCTACTACTCAGCAGCTCCAATTTCGTTGAAACATTTTTTTATATACCCAGACTTATAGCGATATCGCGAGGAAAGTGATTACAGGGATATTCCCGAGGCGGCTGTCATGCAAATATTACTTAAAATCCAACCTAGTCCTTCTATTCCAACGCCTACATTATATCTATACCTTATTGGTATATACATATATATGTTCCCTTTTATCTCACGCAGTAGATATTATAGAATATGTATGTACATACATACATACGTTGGAGGAAAACCGTGATACCATCTCCTTGTCTACAAGTTTTTTTTTTTTTTTTTTTGAGCCGAGTTGCCTTTCTTTTTTTCTTTTTGGTTCCTTTTTTTTTTTTATTTTTCTTGCCTTTTTGCTTTTCATATATTAAGTATAGTAAACTGGTCTTGCGACAACAAAGACGGGGGACCCCTTAATGGGATTAGTCGGATTATTATCTCGTCCTCTACTCAGAGTCAGAGTCCCCCGTTTCATCTCGTTTCATCCCGTTTTTGTTACCTCGTGGCTATAAAGTGTTGAAGAAAAATTATTATTCATACAGATTAGATATACAATATGTATGCGAAGACGTCGTATTCTGATCGCTCTAAACACACACAGAGATGTGAGTGTGTGTCTTTATACTGTAACATTTTACTATATATACGTGATGTGTATGTATGTACCTTCATCAGCGAGAGGAGCTGATAACTTGACGGAGTCATGGACTGGGTATGGGAGCATCTGGCAGATCGTCGTCGAAAGAGTGAGAGGAGGAATTCGAGTGATTTTTGAGATCCGGTTACATCGTCATCTCCGTAACGAGACCCTTGGCTTCTTGTATTAATAACGCTAGACCGACCAGCTGAGACTCTGTCCTCAAGTTTCACCTTATACTAGGTGTTTGAGCAACTCTTTCATCCTGAAATGCAGACCGATTTCTTTTCATTATATATATTGAAATAAGTTCCATATATTTTCATTCCTCAGGGACTTATTCCATTTTCTTTTTGACTCCGGAATTCAAAATTCACGCACATGGAGCATCGTGCCTCTTAATTAAATCTTCGGATTTTTGGATTTTACGAGTTTTCAGCTGTAATTGTATTTTGATTTTTTGGAATTTTAATGCTTCTGAAAATTCTCTTATTAAAGATAATTAAGTGTTATATCATTTATTGAGATATACTGCAGCTATATACGTATGTATATACCTACACATTTTATATACCTACATTTAAACTTTTGGTTAGTCGTTATGCATTAGTTAGACTAATTTCTTTCTGTCAAGATAACGGTAGGCGCGTGCAGGTTATTTGGTAATTGGTACTCGGGCCACGTTCTCATTAGCTTCTCAGAATAACTGACGGACGCGGGGTGGATATAAGAAGCAAATTGACGAGACTGACAATCACCGTTTCGTCGCCTCGACTTATACCAATAGTATATATATATATATATATATATATATATATATTATATATATAGTATACCATCATGACGAGTGATGGGTTCAGTCTACGAGCCATGAGGAAACAGTTAACAGATAGAACCAATCAAATAATAGCAATAAAATAAATGAATGAGTGTGATCAGAAGATGCGAGAAGTATTTCCTCTCGATCGATGAATACGTATTGCTTTATCAATCCGGGATCATCATTCTTTGTTTAATTATTTTTCATTGCCTACGGTAATAGAAGAAAAGTATTGGTTTTGGTTGAAAAGTGACTTTTGCTAATTTCAACAAATCTTCACGTTTTTGACCCTCGAGAATCCAAAAAACAGGTTTTTAGAAAGATGTCGGTCTGTCTGTCGGCCTGTTCGACATACTCGCGCGGTGATCTCGGAAACGGATCGATGAAAAAATCTGAAATTCCAAGGACTTTACAACCAAATGATGGGCATGAAAAATTTCCATGATTCGTTTAATTTGAACTTCCGGTTCTACCGGAAATGAATCGATTTTCGTTGTTTTACTGACAAACCTATAATTTTTTCTCTGTATTACCTTTCTGAATGAAAGAATATATTCTTCCGAGTTGAAAATTTCATATATATATAGGGCATTCCTTGCCAATGATATCAAAAAAATTGTAAATATACCCAGATCGAATTAGAATGAATGCACTGTATAAAATTGTTGTTTATCAATATATAGGGCGATCCTTGCCAATGACAAGAAGAATTTGTAAGTGTACCCAGATCGAATTGGGATTCAACGCACTGTATGAAATTGTTGTTTGTCAATATATAGGGCATTTTTTTATGTGAAATTTTTAATTCTGATCTTTTTTTCGGTTTTTCATTACTTTTTTATACTCATTCTTCCCCTGAAAAACCCATCCTTTTTTTTTCTATTTGATGAAAAGTACTCCAAAAAACTGTTTTTTCAGCTTGTTTTTTGTCTAATATATCGGAAATTGGATAAGAGAATGAGTTCAAAATTTCGAAAAAAAAATTAAGGATTGAAATCGATCAATTGGGATTATGAATTATCTGTAGTAAAAAAATTGGAGTATAATTTGAATTTGAAAAATTTTTTATATATTTTTTTGAATTTTTTTTTCATTTTAACTGCAGGGTTGTTGTTGTTGTTGTTGTTGTTAGGCCCCCGGAACAAAGGTTTTGCCGTGTTCTTACTTCGAAGGCAATTATTTTCTCGGTCTATAAATCTCAGGGTTGTTTAGCGGGAACGCGACTCTCGTGAAGAGAGCGAAGTATAAGCCAGAGCTCGATCGCGTGTGCTGCAGTGAAACACTTCCACGTCTCACACCGCGCGCTCTCCATTATACTATATACAGAGACTCGTTGCAGGTCTCAGGGTATCGACTGCACCTCATCGGGTCTCAGACCTCAGCTACACTCGTGTTTCTACCTTGACCATTTCGCAATGCTCTTTTTTTTTTTTATTAGTTTGTTTTTGTTTTATTTATTTTTTTACCCCTGCCGTTTTTGTTTTTTTTTTTCTTTATTATCGTCAAACCGTGAGATCATATCGCCGGATCTTATATGTATATACAGACACGGATTTTCATGCTAATACCTGTTAATGATAGCTGATCAAAAAAGAAGAAGAAGAAAAAGAAGAAGAAGCTGTGAAAGATGCTCGAATTTTGTTTTTTCATTATCTTTTTATTTTATGATAAAAACTTGATAAGGAATTACAAAATTACACATTTCACTATCACGATTTAGGTACACTGAATTTTATTTGATTTCTTGTTTTTTTCTTTTTCTTATTTTATTTATTTTTTTTTCTATTCTTTTTCTCACCGAGACCTGAATCTGAGTTTTTTCTCCCAAACGACTAGACGACGTTCCGTAGGGAAAAATAAATCACGACCAGTTTCGCAGGAAAAGAAGATAAAGTAATAGGGGGAGAAGGATTATCCAATATGGTCGAGTTGTAAAACGACGTTGAACGGTGTTCGCTTTATTATTAGACTTTTTTTCGAGGGTTGAGGCATATCAATTTCGGATAAAGCTGCAGCAGGTAGTGATACTCGAAAGATTTTCAAGGTTCTTACGGTTATACCTTACGTGATGTTAAAAACAGATGAGTCTGTCATAAATCTGAGCACAAATCACGTTTTCAAATATATAAGATTTAAGTAAAAATTTTTTTTTTTTTTTCATCTGACTCTCAGGGATGTTAAAATTTGAATTTATAGATACTCGAAAATTCGGGTGAAGAAAAATTTTGTTTGACTACTTAATTAGTGCGTTTTACAAGAATTATCAAAAAGATAAGATAAATGGAACAAAGTCAATTAGGTATTCGAAATTTGAAAAAATATAAATAAATAAAAAGAATAAATATTCCGCAATCGATCGAGTTCTTCTCGTATGTATATCCAACACGCAGTCTCTGCTCTGACCTTACAATTTCTTGCATCAATCGGTGCAATTTATTACCGTTGATCTCCGGAATGCTCGACATGTAGGTATAAGTGCGCGGCGCCAGAGAGCTAGAACAAAGTAGAAACTCGTAGTAATAATTTATGGTTTTATGCGTCGCGAAATGATAGAAAACGAGTCCGAGTATCAACAGTAGTAGCGCGAAATTCTTACCTGTCAGTAATAATTGCAGTCGCTAGATATCACACAGTTTTTTTTTTTTTTTTTCTCTTTGAAACAACTTTATCTACTTTTTTTTTTATTTTATTTTGTATATTTTGATTTTTTTTTTATATAATCTCGTCTTCATATTCTTTCGTAATAACTGCGATTCGATGTTAAAAGATAAATATTTCTCAATTTTGTTTCTTCAAATAGTCGAAAAACAATCCGAAATGATATTTTGTATAAATAAACGAAGAAAAGAAAAGATTAAAAAAATTTTTTAAAAAAGTTAAAAAAATAAATATTATCTATCTATACCGTGAAATTTCATTTCCGAAATCTACCGTCGAGACTATAATATCAAAACGACTGAAAACAGCTCTTAAAACTTTAGCAATATGCGCGAAAAGGATACTCGAAACTTTTAGTATACGAAATTTCGCGCAACACTTGTGTTATTTTTTTTTTTTTTTTTTGACTACCACCAGCGCACTTCGCGGATATTAATCTTCATTTTTTAAATGCAAAAAAAAAACCGCTTTGTGAGATAAAGAGCTCAAAAGAGCTGCATCAGCAACGAAGCAAAAAAGGAGAGAAAAAAAAGGGTCAAAAAAATTGCTTGAAAAATTAAGAAATGTATAAAATAAATGAAGAAAAAAAAAAGAAAAAAAAAAAATAAATAAAAACCGAATATCAACGTCACTGATCACTCGACTGACGTATGTATGCACTTATTATGCATCAACGGTTCTATGTACTCATGCAGGAGCTTGCTGTCCCGCTGTACATACGCTCCTAACAGCAGCAATTATAATTTCACCAGTACCTACTCTTCGCGGCTGAACGAAGTCGTGTCTTATGTCACGTCACGTTCGTATTAACTTTCTTGTTCTTCTTTTAGCACCGACGTATTTCTCAATTCGAATCCTTCAGTCTCTCGGTTAAATTCTCTATCTTAATTTATTTTATTTTTTTTTATTTTTTTATTTTCGCTGTTTTATTTCATATCATCTCTTGGTATATAAAGAAGAGACTGAACCTAACTAACTATACATATTATGTACCACACCGGGCTGTGCTGTTGCAAAAACGTAATAAATTTAGCTACCGAGAAATGCGATGCACGTTTAAATTATTCGCCCAACTAGACAAGGTGACAGCGATACGGTCGTTAAATATCCGCGAAATTCTAATCACTATAAACGAGAGGTATAAATTGAACAAAAACTAAAAAGAAAAGAAAAGAAAAAAAAAAACTTAAAAAAGTATTAAAAAAAAAAAAAAAAAAAACAGCTTCTGACCTGAAGCCTTTTCCGCACAAGAGATTTCTTCTCTACGGTTATAATTCTGTTTCGTTACGGTGCATACTGCTGCCATGTTGCATGCTGCATCATCACCACCAAAGAACTCGACTCCATCCGTCGTGGCTTCATCGCGGCCCTGGATTGCAGACAGTATGGCGCTCCGGGAGTTTCTTGGGAACGCTTGAAATAACTGTCTAATATTATATATGCATCTCACATTCGAGAGAGGGACCTCGACTACTGACTTCTCACATCTCTCATATCCCCGCATCTGTGCTATTCATCTCATTGCAACGCGGCGCAGAAGAGGTCTGCGGGTTTGTTGACGGGGCGTAGCAGGTGCCCATGCCGGTACCGGTAACGCGGATTAACCCTTATGCTTTGAGACACCGAATTATATATACTTTAGTTTCGGCAATTTCCGGACATTTCTTTATTTTTTAATTTATTTTTTTTTGTTATTTTTCACTCCTTCAGTAACCGCTCAAGCAAAACCTGTGTGAAAAGATCGCCTTTGAAGACAAACAAAAATAAAAATATATAGTCAAATTTCTTCAAAAAAATCTTGCTTGGATAGAATTTTTTCTTCCATCGAAAATCTGCTACAGGTTGATAAAATTAAATATTAATATTTAAAAATTTGAAATTGTTTTAAATTTTGAAATTTGGTACTCCAACCCGTCCCCTATAGTTATCAAGGAATGGACCCTAAGAGGTTTTAATCGCATCTATTGTGAGTCTAGGACGAGGATTAGAAGAAGAAGTAAGAATAGTGTCCGAGTTCGATGAAATAAAACAAGGAAAGGGCCGGTTACAGGGTGGACAAGTAGTCGGAGTGGAATAACTGGCTTCAGTGACGAAGGTACAATGGCTTCTAACAAAAGCGACAATACCCCATCGGCCACAATAGCTATTTCAAAGCCTTAGAGTCTAGGCCAAAAGAAGTCTGGCTGAGAAAAGCCTGTACAACGAACCTGAATTAAACTACGAAAAAAAAAAAAAAGAAGAAAATTTTTTGAAGTAGAAAAGATCAGATATGGTCATAAGCCGTTTTTGAGACAGCTAGTCCTTCGTATACATATACATACTTGCAGGAATATAAGCTAGAGATTTTATATTTCGGGTTCATTTTTTGGCCGGTACAATTTCTACTTGTTAAGATCAGAACTTTCTCTTTTGTAATTTAGTGCGACTCGAGGGAATTGAATCGACCCCGATCAGATAACGTAATTGTAATTAATTTCGTAACAACGTTATAGGTAGATACACGAACCTACAACCAACCGATACTATGCCCAACCGTCTCATAATTGCCCCTTTGTCATCGGGTACACTGGAATTATCGTTTCCGTAGCGTACCTATACCACTAGATCAATTAATCACCAATTCCTCAGACACTGCAATCCCTCCACCCAAGAAAATCAATGCTTGATATTCTACACTGACTTATACATAATACGAATTGCTCTGTGATCAATCCCAACATTCGTATCATGTATAATATTTTAGTCACTTTTGAGATAACCGTAGACCAAAAAATATTCGATTACGGATGTCAAAACTGTTCGATAATAGTATATTTCGATACTAGTACGAAAATGTTGATTCTCGGACAAGTGTGAAGTTTTTCACAATCACACGAGTCGAGAATCATCTTTCGCAAGTGTATCGGACTTTCTGTTTCAACACAACGTGCGGAAAGTTGAATGTTGTGTACGCGAAGCGTGCGTAAAATCAAACTTTGCGCACGGTGTGTTGAAAATATCTGTACCGAATTTTCTCGATATTTAAACCATCCGAATTTCATCTTTTTAAACATTTTTATAAGCTTTGAAATACCGTAGCGTATAATAGATAAATCGGGGTCATATCGCACTTGCACTTTCGCTCTATCTTATACTGCAGCTACTGTACGTGTTCACGTGTTCATGGATTATGGAATGGGTAAGGTTGCAGGTAAACAATACAATAGTTTGATCGTTACAGGTGTAAGTCGGTGGTATTTCTGCATGGTAGGCGGTAGTTCATATACATATATGAAATTTATCATACATTGAAGTGAAATAAATACATAGAAAATACTCTCTTTCTCTCTTTCTATTCAATTCTCTTCTCTACTCTTATATCTGGTAGTAGGTACATACCTAGAGTACATACATACCTATATAACGTCAGATGACTCAGCTTAGGAATGTTCTGCGCACCCGTCATGATTGCCTATCAGACTTCTCTGCCTCTTGGCGGTCCCTTGGAGCCTTTCAACCTAGGCAAGGCTTCTCGTTCTCCATATGGTTTAAGGCTCTTTCTATCTATACCTATGTATATTGTATATGTATAGGTATATACTCTATGTATATATATGTAATAATCTCTACAGTTCGTATTATATACAAGTCCGTCGTTGTATGTATGTATGTATGTACATACATGTATTTGTATATACAAAGACAAGTAACACCAGATACCTACCAATACCTACTCTCGGTGGACAGTACCGGAGGAAATTGGATCTAAGGTAACGTAAGGATGTCGCGAGTTAACGGTTCCCTAGAGATCCATGTTAGAGGACTGGCACGTGGAATAAGGGACATTTAATGAGAGGGGGAGATCATTCGGACTGATTTCTTTAGCCAGTTATAGAAATTGCGATGGTATGTAGTATAAGCATTACTGTAAAATTGTTGAAACCAATTTTATTGATTGATTTGAGCCAAGTTGAAGTTGAGAATTTTGAAAAGTTCATTTTAGACGATTTGGAATTTTCGAAATCTTTCAAATTCGGAACTCTAAATGGGAATCGATTGATTTTATCGATGTTTAAGCATAAAATTGAAATTTTTTTAGTGCCTGAAAATCTTCTTCAAATTTTATAATATTTTTATAAAAAATTTCGTACAGAGTCATTTAAAATCAGTTCGATTTTTTAAAATCTGATAAAAATCTTTCAAATCTTTTCATCGAATATGTTCGAAGATTTCTCAGTGATTATGAGGCGCCTGTCGGGATTAGATGTAATCGCTTCTAACGCGATTATAGTAAAATTCCATTCAGTCCATTTGTCACACTTAAGTATAGGTATTGCTTGATTAGATTTTATACCGCGGTGCTATGACGTTGTATCGAAAGATAAGAGATTAGTAATACATATCGTAAATCGAATTTGAATGACAAATGAAAAGATCGTAAGTAACTGAAGTGTTATTCGTATACACAGATACGTATATCTATATAAACTTCGCGGAATTTATTATTTGGATACGTAGGTACATACTACGTAAGATGAAATCTAATTCGCTGAATAACCGAGGTCAGAAAAGGACGCTGGGTTATCATCTTCCTCTACAATTACAATCCCATATACATATTCGTATAAAAGTGATCTCAGTATAATATATACGTATGTATGTATGTATGTATGTACGTATATACGTACGTGGGTTGCCAGCGGCTCGTTTGCAATAAGACATAACAGCTTGCTGACGCGCGTAATAAAATGCCTCTGCACTCTAAACGCGCGCTTCTTCGACCCCGAGATATCACGAGTTAAGCTACCTTCGTACGTAGGCCTTAAGGCTTGAGACTTAATAGCTAATAACGATTATTCATACAGATGCATAATTCTGTTCAATTCGGTACGTATATATCAGATAATATTCGAGATCCTTGGAGCAATAGTTTTTTTTTTTTTTTTTTTTTTACTTTCCATCGCCTACGGTGATATACGAAAACTATTGGTTTTGGTCGAAAAGTGACTTTTGATAATTACAACGAATCTTCACGTTTTTGACCCTCGAGAATCCGAAAAACAGGTTTTTAGAAAGATGTCGGTCTGTCTGTCGGCCTGTACGACAAACTCGTGCGGTGATCTCGGAAACGGATCGATGAAAAAATCTGAAATTCACACGACTTTACAACCAAATGATGGGCATGAAAAATTTCCATGTCTCGTTTAATTTGAACTTCCGGTTCTACCGGAAATTAATCGATTTTCGCTGTTTTACTGACAAACCTATACTTCTTTCTCTGTATTACCTTTCTAAATGAAAGAATATATTCTTCCGAGATGAGAATTTTATATATATAGGGCATTCCTTGTTAATGACATCAAAAAAATTGTAAATATACCCAGATCGAATTAGAATGAATGCACTGTATAAAATTGTTATTTGTCAATATATAGGGCGATCCTTGCCAATGACAATAAGAAATTGTAAGTCTACCCACATCGAATTGGGATTAAACGCACTGTATGAAATTGTTGTTTGTCAATATATAGGGCATTTGTTTTTATGTGAAATTTTCAATTTTAATCTTTTTTTTTCGGTTTTTCATTAGTTTTTTATACTTTTTTTTTCCCTGACAAACCCATCTTTTTTTTCTATTTGATAAAAAGTACTCCGAAAAACTGTTTTTCCGTTTTTTTTTTTTTTTTGTTTTTTGGATACTAATATATGTAGTTTTTTGTTTTGTATTAAATAAATTTTTTTTTCTTACGGGGAATTCTTCTAAGCTTGAGTCATAAAACGGGGCTTCAGCTGCAGCTCTTGAAATATCATGTCGACATTTTTGCTAAATCCCCTCGCGCCTGAGTCTAGAGACGTAAATCATTTTCGCAGTTATCTTGCTTGTTATATCTCGGAGGAGGTCTTCTACTTCTCCTTATACACTTTTCCTCAGCGTCTTTTCGTGCCTCTCTTGTCCTCCTTATCCATCGATGATGGCGCTTCGCGTCGTCTTACTTCTCTTCTTCTTCTACTTCTTCTTCTTCTTCATCGTCATTTTCTTCTTCTTCTTCTCCTTCTCCTTCTCCTTCTTCTTCTTTTTCGCTTTACTTGCTTTACTTCTCGTCAACCTGATACGACTGACTCTAACGACGATGCTATACGATGCGACGCTATGCGACGACGCTAAAGAGTTCTCCACGAAGCGTGACGATCGACCTGACTCCAGACTGACACTTTGCCAGTGAGAAGTATATAGCTTGGTATATAACCGCGACGATGAACGTTCGGGTAACCTATAAATGAAAGCGGAAACGTCGGGTTAAGGGGACCTGCTTCAGTCATGACGACAGACGTTACAAACGTCAAATGACTGTGAACTATTTGAAAAAAGAATAAATATTTTAACCACCACTTCGCCTTCGCCCACAGCTACTTCCCGTCATAATTATCACAACCGTTTCAAAAAACGATTTTTTTTTTTACACAAATAACAAAGATTTATGCAGTTTCTTTAAAAAAAAAAAAAAAAACATTTATTCTTCTTTCTTTTTTATTTAGTAGACTAAACCGAATTCCAACATATTTACTCTAGATTCTATATTCATGAAATTTTATACAAGCTCACGGTTATGGTGAAATTTCGAAATTTTCAGTCTTCAATTTCTCCGAGTAAAATGGAAGAAGTTAGTGAATTGAATCGATGAATAAACCCGTGAACAGGGTTTCAAACTTTCTTTAAACATTCGGAATTCAAACCGAGTATTTCTCTAATCTTACCAGATCCCCTGGATAAAAATTGTGCAAACTCTGCTCAGCACTCTGGACTCGTCGTTCATCGTGGAACATTTAGCTGTGGATTTAACAGAGATTTGGAAAACAATGAGACTTGGAATTCTGAACACCGTTCGTGAGCTTCTCGTTCCGTTTTAAACGAAATACGAAATAAAAAAAAAAAAAAAAAAAGAGAACGGAAACGGAAAAAAAAACGGGAGGAATGAATAATACGGAATTTTACCTTTTAGATTATAAATTATAATAAATAATTCACTTACCGATGCTCTTTCTGTGATAATTATTCAAAATTCGAGTTATTTTCTTTATTCGTGCAGATATATGTAATACCGTTGCAGTTTAATATTATATAGCTGCAACTGTAACAGCTCAGCTCCTCCGGTGAGATAGAATCGGAAAAGTTTTCTCATCGCGTAAACCGTGACGAGCTGCGAATAGCTAGATTAAAAATAGCAACATCTGTCGCAATCTGAGATGCTGCAGGCATACCGACACGTTGCTGTCTATATAGATATGATGTATCTAAATGTTTAACAGCAATACCAGCCACATAGATTCGTCCGAATATCACCGGATATCAAATAAATTATTTTTCAATTAAAATTGGTCGGTGGATGCAAATTTTTACTTTTCATCACCTACGGTGATGTAAGAAGAGTATTGGTTTTGGTCGAAAATTGACTTTTGATAATTTCAACGAATCTTCACGTTTTCGACCCTCGAGAATCCGAAAAACAGGTTTTTAGAAAGATGTCGGTCTGTCTGTCGGCCTGTTCGACAAACTCGCGCGGCGATCTCGGAAACGGATCGATGAAAAAATCTGAAATTCACAGGACTTTACAACCAAATGACGGACATGAAAAATTTCCATGTCTCGTTTAATTTGAACTTCCGGTTCTACCGGAAATGAATCGATTTTCGCTGTTTTACCGACAAACCTATACTTTTTTTTCTGTATTACCTTTGTAAATGAATGAATATATTCTTCCGAGTGGAGAATTTCATATATATATAGGGCATTCCTTGCTAATGACATCAAAAAAATTGTAAATATACCCAGATCGAATTAGAATGAATGCACTGTATAAAATTGTTGTTTGTCAATATATAGGGCGATCCTTGCCAATGACAAGAAGAAATTGTAAGTGTACCCAGATCGAATTGGGATTAAACGCACTGTATGAAATTGTTGTTTGTCAATATATAGGGCATTTTTTTTTAATGTGAAATTTTCAATTTTGATCTTTTTTTCGGTTTTTTATTACTTCTTTATACTTTTTCTTCCCCTGAGAAACCCATACTTTTTCTTCTTTCTGATGAAAAGTACTTCGAAAAACTGTTTTTCCGGCTTGTTCATCTTATTTTTATCTTCTCGTCATCTTGAAACCCCTCGATGAGGAACCTTAAGACCGCACAATCGATACGACTAATAAAATAATCCATTCCATCATGATGGAGTAACTAATTCTCATATGTGTCTTACTCTCCGTTAGGGGAAATCCCCTCTGTCATTTATTAGCTCTTCGTTTTAGCGAACAATAAATTGATCGAGTTTTTAAAAATTGGCGGAAAATTGGCCTGACAAAATCTCTGCCCTCAGGGTTAGTATATATGTGTACTGTATACAGTATATAGGTTTATATACACATAACGAACATATATCTTTGTGTGAATTTTTATGAAATGGCCAATTTCATAGCCGCTTCACAAATTTAATGTCAAAGACTAGCAGGCAGATTTTTTTTCTCCTTTTTTTTGTTTTTTTTTTACTGCAGTTTTACAGGGGGGGATAAAAAAGAAAGAAAAAGAAGAAAAAATAAAAATTGATTTTGAGAGACACGATAGCCAGAGAAACTTTCCAGTCAATATCCTCCGTGGATCAGGGGGAGACACGTCCGCTTTATACATATAGATGCAAAAATCGAAAGACTTTGGGAGATAAGAGGCTGTTGAGCTGATATCACAACCGGTCCTGAATACATATCTTATTCTCAAGGTATACTTTCAGGGCGACTGATATTCACACAGAAAGTTAAAGAGGCAGGCGTGTAACTATAGAAAAAAAAAAAAAAAAAAAAAAGAATGAAACAGAATGATGAAAAGAAAAATGAAAAAAAAATAAAAAATAAAAAATAACGTGGGAGGCACCAGGCGTGGTTAATCTTATCGCGCAGGGTTTATTTTGGCCTTGCCAAGCTAAGCGGGGTCGGCCATGGCCCGCCGCAGGGCACATCCACGGGTTTTTAGTATAGCGATGAATCCACTCTGCAGGGTCTCCTCTGGGCACTTTGCATCGAAATGGAAGAATAAATCATCGATGTTATATACTCGTAGGTACATACATACATATATATATATATATATATACGTGTATCGATTGAAGGGTAGGTATATATACGTGAGAGAAGAAAGAGAACGAACTAAAAGATGCGCTCAAAACGTTTTCGCTCAATTATTACAGATTAGACCCTAAGGCGATTGATTTCTGAACGAGTTTTAGACGCTCTTTAATAATCTCTATACCCAACTTATGTATATCTACTACGTTCGTATGTATGTACAGGAGAATAAATCGACGCTTTATGATTATATATTATTTACAATAATTATATTGCTACGTAGATGTGCAGAGTCCGCTGTTATGTACAAACCTCTTTGAATTAATATCGTAAGCTCGAAAAAACGCAGGATGTAGGTATTTACTTTTTTTTATTTAGATTTTTAGATTTTTAAACTAAATCGGAGACGGGGATTCAAGTACCAAATTAGAGATTTTACATTCAAGACTCACCGAAAGTCTGCATCGTCGATTCAAAAAACTTGAAATTCAAAAATACCCAAAACCAAGACTCTGGAACTTGAAATTCACATATTGAACGTCATATCTCCTTCATCAAATTCTCGGATTTTTAGACTTTCCGAGTTCTGAGCCGATCATTCCGAATTTTAGTAATCCCAACTTTTACCCCCCGGCACCTCTTAGTCAAAATTTTTCTCTACTAATGATAGAAATACAGAAAAATCATCCCTGAATTACGATCTGGCACATCTCTCGACCTCGATTCAAAATTCCGATTCGAATGTATGTATGTACATACATACATACAATATTCTGTCCTACTTTTATTTTTTCATTTTTCAGGTCATGAGGATAAAATCTACTCGAATGAATATCAAGCTTGGTATAAATTAGTGTCAATTAACATGATCCTGTTCAATATAATTAAGATTTCTAAAAAACTTCATGAGCATTTGAAATTATACTCGCATAGATACTAACTCATTTAAAGTCAGTTTTAAACTTTCACAGTTTCTATTAGCGCATTGCACGAACAGCAGCGGTCTTTAACAATGAAACTCTCTATGTCATATATGGATATAAATTTTCCCTTTACAAAATTCTACTTGCCCCGGATTAATGGCGTTCGGTGTAAAATTAAAAGAGGTGAAAAAGCATTTTGGACACATGATGAGACTCGTCAAATTATCGTCAAATCTCTTTAAACTCTTATTTAATTAATCACAAGATATTTTTTATTTATCTCTGACCTTTAACACCGCAAATATCTACCAAAGTGTAATAACAATCGATACATTGTTCAAAGTCTAGGATTAGAAATGTCAAATAAGGAATTCTAGAGATAGCTGATATGATCCGCTGCACGGTTTGATGCAGGCTTTATACTCTTCGACCGCCCATTGTTCGCCTTCTAATCATCGCATTAACTCCAATCATAGCCGAATCATTGTTTAAAATAATGGTAATTCGCTCCATTGATGTGAATGAATAACAATATGCATATATCTGAACTTGTAACATTAACCTAACCGTCTATCACCGCTTATTCATTCCACAGTCATTATTCTTAGTAGAAAAAAAAAAAAATGAGAAAAAAAAGAATTAATGTACTAGAAGTAGGTACAGGTGCGCCAGGAGACCAAAAACCTTTTGTAAATGTTCATGATCCTGACTAGCCAGTGATTTAGGCTCTTGTCGGCACATCGCCCTGGAGAAGACAGTTCAACCTTTATTCATAATATGGTATACGAGGTTGGTCTTGTGCAGATAGGTGCGATTTATCATTATCAACCTCTTCCGTATGTGGATATACGACTTGGTCTCTTATGTCCTATAAATAAAACCGACCAGAAGATTCTGAGAGCATATATATATATATATATATATATATATGAGATAGCGTGGAGGAAGGAGACCCCGTTGTGTGTGGGTTCCATCGACTAGTTCATTCATACGCTACGTTAGCTTTAAGCTGGTGTGTTCCCTTGCTGCCGAGCTGATGTTGCTGCTGTTCCATGTCCCATTACGAGTTTCAATTCCCTTTGAAATTTGCCGCAGAAAAATACGTTTAGGAAATCATCAAGTGTAAGCAATGCGTCATGCCAAGAGTTTTACCAAACTGTAGAGAATTATCAACGAATATAATGGGGGACAAAATGTCTTTTTTTATTTTTTTGTATTTTTAATGTTTTATGAACGGATTTAAGTGCTCTCTATTTTTACATACAGTATGAAAATAACGAACGTCAAAACAAAACTGACGAAAATTTAACACAGATATTTTTCCTCAACCTTGATTTTGGATTATAAAAAAAGTTACACACTTTTTTGGTTGATTAATGACGAAGACGGTTCTCTTCCATTCTCCATACCAACCAACTTGGTTAAAATTAACTTCACCAGGTTTGACCTAAGTTGAAAAAAGAGCGTAGATCTAGGGTCAGGTCTTAGGTCGGACCATGTACATGTACCTAAATAAATTTATATGAAGTCTGACGAGCTGGTGAAAGTTTTCTATTGGTCAAAGTATATATAAAGTATGTATGTACGTATGTACATACAAACATTCAACCGTTCGCTTTTTCATTGCTGTTTGGATTTAATTATCGGTTAGATAAGTTATTCGCCAAGTACCTATAACCAAACTAACTCAAATAATAACAATGATAAAATATCTCACAGTCTCGCCTTATGGACCCACTCTGGTTTATACCCTGTCTTATTAGACTACGGTTGGATAGCCCAAACCTCTCAAAACGTTGCCAATTAAACTCGAGTGTTCGCCCCCCAGTAGGTACCGTTATAACTATAACTTCACGGGATGATAACTTTTTTATCTTTTATTAAAAAGCCCACCTGGATTTAGTTTTTTACCAAATTTCGTAAGTAAAGGTGACCGGTAATTTATGATCGGAAAGTCTCCTTGGAGTAATTCTACATGTACAAAAACTCGTCTTCGATGGTTAGCTGGTTCATGATGTTACGGAATCGCCTTTTCCTAATCGTCTCTTCACTCGATCTAATTCATTTTTGATCTACCCACTCGGACCAAGAGATGAGACGGTACCACCAAAGTCCGAGCTGTAACGATCACTGTCCATTATACATTAGTGGGAATGGAAGTTCAGGGAGCGCCGCTTATGCAAGCCGCGAGGCTAAGCTAAGCGTTCGCCGCCGACAGGACAGGGCAACCTACATGGCCCACGCCTGCCTTCCAGCACGAAGTTAAGCCGTGCTCGACCGGCTGTTGCCTCTCTCTAATATAATAGGTACATAGCTGATATTACTCATAGGCCAGCGGCCAGATTTATCGACACTTGCTTCAATAGCCGTTTCCCGATGCGAAAATAGTCATAACTACGGCGAAATCTTCGAATCTGAGATATGAAAAATTTGGAAAAATGGTTATACCAGCGACTTAAAACAGGTTCGAAAGAAATGTTCACTCTATACTTTCCTCAACCGTTATCGCATGATGTTCTTCGATATGAGCCCGCAGCGTTGAGCTAACTAAGGTATATAGTTTTGCCTGTAATCTGGATAACAATATATTCAAGTATTCCCAGAAGAAGATGAAGAAGAAGGAGCTTGCAGGCGTCGAGGATGTTCGTCCTCGTCGATCGAATGAGGCACGGTGCAGCGGTGCATCAGGTTAGTCCCGTCACTCTGTAATTTGTTGCATCGTGGACTATCGAACCGTGTAACTTCGTAATGACGTAATGACTCTGTCCGTGGATATCACGCAGGGCTTTAGGCTTCCTCGAAGGATCTTGACTGCAGTCAATCCATCCCCAGAGGCCGGGTGAGCGAGCTGACTCGTAATTACGAAACATGAAATGCAAAGGTGCAGCACTCCAGGACCACGAAGTTCTAGGTTCTAAGTTCTAGGTTCAAGTTCAGATTTAAACCACAATCTTATTCCAGATTCAGATACGTATCTCTCTCTCTCTCTTTGAAGTATGGAATGGGCGGACTTCCTTTCTTCCTTTCTTCCTTACTTACTTCCATAAGGAACGAGTTTTGTAAGTCAGATAAGACAGAGGCTAAACTGATAACAGATATATCTAATTACTATGTCTGAACCCTCACACTATAACCAACGATAAGATGATCATCTCACTAATGGCCAGCTCTACGCGTGTAACAGAGATTATAGTGACTAGGATTTTACAATGACGTCAGAGTTAAACCACGTCCAATTTTCAAGTCAACCTAATTCTGTCACCAGCAATAAACGAAGTGGATTAAAAGACACATCATCAATTTTTTTTAATTTTACGGGTGATAACTCTTTAGCATCCATTCGATGGTGTTCGTTGATACGTCTCAAGCTTTGATATGTGCAATGCCTTCATCGTTGGTGAATAATAAATGACTAAAAATGAAAATTGGTATTGGTATTTTGTCCGGATGACCTGGTTCACGGTTTATCAATATCGTATTTGAATAAATTTATATTTTAAACCGTGAAAATGTACATACGTAGCTGAAGAAAGAAGAGAAGAGGACTTTCCTCTCTCCCATTTGCCGACTGTCTCTTAAGAGTAAAGCAATGTTTCAAACGGCACACCGATAAAGATAAAATTCAAATGGAGCACTCCACTCCGGCTGGGAGTGAACGCGTGGGCAGAGGTCCTCCTACTCGTACCTACAGCTCTCTCGTCGGTCCCACACGGCTGCAGCACGATCTTCGACGCCCTACCTACCTTCAGCACTCGCTCAGTAATATCTACCTATACCGTTTCCTCGTACTTACTACTATTCTACATTTCTACGTGGAGGTATAGGTAGGCACTGGAACAGTATACCTTATACTCTTATACCTTTGAGAAACCTACCTTGCTTGAAGCGGCTAGGCTGCTTGAACACTCGCCACTTCCTGTCCTCAGGGCGACGACCCATAGCTCCACACCGATTCTTTCAAATACATATACGAATAGCGATATATCCTGTCATCCGCTTGAAAGATCAACGGGAGCGAACCGAAATAAAGGAGGATGAAGATACTCCGGACTATCCTTAGACACCTCTTTCAATAAGGAGATTAAGTACAGAGATTCTCAAACTTTTAAAACATCTTTAAGATGGGTGCTGGGTCATGAAAATGACGAATTCTGAGAAAGTTTAAAATCCTCTTCAGCTTTTTGAACTTTGAATCTTCGGTGCTTTTCGATTTGGAGGTTATTCAATCCGGTCCGGATGTGGCAATCATCGATTTCTCGAGGTTATGTATATTGTACCGGATTTGGGAACGAACCGAACGGTATAAATTTGAGCGAGTTGATGATGACGGATGAATTGCCAATTAGATGATAGTCGATAAATGATGAATTGTGGATGTTGTAAGGGGCTTCAATTGCCACACTCTAAAGGTATTCGAAGCTGATGAATTCATCTTGACCATATAACCGTGTGATTTATATTCGTCTATGTACAGTGGCACGCGTTCCTGTCAACGGACCAATGACTCAGACGGTATGTGACTACTGTTTGTGCACCATTCGAGTTATACAGCCTAGCCGCCAAGAGGTGCGTGTGCCCCGCTTCTCTTTAAACCTGGGGGCTTTATGATTCAGCCAGTAATTATATATTCCGCGCTAGAAGTGGTGAACTGAAATAGATTCACGGGGACCTAGAATCCGGACTGGTTGTAGGGATTTGACGGTAAATTAGAAACCTGAGATCTTACGGTGTTGGGAAATATTTGAGGGGGAAAATTAAACGCACAGATATTACATCCATAATTATATATATATATATTTTTTTTTATACATAAGCACATAGAAAAAAAAAATGAATTAATCATTATATAATTTATATTCCGATATCTATAATCGCACAATTAATTATACTCGATCGTCAATTAATTCAATTAATAGATATAACTGTGCATATAAATATCCATACGAATCTTTGATTGAATATGTTAATTTGACTCGCAACACTAGTCAGACCTGTTTTTCTACTGATTATCTACTCAGTTGAAATGAGATAAAGAAAACAGAAAGAAAAAATAATAATTTGTTTAGTAAACTGTGAAATAGAGAAGTAGAAAAAAAAAAGAAGAGAAGAAAAAAAATTGATTTGTACATTTATTTCGTTTATGCAATAATAGTCTAACTTAATGTCAAATCAAAGCAGACGGTGATTATTAGCTACTTGATGACCGCAAAATAGGTAGGTAGAGGCAGGTTTAAGTGTATATGTATATATGTCGTTTAACTTCAGTAAACTGTTAACGTATAAGTGATATTTTACTTTCTATCATCAAGACTCACTTATAGTCACTACTTCTTATTTTTTCACCCTTTTGAACAAGACATGAACTGAACTCTTCCTCAATATTATGCAACTCTCCTATTTCAAAGGTGACGATCAGTGCTTGGCTAATCGAGTAAACTTATAACTATATACCGTGTCGAGTATCATTACAATAAATCATACATCAAGAAGTTCTTATATTTCGTGTTACTTTCCTATTAAAATATTCTTTTTCTAACTTACCGCAATGAAAATTGACAATTTTCAAAAATAAAAGGGAAGGGTTTGGTTTCGATCCGATTTTCGAAAATCGAGTTTTCATCAGATCTCGATGTTTCGGGGTCCTAGGAAGCTATTCTGACTATTTTTCGATGGACGTCCATATGTGTGTGTGTGTGTAGACAAATTTTTGTCGTACGATATCTTTAGAACGAATCGACCGATTGGAATAGTTCTTATGGCAATCGGAAGGGTTTATCAAGACTTAGATCTGATTAGATTTTGGAATCGATCGGTCGAGTAGTTTCAAAGTTATTTGAAAAATAAAAATTAAAAAACAATTTTTTTTTTCATGTTTTTAGCGCATAACCTCTAAACTGTTCATGCGATTAGTCTCAAAACTTAATCGCACTTAGGTCTTGGGTAGCCCTTTCGATCGCCGCAAGATTCATCAAAATCGAACGATTGGTTTAAAAGATATCGCACGAAAAAAATTTCTCTTTTTGTCGTACGATACCTTCAGAACAAATTAACAGATTTGAATGATTGTTGCGGCGATCGAAAGGGTTCATCAAGACTTAGATCTGATTAGATTTTGGAATCGATCGGTCGAGTAGTTTCAAAGTTATTCGAAGAATAGAAATTGAAGAAAAAAAGATTTGTATAGGGAAAACTAATTATACTTATAACCTTCTTTAATTTATTATAAACACAATAATATCAATTAATTGTAACGTATTTAACACAGCGGGAAGTTTTAGGGTTGACCCACAGGTCAACCGGTTTCCTAATTTTTTTTTTTCTAACTCTGGAGTCAATCAAATCGAAGAAATCCATTTTTGGGATATTTTTTTACCTTTACTTCCTTTCTAAACAAAAAATTCTGTACAATTCCTTTTTTTTTCGGTGACTTCATAAACGGGATTTTCTCTGGCAAAATTTGTCTGTCGAGTATTGTTGAGAGAGTTCCTTCTCGCGCGTTAATTCTTGGCATCGAGTCAGACATTAGAGTGAAATATCTGGCATGGGTGACTTTGATCTTAGAGTTTGGACCGACTAGAGCGCTCTGTTGTTGCATGAGTAACGCCCAGGGAACCAGGAAGAAGATGCCAGCGTTTCCCCATCCTCCAAGCGATGCTCCAGCTGGTTGCCCGCAAGTCCGTTACCGTTCTCATACCATCGGGCATTGCATTCACCAAGTGAATCACGGGCTCAGGAACGCTCTACACATACCTACTTTGAAGCTTTTCTAGAAATCCTATTACTGGCTTTTGGCTCGACGAGTTTAGAAATTCTACTCCGTAAAATCAACCAAAATTTCGCATACGTTATCCACTTCTTTTTTTTTTTTTTTCTTTTTAAACTCGTCATATCATTTTTAATATTAAAATTAATTCTTATCTCAATTAATTACAATCCCATGGGATACGAGGTATCCAATTCTAATGCGGGATTGACTTGTGAGTCAGATTAATTTCGAACATCATGAAACAATGCGAGTAGGAATAATGATTTAGCAAGGCCATTCACTCGGCTACCATTTTACCCGTGTTGAATTCACTTTGATTAATCCTTCGTCGTTACGCTTCGTTTTTCACTCCTTAGTTTGAACCCATTTCAACAATCCCACCACCACCACCACCACTATAGCCACAGCTTTCTTTCTTGCACTCTGATTACCAAATTAAAGGCAACTCGGACTATAATTCTTTGGGTTTCGTATAGGTCAAAGGAGTCGTTTCTCTGCCGTATTACTTAATTACACCACTTCGAAAGTCCCTTTTTTCTTTTGATGATAAAGCCATCTCAAACTAAACCAATTTTACTAAAAATGACGTATTTATAAAAAAAAAACAAAAAAATAAGAATTTGGGAATAGTTGGGACGATTCCGAGTTTTCAGAAACCTTTAAAAGGCAGCTTAAGTTTCGGAAAGTTTAAGATCCGGAAAATTTAATTGAAAAGCACGATAAGCTCCCTGCGTGAGTTTCAAATTTCGAAGTTTTGATCCTTCGGATTTATAGTTTTCAGAATTTTGAATCGTCGGTTAAAGTTTTTTTTCGAATCGACAGAGCATATTTTCGGAAAAACACCCTTTCCAAAAATTGAATTTCAACCGTTTGGAACTTTTAGAATTCGGAACTTCAACCCGGCGCCTACGAGCGCTTGAAAAAAAGAATCCAAAAGAAAAAAAAAAAATCTCAAAAATGAAAACGAGAATGTTAACCTGAATTAGGAACGAAATGGAGGCGTTATTTTGAGAATAAAGTTGCCTCAGTAATAGGGACCGACCTGGAGAACGACTTGGTATACGCTCGGGTGGTTCGAAGGAAGTGCCAACTTCTTGGTGCCAATTAATTTTATGTTTTGGCGAATCTGAACTAGAAACGAGGCAATGAAAATTCCATAGCCGGAGTATTTTTCTGCTGTTTAAAAAATTCGGTGTATATTATTTGAAAGTTACGTACGTAGAAATGTGAAAATTAAAGAGGAGATGAAAAACACCGTTAACAAGTAGAAAAAAAAAAAAATAAATTCGCACCATATTTTGGGATTTTGGGCCAACGATATGTATATGTACATAAAAACGAATATAAATACAATTTATATTTATACCTACCTACCTTGGAAGGTAGGTATGTAGTTGTACCGTTAACTCGTACCACTCTTAACCACATATATCTTTGATGTGACCATACATACACGCAGAACTTGGATATAGACAGCCGGGTTAATGTCACGGAGAAAATACGACGGTTTGAAACTTATCGAGCGAAGGTAAACGTGTCCTGACAACACTGGACCCTCATGACCATGCAGGACCGTGATACCGGGCGTTTCCTCCCGGTCTGTAATTCCATATTCTTAATCCTCGTGGAACAGGAATTTTATATATACTTTACACTGCACCGTTCAATACTTCCTAAGGTAGGGCGATTTTCATTCTAATTGTAAGATTACCCTCCATCTTATCTTATATACCTACTTAGTAAAGTATTTTATTATTCCTCATATTATAATACCTACCGGTATTAAAAATACGTTAGATATATATATAATGAGAGGTCAAAAGTTCAGGTCAGGTCAGGTCAAACCAGTAAAGTGTTACTCCATTCAACTCGATAGATTAAAACAGATTAATCAAATTGATGTTAATTTAATTAGCGACTAAACCGATACCGTTACAGCTGGGACAGTATTTTTTTTTTTTCCTTTTTTTTTTTATAGTTATCGGGTCGAAACTCCACTGCGGTTATTATACTGATTAAATTTAATCAAAAGTTCTGTGAACCCGAAATTATGTCGCAAATAAATATAACGAATTTTACCTCCCAGAGAGTAAAGTAATCAAAAACTAAATTTCGATCATCGATTATAGTTGAAAGTAATTTTTTATTTTCGATACTATTGAAAATTTAAGTATATAGAATTTTCTGGCAATGAGATATCAGCATTCTATATCTGTTATCTCTTCAGTAGGTGGAGATGGTTAGTTTACTCAGTCTCATTAACGAGTTCAAGCAATTTCAAGAGTCAAGAGCTACTCTGTACTCGAGTCAAGCTGATGCGCTGATGCTAAAGTTTAAGTTTAAGTTTAAGTTGTCGGTATCGTCAAACGGCCCTTGGGAAGACTCGCATGCTAATTACTCCTCGTGTCTTAACAAAGATCTCGTCTCAGTATTCTCTCGTAATCTTTAGTCCTGATTGATTACCGACCCGAGACGAACATCTTCTCTCTCTTAACAATGAGCCAACTGAAAATCCAGTATTCAAATTACACAACGTTCATTCCTAATCGGTAGATATAACGAATACATACTTGCATTTGTATGTATAACTACATAAGGATCAGAATAGTATTTATCGTGAAATTTTATGCCTCTAAACTTGATCCTGTACATTTTGAAAAGTATTGGTTTTGGTAGAAAAATGACTTTTGCTAATTTCAACGAATCTTCACGTTTTCGATTCTCCAGAATCCGAAAAACAGCTTTTTGGAAAGATGTCGGTCTGTCTGTCGGCCTGTTCGACAAACTCGCGCGGTGATCTCGGAAATGGATCGATGAAAAAATCTGAAATTCACAGGACGTTACAACCAAATGATGGGCATGAAAAATTTCCATGTCTCGTTTAATTTGAACTTCCGGTTCTACCGGAAATGAATCGATTTTCGCTGTTTTACCGACAAACCTATACTTTTTTCTCTGTATTACCTTTCTAAATGAAAGAATATATTCTTCCGAGTTGAGAATTTCATATATATAGGGCATTCCTTGCCAATGACATCAAAAAAATTGTAAATATACCCAGATCGAATTAGAATGAATGCACTGTATAAAATTGTTATTTGTCAATATATAACGCGATCCTTGCCAATGACAAGAAGAAATTGTAAGTGTACCCAGATCGAATTGGGATTAAACGCACTGTATAAAATTGTTGTTTGTCAATATATAGGGCATTTTTTTTATGTGACATTTTAAATTTTGATCTTTTTGTTTCGAACTTTCATTACTTCTTTATACTTTTTCTTCCCTTGACAAACCCATCCTCTTTTGTCCATTTCATGAAAAGTACTCCGAAAAACTGTTTCTACGGCTTGTTTCTTTTATTTTTGCAATAATTTGAAATTGTATACGACTTGAAATATCCGATCTAAAAATTTTTTCGAATACATTGTTTGTACTAAGTTCGTAAGATAAGTCCGGAGTATAATTTATAGAATTCTATAAGTTGCCAACCATCGTTCATCATTTAGAATAAATACTGTCTAAGATTGGCGTAGCTGTGACTATACAGTGGAGTCAATTCCCTACGGTGATTGTACAGAGCGAGTTATAATACGCCTGTGCGTAAACTTATGACCTTTAATAAATTACCTCAGTATGGAGTAACGATAGTTTAACTTTGATATGTGTTTCTTGATAATGGTTGACACCAAGTCATAAACCATTAAGCATTTCTTTTCTAAACCTTGTTGGTGCACTGTTTCAACTGTAGGAAGCAATTATTTCCTTATTTCGCTGTGTGATGTAATAACTTGCGGTTATCCGTGCGTCGTTGTCGGCGATAACGTTCTGTAAAGATATATACATATATATTTTTTCTTCTTATTCTAATTATCTGTTTCTTTATTTTTTTATTTTTATTTTTTTTCTCTCATTTTCTTCTCAACGATATTTATTCCGCTTCTCGATTATAATTATTTCAAGGAAGTTATAATTAAGAGACTCTGTGCTAATTAGTTGCGATTAGTAACGCGTTGTCGAGCTCTTATTCTTATTACAAGAAACCATATACCTACCTACTCCACTTCGAGACACATTTGCCTGGACTCGTCATGCTCCATGTTTATTAATTCTAGACCTGATAATAAATAAAAAAAAAAAGTTTTAAGTAACTAATCTACTACTCGCACACGTTATCTTAATCAGATAAGGAACTTCCTTTCAAGGATTATGACAATAAATTTATCGACTTTCGTTGCTGCATTTTAATTGTATTTAATTATTTTGAAGAATTTTTCATTCAAGAAAATCTACGAGCATATACCTACGTTCGAAATATTTTTTTCAAATTTTCAAAGAATATCCTAAAATTATGATACTTCAGGGCAAATCAATAATATACATTACAGAGCACTCAACAGATTTTTTTTTATCTCCAAATTTACAAAAAAAAAAAAAAAAAATTATCTAAAATCAAAAATTTTTGTTTCCAAAAATCAAAATCATGGTATATTATTGATTTGCCTCGGAGTCGAATAAATTTAGAATATTTCTTCCAAATTTGACAAACTTTTGAATTTGAGGCTCTATAAATTTTTGAAATACATAATTTTTGATTGTGTCTTAAAATGTTATGAATTATTTGCAAAAATATTTAATCAATAAAATATTTCTTAAAAAAGCGTAGGTTACAGTAGCGATTTGAATAAGAAATTTATTTCCATTATCAGCTGTCTTCCTATTTTTTTCGTAAATGTTTTAATATTTGCCTCTGAGATGTTCATACTCGATTACAAATACGTATAAATTATTTAGACTTTAAAAGGTATATATGTATATATATATATTTAATATTTGTTTGACAGCAACGACCAGCCTATGTCCCCCTATCTCGATTTTCTTCTCTTATATCTTCTCGCTTGACCTCACTGGCACCAATGCGTAGACACATACGTATATATGTTCATACGTGTGTATGAAGTGAGTTATTCAAACGATGTTTAGGTATATATACACGATACTTCCTTACCTCTGGAGGCATGTTTGATCTGTATAACCGGAGGGCTGTAGAACGATATAAAGACCCTTGAATGCAATTTATTTGACATTTTCGCGATATTTTAAACGTTTTTTATTTTTATTTTATTTTTCTTTAGATTCTTGGATAAAAAAATCTTTAACATAAATGCAAACTGTTAAACATATTCTGATAGTTAGGTTTGCATAAATTTATACGCATATGATAAGATTGAAGTAAGAAAAAAAAAATCAAATACCGTTTCTCGGTTACGTTATTATTGACAGAATTTTATTTAAATGAATTTCAACACGTGAAGAGAAGAGAGCCTAGCCCAAAAAAAAAAAAAAAAAAAAAACTTTTGGACAAAGTATTTATCGTGATGAAATACGTGGGCGGTCTATAGCGGCAAAGATGAGGTCGAGGTCATTAGTATCACGTCTGCATATAAGAAGGAAGTTTAGATTCGCCCGCATCTTTATAAAAGAAATTTTTCTTCGACTCACTTACACATATATATCATCTTATTTGGGAGGGGTTACAGCTGTCATATTTTTATATACCTTTAATATATAAAATTTCATACAGAGACGTATGAAAAAAAAGAAAGAAAGAAATTATTTATCATTTTAAATACCATTTCGTTTCTACATCGGATTCATTAACTAACTTAAATGTTTTTTTAAAAAGATGTAAAGAGAAAGAGAAACGAAAAAAGAAAATAATTAAAGGTTCAAAGACGAGACTATTTAATAATTTCCATGTTTCAATTCTTTCTATTTTATATACGTCGACTATTACTTACGAGGGGATAGGAGTAGGTCTTGGTATTTCGACCTCTGACCTCACTGCAGTGATCAGTAATCACTAATCAGTATTGGCGTGTAAGAATTAACGAGTATACATATAGATAGATAGTTAAGTAACGATCCACAAAGGCAAGAGTCTACGTCTCTTCTTTACTGCTCGTTTATATTTAGAGAAATCAAAGCTTATACCTTGACAGCCCGTCATTAGCAGGAGTTTATTAACGTTTATGTGTCAAAAATCACTTCTACTTGATTAAGGTAATTATTAACGTGAGGTAGATACGAAGGTCTGTCTATAGACGTGCCACGATGTATAAAACACGTAATTTCTTACTCTATAATATATTCATCCGGTATTAAAACCCAGCTTTTATAACTACGGTATACTTTCTACGGATTTCTGTTTCCTCTTTACTAATATAAAAGAAAAATAAAAAAAAAAGAAAAATTTAAGAAGATAGTCAGCAGATCTTCGAGTGCAAAATTTTATATTTTTTATATCTCATGTCTCTCATAAATGTCTCAACTTTTTAATTCTTCTAATTAAATTTTTTCTCTTGATTAATTAACGAATTGCCTAATTGAAACGTCGATTTATAATCTGTGGGGAATTTTTTTTTTTTAATCTAAAGTATAAACTGAATGTGTAATAAAAATTCGATAAAAAAAAAAAATGTTTTTCAAAAATCAGTTTTTCGGAGTACTTTTCATCAAAAAGAAAAAAAAGGATGGGTTTGTCAGGGGAAGGAGAAGTATAAAAAAGTAACGAAAAACCGAAAAAAACAGATCAAAATTGAAAATTTCACATAAAAAAAATGCTCTATATATTGACAAACAACAATTTCATACAGTGCGTTTAATCCCAATTCAATCTGGGTACACTTACAATTTCTTATTGTCATTGGCAAGGATCGCCCTATATATTGACAAACAACAATTTTATACAGTGCATTCATTCTAATTCGATCTGGATACACTTACAATTTCTTCTTGTCATTGGCAAGGAACGCCCTATATATTGACAAACAACAATTTTATACAGTGCATTCATTCTAATTCGATCTGGGTATATTTACAATTTTTTTGGTGTCATTGGCAAGGAATGCCCTATATATATGAAATTCTCAACTCGGAAGAATATATTCTTTCATTCAGAAAGGTAATACAGAGAAAAAAGTATAGGTTTGTCAGTAAAACAGCAAAAATCGATTCATTTCCGGTAGAACCAGAAGTTCAAATTAAACGAGACATGGAAATTTTTCATGCCCATCATTTGGTTGTAAAGTCCTTAGAATTTCAGATTTTTTCATCTATCCGTTTCCGAGATCACCGCGCGAGTTTGACGAACATGCCGACAGACAGACCGACATCTTTCCAAAAACCTGTTTTTCGGATTCTCGAGGGTCGAAAACGTGAAGATTCGTGAAATTATCAAAAGTCACTTTACGACCAAAACCATTACTTCTCTTATATCACCGTGGGTGATGAAAAGTAAAAATTTTCTTCGTAATCGCCTATTCATACATACATCAGTTTATTTACCACCGTATGCAATTTTACCGATATGCGTGTATAATTGTGTACCTTTATATGTATAGGTATATATCTAGCGGGCGCATTCACCCTGTACCTATATGCCAGTAGTGGGTGCATGTTATATTGCCTGTATTTAATTGCCTTTGTCTTGTTGCAGGGCTTCCAATGGCCGTGGTACCGAAGCTAACCTCGGTGCAGACCTGGCTCTCGACAAGCCCCGCCCGGTGGCTTCCCCCAGGTGAGTTTACACCTCAATTATTCAATTAATCAATTAATCAATTATTTCTAGCTACATGTATAGACAGTGTCAGGTATTCGTGAACACACACACATACGTATGTACATACATATTTGCTTAAAATACACCAACAGCATTTCTAATCAAACGATTGCACCTGTATCCTCCTCCACCCATCGAATCGGAATATGCTATTGTGTAATTCCTCTTCATCCCTTCTTCATTTTTTTATATCGAGAAATTTTTTTAATCAGTCCATATAACTCGGAAACAAAGCTGGAATTGTCCTTTTCATCTTCGTACTTCTCGATCGATCAATGTTTTTCTCTGTTTTGATTATCTCTCTCGCTCTATCTCTATAATGTATATAGATTTATATACTTTTTTCATTTCTTTACAGGACCTTGTTCTCACCTTTTAAATAGATGGTCAGATAACTTTACTCCTTATAACATAAAACGAAAAAAAAAATATATATATTACAAATTGCTTTTTTTTTTTATCTTTAGCAGCCAGTTTCTACCTTGAGGATTTTATGCGCCTCTTTTCCCTTTTGTTTAACCTCAAAATTGATAATTTATAGTCAAACTCCTCGAGGGGTTAAAACCTCTGCCCCATTTTTGTTTTTTTCCTTTTTTTTTTTTAAACCTATTTGCAGAAAATTGGGCGCCGTTCTTCTGCCTTTATATACATATATCGTTTTTTCTTTTTCTTATTTCATGGCATATTCTGCCTATATAACGATTTTACATAATTGTATATGCATGCAGATATATACATATACATACATACGACTATGTAATACATAAGTCGAGAGAGAAGAGGATCTCGCGATCAGAAGCACAGTTTTTTTTTTTCTTTTTCTATTTCTTTATTTTTTTATTTCCAAGACCCTTTTTTACGAACCAATCTACGAGTCCTGAATATATTTTTCACAAAAGTGAAGTAGTTAAACCTAAGTAAACTTAAGAAAAGTTACTTTTTCTTGTCGCTTTAGAATCCGTCCCGGTCTTGGCCAAATTTGCAATTCGAAATCTCGTTGAGAAAAGTAGCTAATATTTACTTAGAATTAGTCCGGTCTAAGCACACATCGGATATACGTACGTATGTACCTACTCACGAGATTGAAAAACATTTTTCCAATTTTGATGAAACAAAAAAAATAAAAATACAAAAAAACATAATTCCTCGTCACTTTCTGCCTTTCCGACGACTTGAATATACGTAACGTAGGAAGTCGATTTTCATACGTAGATGAAAATACCATTGCAGTATAAATGAAACTTTTTTCGTTTTCTGTTTTCTAGAGGGGTAAAAAATTTCAATACGGTTTGCCTATTCGAGGTAAATTTTCTACCCTTATCATGAATTTCTCGTTTATCGACTGTTGCAGACAAATTCATCCCTTGTACGGTGAGAAAGCTGGACTTCTAGGGTACTGCGATACGGTTGGTAATACAGAGAGTTTTCCACCCGCACCAAATATCGTCGTAGAGGGTGGTCGAATAGAATTTGTACGACCCTCACAGGATATCGCAACAACTCAACGGAGAAATACCGTTTCCAGAGGATCACAGACCTTTACCGAGCAACCCGAAAAATCTGATCCTGCTAAGGTACGGGCGAATTTTATTTAATAAATTAAATACGAACCAGGATAATTTTTTTTTTTTTTTTTGTTTTGTTGGACTTCGTTTCAGTTAAAAAACAAAGAAACTCACAACACGCTTCCATACAGAATAATTCAATTTCTATTTGCTAGATTCAAATCAGGAAAGAAATTAACGAACAATAAAAAATATAAGAATAAAAAAAACGGTCGAGAAATAATCAAATATGTCATAAGCTGTAATTGTCTATAATGTGAAACGTCGTTAATATTGTGGTAATTCCTTTGACGGTTTAGAGTGAGGCAATGAAAGGACTGTTTCAAATTAAATATGGAAATTGTATTCATTTCTCCTCCCTATAGAGAAAATCAATTATTTCTAATGAATATAACATGAATGAATAAAGGGTTTCTATAAATTCATTTCGTAAATCTGTATACCTGAGATAAACCACGTGAACAAAAAAAAATAAATAAATAAAAAATTTGTGCGATAATAATATTTTTGTTTTTTTTCGCAAATATAATTATTGAGATGTTATGTGTATAAGTGTTTGAACTTGTAATGCGTTACATATAGGTGAAAAGACTAGATTAATTATTCCTATACGTAAATTTGATGTTACAACATTTTTTTTTATGTCAAAATTATTATTTATTTAATTTTTTTAACTAAGAAAGACACGATTATTAATTCCATATTTATAATTGGAGAGTTAGTTAGTCGACTATTTAGTCAATTTTCATGTATGTACATAGCTACCTAATACTCGAATTTGGATACTAGCCAAATTCAAATCCGCACGCTATTGCCAGTCTGGGGTTGGGGGGTACGAAACTAGGTAGGGGTTAGATAGGTAGGTATGTATGTTTTATGTGGATACTATTTTGCACTCTCTTGTTGCAATGCTCAATCCGATATATATGTATGTATATATATATATATATATATAAAACGTGAATAAATCATTAGGATGTTGCGCGTTGTACGAATCCTCTACTACATATATAACTATACCTGTACCTATACGTATGACAGACGACGTAGATTTAATTGACGTTAATTGAACCATTTAATTTCGTCACTGTCATAAAATTTTACCTTTAGACATCATAGTACAGCCGTCGGTTTCACTTTAAGGTCTCGTATGTAATAATTACAATTCGTATATATATTTTCCGATTCAATATTATAAAAAAAAAAAAAAAAAAAAAAATTAAATAAATAATTAATAAAATACGCTACGAAAAAAATTAATTAACTAATTTTTACCTGGTGTTTAAATTAGCAAATATATAATTTCTGTTTCCTTATTCGGTTCGTATAAGGTTAATTAATTATTTAAACATCCGGTAGTATCAATTACCTTTTTTCGTATATATATTACAGTCAGAAATCGTAAGATCCGACAAGGTTTTAAATTATGGTAACTTTAACGTAAACTTTTTTCGTTCTTTTCTTTGTCTTCTTTTTTTTTTTTTTTTTTGTTTTGTCTTAATTCAATTAGTTACGGTTCTTTGAATGCGGCAATTAGCATATATTAATTGACTGGAGGAGGTAGGTATGGTACTTACCTACCTACCTACCTACCTACCTACCTACCTACCGCGTTGCGGCGCAGTAGCTTTTTGTAGTTTAAAATAACAATAGCAAGAACTCCGTACTCATCATTCCACCCGCTTAAACAACGACCAGGACTTCCTAAAGATCGACAAAGTATACTACGTAATTTAGCACGCTCCAAGATCCCCTGCTATTCGTAAAAGTATTTATTTTTACCTCCGTGAAAAAAAAAGAGAGAAAGAAAATTTTTTTGTGTTTTTTTTTTTTTTAAGATTAACATAATCGAATCTTTATGCAAAAAAAAAAAAAAAAAAAACTCTCTTCCTCTTTAGTGAATTAAATTTTTTATTTTTTTTTTTTCTATATTATTGAGATTTAAGAAAAAAAAATTTTCCAAAATCGTTTAAACTTTTCATCATATTTTGACGGATTTTGAGAATTTTTTAGTTTTCAGCGATTTAATAAATGAAAACATTAAAAGAAACGTTAAAAAAAAAAAAATGCTAAAAAATTTGGAACTGTCGTTTCGCACTGCAGGCGTTCAGCTATATGCACAATCTATATACGCACCCCAACTGGTTGATTTAATTCAATTGTTGTCGGGGTCGGTGTGTCTATCTACCCCGTTAATTCAGTTCCGCATGTTCGCAAACGGTTCTACCCGACTTCTAATTTCTATGATTCGAAAGTACGAAGGGTAGAAGTTGAAATTGCGTTTGAGCTACATAAATGTATGTAATAATGTACATATGTAATGATATATATATATATATACATATATACCTACCAGCATATATATATCCATGTTTATTTTCTCTGTTAGTTAATCAGTGTAAAAATTGAAAAAAAAAATTTTTTTTGTTCATTTTTATTACGAAAATGAATATCAGAGCGAAGCTCTTCTAATTCCATCCAACTTTCGTTATTATATAATTGCGTTTTGCTCATAATATATCGCATTAATATACATCCGATTTTTCCTAAAAATTGTAAAATAAGATATCTCCACTTTTAATTTTTTTTTTCCTTTTCTCTTCTTTTTCTTTCTTCTATTCCATTAACGTAAACCATCGCGTATGTCTAGCTCGGTTTGCACCGAGCATCGAGTTATGGCCTCGTATCTTGTCCTACTCTCATGCTTAACCAGAGATAACGCACGGAGAACGGACCCAGCATCCTCCAGGATCAATGGATTCCTTGACACCATGGGTCAAGTGAAATTCTCGATATTCCTCCTGCATTACTGTCAATAGTCATTCTTGATTCAAGATTATTTCTTACTCATACGATCTGGTATGTATGAATATCTCATGCAGACAATGTATCAAAAAATTTTCTCATCCTCAGAGCTCGTTTCACGATGTTTAAATTACAAAAATAAAAAAAAATTAGTTTTCATTTATTTATTTTTTACCTAAAAGAAGAAAACTGGTTAGGTAGATTTTTTAAGGATTTTTAGAAACACATATATGCAAGTATATAGGTATCTAGGTAGATATTAAACGAACGATGGTATCGAAATGAAAATAAAATGGATTTGGTACGGTGTATATATAAAAAAGAAAGAAAGAACAAAAAAAAAAAAAAAAAAAACGTACATCGATAGGCGGTACTGCTGCATATGTATATTCTATGCAGGTATATTTCTCGTCAAACGACAAAACCAATATCGTATAGTGATTGTGTCAGTCCAGGTAATAGCCAAAAGTCGTATAACGATACATCAATGTGTAGCAATGCGTTGGGTATTTTCGTTTATTGACAATGTGAATGCGAATCCGTATTCGAAAAAATAAAGTAAAAAATGAAAATAACAATACTGCAACGAATGAATGTATGTAACTATATATGCATATGTACTGTATATATTTATATACCTATACCTTTGTTAAAATAACGATTTTGTCTGCGAATTCAATCGGCATTAAACGAAGTGCAATTATAGTTACATACCTATATCCAGTTATGTATTTTTGTTTTACTATTACACGGCTCACAATCAATTACATCAATTAAATTATCGATTTAGTTATCGAGTTAGAGTTGAATGACGGTTGTTAATCCGAGAAATAAATAGGTACCTGTTAAATAATACCTGTATTAGTATATGTATCGATAAAAGTTACCGAGGTGAGATTGATTCCGTGAGGTTTCGAGGGCAGTATAAATCTTCCTGGTTTAAGATAGAAACTTAAACTTTATGCCAGCGGTGCGAAAAATGTATACGTGCCTATGTACCTTGATAATATATATACATATAAGATATATATATGTATATCAGAAAATTGTTTTTTGATTTTTTTTTTCTTTCCTTCTTTCTTTCAAAATTCTTTTCTGTTTTTTTTTTTTTATATTTAACTATTACAGTATTTTTACTGAGATATCTCTGAACGTTGTAGGAAGTAAATTGATTGGCTACCGTCAAACAGCGAGTATAAATTGGCGGCGTTGTACATACCTAATTGAAATTCTTCGTCGCTTTGATGTAATCGCGAAATGTCAGAGAATTACGCGCACCGATTTCTGCGGGCTCACAGGTATAATATATATACGTAACATACATATATATATATATATATATGTATATATATTCATACTGTATACGCATTATTTGTATATATATATATATATATATATACATATATACTTATACTCGATCGTTTCCGTTCTAATTAACGATTTATAATTAATCCTGCATAAATTAGTTGTTATAAACCTCCTGAAACGCCACCCTGCAAAGCCAAGAGCGTAATTAACCAACGGATAAATTACTCTCTTTAAAACAACATTTATTCAAAGTTTCAATTACCTCGGAATATAAAAAAAGAAAGCAAAAAAAAAAAAAAAACAAAGACAGAATAAACCAAAAAAAAAAATGTAAAAAATAAAGAAATTCTGGAAGATCCTAAAACTCAACAAGTTTTTTTTTTTTTTTTTTTGCTTCTCTCTCTTTGTCTGTCATTTAATTGTTTTACACTGATCGATGTTAAGTTCGCAGTAAAAAACAAAAATTTCACTCACTATGCAGCCATTCTTATTTTTTTTTTTGAGCGGAAGGGAGAGCAGGGTAATATGAATTAAAAGAAATTGAAAAAATTTTTGAATTTCAAATTTCATTCGAACGATTAATTTTTCTCAAATGAGAAAGGAACCAAAAAAAAAAAAAAAATAATAATAATAATCAACTGCATCCAGTTTTTATTTATTAATTTTTTTTTTACTTTTCATCGTTTGAGAGATTTTTATTTTTATTTTTTTTTTTTATTATTTTTTACAAAAGATTCTGAATTACCGGATTTGATTTAGACATTTAGTCACTTAGGTCCGGAGTTTATAGGCCCTTATCCAGTTTCGTTTTCGTAGCTAATCTGGCCTTCCCTTCCCTTCACCTCACCTCGTATATACCTGTATCTATATACCTATATACATGGCAATCCACGTAAACCTAATTTACCTCCACAGCGCCAGGTCGCAGTCTAGGAGTCAATATATAAGCGTCCTAGAAGCTAGACGACGATCAGCGATATATTTCAACGGATTACCGATTAAGCTATGGCATTAATTTATCGGCCCTCATCCTGTGTACGTATATATATATATATATATATATATACATACATAGGTATACATATATATGCATATACTTATACTCCATATATATATACTCATGTGAAGGTATATAACTTCAGGATACAATCCAGCTTTTACATTGCAGTTTTATTTGTATCATGCTTATATATTTCTAGTTAACTATTAACAAGTATAGATATATATGTACAGCTGATTGAGTGATTGACATTTTGCTAGCAAGTTAAATTCAATCTACTAAGAAGATCTCGTTTTAAGTACGTAGATACATATATACATAAATATTATAGCCATCGAGTCCGGATATATATATATATATATATATGGGATCCCATATAGCTTGCGTTCGTGTCTTAGCTTCGATTATATTGATTAGGTTAATTAGTCGGAACTTCGTCGCCGTTTTCATTATCGGCGTCTCACTGTCGAAGATGTTAACGTCGGTCTTAGTTTCACGTCGCGTTGACGCCGCTTATCGATCTATTCTCTATATATATTCTATACAGTAAATATATAGGTATCTATGTATACATAGATAGGTATATATATACATATACGAGCAAACTACATTTGCATTCTATAATATCGATTCAAATTATTAATTTCAATTTGAAATAAGAGAATCAGAAATTTTTTCCTCTTTTTATCCCCCCCCCCCCCCCCCCCCCTTTTTTTGTATTATTCCATTTGTGAAAAATTTTCAATCCCTTTTCAAATTTTTTCTTTTTTTTCTTCTTTTTTTTTTAACATACATTCAATACAGCTATTACATTAGTGGCTAAACGTGCGTATAAATGCTTTATTCAACCGGTTCGTAATTAACGTAGGTAGGTAGGTACTAGCTAAAGTATAGTAGATATGCTGAAAGCGCGTATATTGCGAATCGAATCGTTCGAAATTTACGATACTTTATGGCCCGCAAGCTCTAGGATATATCTATATGCCTCTTTGATTCGTTTTGCTGATTTTTATTTTATTTTTTTAATTGTTTTTTTTTTTTTTCGTTTCCGCAAGTACTTTTGACTGAGTAAATCGGTAAACGTAATCAGTGAATGTATAATCTACAGTTAATTTATATATTTTACTAGTACGTATACATACATACATATAATCTAATTTATTCAATAGAATAAAAAAACGATTCAAAAGTTGGCTAAAAAGTTAACCAAAAACAGAAGAAAAAAAAAAAAATAAAATAAAATAAAAGGTAACAAATGTAAAGAAAAATACAAAATAAAAAAGAAAATGAAAAACGGTTTAATAATTACTGTGCAGAACACGAAGTGGTTAAACGCAACACGTAATTCGCAAGGGAACATACCAGACCTTATATTCTAAAACCACTTTGTTCCACAATCCTCTAAAGTTGCGGTTAAAATAGTCTCTTGGGTTTCCAGAAATCGTGCGAAACTAAACCCTAAAGTTTAAGGTATTAAAAGTTGTCGGATTATATGGCTGTATAATACATACCGTGTCGTTCTAATTCGACAAGTTATAGCATCGAAAATTTCAATTAACCGAATCAAAATCTCTCTCAAAAAGAAAAAAAAAAAAATAAAAAAACAATCCGGAAAAACAGTTTTTCGGAGTACTTTTCATTAAAAAGAAAAAAAAGGATGGGTTTGTCAGGGGAAGGAGAAGTATAAAAAAGTAACGAAAAACCGAAAAAAACAGATCAAAATTGAAAATTTCACATAAAAAAATGCCCTATATATTGACAAACAACAATTTCATACAGTGCGTTTAATCCCAATTCGATCCGGGTACACTTACAATTTCTTCTTGTCATTGGCAAGGATCGCCCTATATATTGACAAACAACAATTTTATACAGTGCATTCATTCTAATTCGATCTGGGTATATTTACAATTTTTTTGGTGTCATTGGCAAGGAATGCCCTATATATATGAAATTCGAAATTATATATATGAATATATTCTTTCATTTAGAAAGGTAATATAAAGAAAAAAGTATAGGTTTGTCAGTAAAACAGCGAAAATCGATTCATTTCCGGTAGAACCGGAAGATCAAATTAAACGAGACTTGGAAATTTTTCATGCCCATCATTTGTTTGTAAAGTCCTGTGAATTTCAGATTTTTTCATCGAGCCGTTTCCGAGATCACCGCGCGAGTTTGTCGAACAGGCCGACAGACAGACCGACATCTTTCTAAAAACCTGTTTTTCGGATTCTCGAGGGTCGAAAACGTGAAGATTCGTTGAAATTATCAAAAGTCACTTTTCGACCAAAACCAATAATCTTCTTATATCACCGTAGGTGATGAAAAGTTAAAAAAATCAATATATAAAATTATGAAAAATTTTCCTAATTTCAAATCCGCAATTTTTAAACAAAAATTCGAATCTTCCTTGTTAGCCATGTTATGCATTATATCTACATATCGTATATCTGATCTGTAATACCTATTGCTGTAATGTCTATACATACCAGGACCTATACTCCGGTTGGTCGCGTATGCATAACGATAGACTAATTTCCTACTCTAAGTCCTGATTGTCAGCCGTGCAGCGGTGCAGGCTAAAGCTATCCTCAGGCAATACGCCACACCACAGTTTCTGCACTGCAATCGAGATCTCTCGGTACAGGTCGCACAGGTGGTCGCAGCTAATAATAGTGTTTTGCCAGTAGGTATACCTACCTACCTACCTACCTACCTACCTAGTGTACAAACTCGCGTGTGCAGTGCAGGTAATCTCTACAATGCACGCGCGCAACTGTACGGCTATATCCAGCACACCTGTACGAGGATGACGATATGATGCATTATACTTGTATACACACTGCATTGTGGACCCATATCTGCATATAAATTTGCATGAGAATGGGGTTTTCTTACTTCGAAATTAAACTTTTTTTTTTAACTATAACTATATTTGATAATGTTTAAAGTTTTCACACTGACGACTGGGGACAGGATCGAAGATTCGAATTTGAAAGTTTCGAATTGTGAAATTCTGAGTTTTAACAGTTTTTAGAAAAAGTATTTTCACGAAAGTCTGCATTATTGATTAAAAAAATTTCAAATCGAACGCGCCTGTTTATACTTTTAATTGTCAATTTGCTTTTCGAAGTTTGTAAATCGATCTGTAAAGTCCACGATCTTGTATCTGAGTATAAACATCCATGATTTTGTTTCTTCAAAGATACTTTGCCGAGTGAAAAGGGTGGAATCTTGTAGTTTCGATAGACTTTAATCGTGGGACTTTCTGCCGGCTGTATATAGCCGGTTCTGTTGCACATATGCAGTTTGTTTCAATTTCGCGGACCACTGCCCAACGGTATCTTTAAATTCGATTGTTTCCCGATTTTTCTATCTTTTTCTATCTCCATCGTCGTCGTTATTTGTTGCTCGTAAATTTTAAACGAATAGATATATACTAGCCCTCGTGAATTCTCACTTCTAATTCTTCTAGAATTAGTCTAGACAATTTCATTTATCACAGAATAGATTTAAACACAATTTTTATTATATTTCTAATCTAATTCTATGAAAATCGAGAACGAGATCTGCGCACATTCAGCAATAGAAAAAAAATTGAAAATACAAACAAAAAAAAAGATTTACGAGCACAGAAATTTTTCTGAACATCAAGAGTCCCCGAAATCAGAGTCAATGGCTCAACGGTTAATCAAACCAATTGTTAAATTCTGCTTTTCATGGTCTCACTCGGATTTCGCGAACTGAATTTAAGACCAAAACTCGTTTCATTTTATCCAGACGCTGTCGTCAACCGGTCGTTTGTGGTGTCAGCTGCAATAGCTGTGCCAACGTACGTATTTACAATGCGTTTATGGTTTTTGCACTGGACTTGTACTGCATGCAGTTCTCTTCTCTTCTCCCCGTACCTATTCGTTGCAAAATTTTTCCCCCTTTGCCTCGTTGCAGGTTTCCTCCGTTTGCTCTCTTTCGTTCATTCAATTATACTAGCAGCTGCAGCAGCAGCAGTAGCAGCAGCAGTTTCACCATCGTCGAAGTATTCTTCTTGCATGTGTCTATATCCCCCCCCCCCCAACCCTTCCCACCCCTTTCCCTTTTTTGTAATTTTATTTCTTCTTTTTTTCAGCTCCACTATTTCCAGTCTCTCGCACTTTCACAAGTTTCTTTTTCCCTTTCCGCAGTTCTTCCACCCTTCTGCTCGACCCTTATCAAACCGGCTCTACTCTTCCGTTGTGGTTTACGGTCGTTTTAAACACCTATTTTCTAGAATCTAGAGCCCTGGCACCCATTGATAACGAGTATAATGAACCTTAATCCAGCTGCAGGGTGGATTAAAAGGTACCATGCCAAAAATTCTCTTTTTAGTTTTTCGCTGTTCTCTTCAACCCTTTTTTTTCTACTTTTGTTTTCGTTTTTTTTTCCTTTAAAGAGAGAGAGTTGCGAGTTGATGCTCTGTTTCACGCTACTCGCTATATAGTGGGTTGTGTAATATGCAATTTTCTTCTTACTCACATGCGGAATCATCCTCCTCCTATTATTATACATGTATACACCTTTCTTTATAAATAATTAAATCACTTTTTTTTACCCATATTTATATCAACCGTAGTTCTGAAAAGTAGAAAGTTTTCAATATACGTATATATGTACACTAGAGCATCATATTTTCATAAAAATACAATTGTTTTCTAGAAGAAAATAATACGATTCTTATTAAATCCTCTACCTTTCATATTAAAAGAAAAGAAAATTTACAATATTCTCTTGAAACTTGAACAACAAACTTATAATCCATCTATAAAGTTTTCTCAAGTCGTTGGCTGCTACTTACAGATAAAATACATCGTCTTATAAATAGTTCCCATTTTATGAATAATAATTGTGCTCGCGATTCGAACAATCCCTTATAAAAAAAAATTAAATATTCAATTTATTTACTCCTCTAAAAATTTGTAATTTTTGTATTTTAAATATTTTTGCAGAATTTTTTTTTTTTCATTCGATTTATTTAATTTTTGTTTAATTATCGAGTTTCCTTTAACATCGTGCATACGCTCGTTCGTTATATACGAGCTAACTGCATCTAGACGGTGTACATGTATGACAGATATTTTTACCTAACGACAGACTCGTTTCTCTCTGACGCATGGTATATACTAAAAGGTAGTTAGGTAGGTAGATAGGTAGGTATGTATGTACATATATACAGATGAAAATATGTGCTGTAGAGCGTGACTTAATCAATGTTAATTATAACGCATTGCACAGGGTATTATATAGAGGTGGTTCACGTATAACCAAGGCGACAGCCAGCATATGGTATAGATATATATATCCTGCAGGGTTGCAGGTTCATAGGGTGGAGAAGCTCATGGTAAAACGCGAGGACCGATGAGGGTGCAGGTGGTGCGCGCGCCTTCGATTAAAATTATTATTGATTGCCTTTTTTACGGTTGTGAAAAGGAGTGAAAAGAAAACAAAAAAAAAAAAAAAAGGTGAATGAAAATTTAAAAAAATAAATTATCCCCACAGCCGATGTTATGAAAATTCCTCTTCGAAAATTACCTCGAAAATACTCCACGCTAATTCATGGAATTAATTTTTCATTTTTCATGTTTTACAAATTTATATTCTCATTTAAAATGATCAATTGCTAAATTCGTGTAGATTCTACCAGAACATGAGAATAAGAAAAAAGAATAGATTCTATCCAAAAGAGAAAATGAATATATTGATTCAAGGATCGAAGAGAAATAATTGGAGTTTTTTTTTTTTTTATTCCGTTGTACCTAAATAAATTAGTTACATTAAATTTTTTCCTCCAAATTATATACGAGATAAAAATTTTCTACACTTAATGAGAAATTAAAAGATACTTTCATTAAAGAATTCCATAAAAATTCTCCCTACAGTTATTACAGAGTCGAAGCTTCCTCAGTCTTTGCGCAGACTTTAATAGACGGTTCTGAGATAGTAAGGTGGGTATAGTAGCAGGCAGAACCCTTTTGGAATTCATTAGCCTTTTTCTCTTTGACAAAATTCTTTGGCAAAGTCTCCTCGGCATAAAGATTTTTAATTGGCTACTCTGATGATCGCGTGGCTTTCTTGGTGATTACGCCTCGAGTCTGTATAGCACCCGAGTAGTGCCAGTGACTACAGGTATGTATAACTGCCGCCAATATAAAGAGGATGAAAGCGAGAAAAAGACGGTTGAAAATCCCCCGAGCACCGGAAGTTCCGAGTCGACTCATTTCTCAGTCACTAAACTGTTTTGTAAGAAATTTTTCAACCAGAACTAAAAGCGTTTATAATATCTCATCATCACTGAAAAAATCTCTATATACGTTAGATATGATCAGAATAATTTTTTTCTCATTCGAAATAGTTTTCGACATTCTGATTGTGAAGAGACGTTTTTTATGCGTTGAAAATAAAAATAACAAGCCGGAAAAACAGATTTTCGGAATACTTTTCATCAAAAGGAAAAAAAAGTATTGGTTTGTTAAGGGAAGAAAACGTATAAAAAAGTAATGAAAAACCGAAAAAAAAAGATCAAAATTGAAAATTTCACATAAAAAAAAGCCCTATATATTGACAAACAACAATTTCATACAGTACGTTTAATCCCAATTCGATCTGGGTACACTTAAGATTTCTTCTTGTCATTGGCAAGGGTCGCCCTATATATTGACAAACAACAATTTTATACAGTGCATTCATTCTAATTCGATCTGGGTATATTTACAATTTTTTTGGTGTCATTGGCAAGGAATGTCCTATATATATGAAATCCTCAACTCGGAAGAATAAATTCTTTCATTTAGAAAGGTAATACAGAGAAAAAAGTATAGGTTTGTCAGTAAAACAGCGAAAAACGATTCATTTCCGGTAGAACCGGAAGTTCAAATTAAACGAGACATGGAAATTTTTCATGCCCATCATTTGGTTGTAAAGTCGTGTGAATTTCAGATTTTTTCATCGAGCCGTTTCCGAGATCACCGCGCGAGTTTGTCGAACAGGCCGACAGACAGACCGACGTCTTTCTAAAAAGCTGTTTTTCGGATTCTCGAGGGTCGAAAACGTGAAGATTCGTTGAAATTAGCAATAGTCACTTTTCGATCAAAACCAATACTCTTTATATCACCGTAGGTGATGAAAAATAAAAATGGAAAAAAAATTGTGGATAATAATTCATGGAATTTACACCGGTATGGGGTTGGACGAAATTATTATTGGGGAAAAAAAAGTTTGGGAGATGAATAAGAGAGACAGAGAAAGAGAGAGAGAGAAAGGAACGGGACATGGTACCAATATTGAATTACAACGGTCCATGGCGTTGAAACACAATCCGATATAGTGACGTACGCTACACCCTGGTTTGGGAAACGTTAGCTTTAGTACATCGGAAGGAGAGAAGAGGGAAGGTGGGTATAGGATTGAAACCGGCGCCGGGCGTCAGCGTCGCGACGTTATCTTTCGCCCTTGTATATAGCCTAGTAGACCGTCTCCTCCTGTCTTCCTACCCTCCATCATAGCCCAGTCACGCGTCCACCGAGATAAGAGTCAGTGATGCCCCCTGCCTTAGGACAATGCAACGCCTTTACTCTACAGTCTCCGTACCCCTAGTGTAGCCCTCCGATTCCCTCCTAGCTAGAGGGGCGCCTTCGACCCTTGCTAAATGCTGAAGACGCGATCCGCCGCGATAACATCCCTGAGATGTGTCATCCTAATAGTTTTGACTCCTATCACCCTCCGACGTTCCACCGCGGGGTCTAAGTCTACAGGCCTCGGAAATTTCGGTCTGACCATTTTTTTTCTTTTAATGAAATAAAGAATTAAGCATGTTTAAGAAAATGCGAGAATATATTCTCTCGCTTTGGTCTTCGTCCCGAGCTGCATCTTCTTCATAAAAATGGAAACACCGAGTGTTTTCCCATCGAAAGTGCGCCAATCTTCGAGAGAGACGGTGTTTCCAGCCTTTGTTGCTGTCACCTATAGGCGAATTACCCTCACACATATACGAGCCAATTCGTTTTCTACTATACTGCGTGTGGTATGGGTATTGAGATATCCTTCATCACGCATCTCACCTTATCCTTGTGAATATGTGGTGTTGTATACCCTGGAGGCAGTATCGCTCGTGGTTTCATATGAAATAAATTCTATGAAAGATTTCTCACGCCGTTTTTATGCGAGACAACCACGAGGCGAGAAAGACTGGAGTTGGTTTTCATAGTTTAAAAGAAATTTCTTCTTCAGTATTGAGTGCAAAAGTGTATTCGTGATAGAAATTTTTTTTTTCTTCTTTTTTTCCTTTAAAGTTTGTTCCAACGGTGTACCATCAGTGTGCACAGAAAATAAGGCTATTTATCAAAAACTAGCTGAGCTGTGTTGGGTTTCTATACATAAAGTCTGGGTCTTTAACCCTGTACTGTCGGCTGTCTCGATCCTGGCGCTTCCTGGCTCCGAACCAAACAGGGCTAACCTTTTGGTAATGGATTTATAAAGATTTACCAACCTAGAAGTATTGTCCGACTATTTCACTCCGAATTCCTCACCAAACTGTTTAACTACCCTCTTCTTCCCGTCAGGAAAGACGACGATCGTTTTATAAACGTTTAACCTTTTATTAAAACACAGATAATACACATCGATTACTATTTTAAAGTTTGGACGTTATAAAGATCCTTTTTAATTTTTTTTTTTTTTTTTTCTATTTTGTCTTCTCCTTTTGCCTTCTTCTCCGAATTTTATGGGGTCTTTGAACGAGTTGTTTGTGATGGGGGTTAAAAAAATGAAAATAAATAAAAAATAAAATATGGTGGTGGTTATAACGACGACGAGTTTGGTATTGCACGACGTCGTTGTTAAATTGCGCTCAAGTTTTGCTGCCTTTTTATCGAGTATACACACTGCACTACCTACACCTATACCCTCAACTTTTACCATGATACATACGGGGCGGCCTCGGGTTCCTTAAAGCCAACCACGTTTTACAAGCTGTAGTAAACGCGGCGTCCAGGCGGTTCTCCAATCGACCTTTGTGTGAAGAAGTCATCTTTTTACACCGCGGCTTTTACTCTCGAACCTTAACGCCTGCTGCAGTTCTATGGCCTTTACTTTATATACCGTTTGCACATTTTAAACCGTCTAAAAAATTTTCTCCATGAATAAACCGAACAACCAGACTCATTTTATTGATTCATTAAAACACATATGTGCAGTATGTAATTACTTCAAAAGCGTGACTAATCGAGTCTCCCATACCATCATATATCGATGGACATAAATATACCTCGGTAAAAATCTTCTCATTAAATGAGAAAACGAGAAGAAACAAACAAGAGGAGATTAAATTATTGAATGAATGGGCAGCTGGTCCTTCTGTCCATTCATCTCGCTTTCCATTTGCGGAAAGCGGGTCTTGCTCGAGTTTTTAGTATCACCAGGTTTTAAACTGGTTCTGGCTATTCGTCGATGACACACGCCCACAGCTGGCGACACGTTGCAGAGAATCCGAAAACCGTTTTTACGATATTCTCGAGGTCTTTTCGAATCGTAATTCGCGAATTTATGCTCTCCACGTCGGTTTTAGCACCCGAACTTCGGCTTGGCAGAATCAAAACAGCGTTTAATTAAGTCAAAATTGACGCTATGTGATACGAATGCCACGTTAGTGAACCGCTGCATCTTCGTTATCGAATTCCAACAGGGTACGGGTGACGGGGAATGAGAAATGTTCCGCTGTCTCAACGGAAGAGGATCTTCTCAAGGGAGACAAAAGGTTCTGGGGACGATGGGCGACTCGGGGTGGGCCTGGCCCGTCAACGAACAATGAGCATTGGATTAAGATAATTTATGTTGTTCTCTGCAGGATCGAGATGGGAGTAGAACTGAGGAACGGGATCAAAGAATAGATGTGAGGATGTTAACCACATTGTTTTTTCAATTCTAAGATCATTCTTACGCGTCTATTAATGCATCTCACTTTCATCCCTCACCAGACATTTGATTAAGTTCTCGCCATTTTATGCCAGTCTATGGATCGGAAAAATACATACATACCTACCAAAGTCACGTATGTACATACCTACCAGTCAAGCAAACCTGCCACTCGCAGCAGCTTTTCACGCAGAAGAGTTTTTGCCCATGGAAAAGAGGTCTCTTATGCAACCGAGCTGGGGAGACCGCTTGGATGAGCTTAGCCTCGCCTGTCCGCACCAGCATTCGTGAATAATGACCTTTAACATTCGTTTCTACGGTCAGTGTACTGTACTGTACTGTATAGTGTAGGTACACAGTACACTGTGCATACTTCTATCGAATACATATTCAGATTCACATTCACGTTCGCTTTTATACTCCCGGACGATTCTTCATCCGGTGATTTAAAGCACCTAAAAAAACCGCACATAAGTATTTCAAATTTTTCCACTCGCGGCACCATAGATTCCCGAAGGGGCTGTTCCTCTTCTTAGATTGTAAACAGCGGTAAATTCAATACTGTCAGAATATGGGAGTTTGCGAAAATAAATAAACTACTACATATAATCTTCTCGCTGTATGTTACACCGATTTTGTCATTTCATCAAAACGTTATGGTAACCGTTATACAAACGCAGTATTTTTCGGGTCTTAGATCAAGTTGAATTATTAAAAGCACATTTGCTGCTCTGCATGGTATATTATAACAGTCCTCAAAAAATGATGAGAATTTTCTCTCCTTAGAAAAAGAGGAAGAGGAATTGATGTCCAATGGATTTATCCTGGAATCGTCATCTCTGTGACAGTCTAGTAAAGTTGCAATAGTGATAACGATATTAGCGAAGGCATTCCAACTGGGCGTTTCTAGTTGATCTCTTTAAACGTCCAACAAAGGCGAGTAATCGATCTGAGAGATAATATTTCCGGGGAGTTGGATTATAGTTTGGGTCTGCAAAAGTCTCCCCTAAAACGGACTGCTAGCCCCTGCCTAAAGGCTCATTCTCTTTTTGCCATGAGTTCCGCCTTTCTCCTGTCAATGCCAGACGCCGACCACCGACCTCCGTCCATCCGTACGTCGTGATGTGGTCGAGTGGCCGGATTTTGCAGACCTTCTTCTTCTTCTTCTTCTTCTTCTTCTTCTTCAGCTTCTTTTTTTCTCTGCTTAACCGTATCATGGAATAATATTATTTTACGGCAGGATCTGCACCCGAAAAGCGGCTCAGAGAGTGGAATAGGAACGCGCGGATGAGAGGATTTTACTAAGTCGTCCAGAATGGGACGTTTATCCTTGCCAACCTTCAACTTGGCCCGGCTTTCTTCTTCTTTTTCTTTTCGATCGTCTTCTTCTTCTTCTTCTTCTTCTTCTTCTTTTCGGTTGCTACTACTACTTTTTCACTTATTCTTATCCATCGAGCAAGAGTTTTTTAGAGTTGATTTCGTCGCTCGTTGATCGTCCTCCACTTTATTTTTCTGTTTCTTTTACTTGATTGATGAGACTCTCTGAGTCTCTGAACATTTTCTTAACATTTTTGTTACTGAAAGTAGATATAAATTTCGAGTTTTTAGATACCTACTGCACCAGGCGGATAACTGGGACCAAGAAACCGCTCTCGGTTAAGAGGATACTTTCTTAAATCACTACTATAAAACCAGCTATACCATACTCTAGCTAACAATCTACGCCAAAACTATTAGACAACCCTCCCGATTTCAACCACCTAACGATACTCAAGTAAGACCTTCAGCTTTCTCCTGCTCTTATACTCATACCTACTCACATAACATTCTACCCGGTTATGTTCACCGTAAACTATCAGTATTACTTAGCTAACGCATTTCACTGCAGCTCTATCTGACCTCTAACCTCAAAGATGAGTCCACATCAGATTGTGGCGTATCAGTAGCGAAAAGTAGCGTCAAAAAGTTGTTTTTTCACAATATTTCCTTTCCGGATGGTTCTACGACGAATATGGTTATAATCAATGTTGTAGAAGAGATCATTTCCAACAACTTTTGTTGAAAGTTTTTTTTTGTCGGTTGAATAGTTTTTCATTTACAACGACGTAAAGCGGTCGATATCGCAAAACGGCATCGTGGATGGCGACTGTTTGGAAAAAGGCGACGGAAAATGTGGCCGATCGGGACTGGGGATAGTTTGGAAAAAAACAAGTGATCAGTTGTCAAAAAACTAATTTATTAAAAATAAATATATACGTACACATTTTTCGAGAAATTTTAGTTGAAAAATAAATGATGGGTGTTTTATCGCGTAATTATTTGAGGTAAAATGATAGTGATAATAAATTGAGTAGAAGAAGTCGGTGTGATTATAGAAATGGATAATTAATAAGATATTTAATTTAGATTCTATCTTTAAAACGGTTGTATCGTGGGCCGTTCAGATCGTGTTTTTAGTTTTATCTTTCAGGGAGTAAAGGCGTCCGGGATGCCGGGTCTCTTTTAGAATGTTAATTACCCTGAGCTGTTTTGCTGCTGGATATTCTCTGTTTACGGCTTCGCAGCTTCTCATTTTTACGCGACAAGCATAATTATGCCTCCGGGGCGGTTTCTTCCCCCCTTCTATATATTCCAGTTGCTGCTGAAGGTTCTCGCCATACGATGACCTCAGCAAGATTGTAACAACGTTGCAGCTATAACGCTTAAGGTAATTGCCCACGGTATCGACCAAAAAATAAAAATAAAAAATAAACAATAACAATAATAATAATAATGAATAAATAACAAAATTTTATTCTCTCGATTTTCGTTTTACACAAAATTAAAAAAATTAACTCCACGCCTCAATTGAATCACCTTTAAAAGTGAAACCCTCTCTATAAAATTATTCTCTTTACGTTCATCGATTCGCCGCACCAAAAAAAAAAAAACGCTGCAGAGTCGTTATACGGAATCTCTTGTAATTTTAAAGCTTACTTTATTGGAATGTCATTAACTCAACGATTTTGGTGAAAATTCCTTACGTTTGTCCGCAAGATAGGTAGTTAATTTGATATTGATAAAACTTTACCATAAACTTTGTCCATAAAATTTAAGACTCTTAGCTCGTTTATTCTATAATTTTTTTTTAATTTCATTCTTAAATTTTTTGGATCATAGAAAAAAGAGTTAACTATTTTTTCATTAATTTACATCTCCTCGTATACATGAGATCGTTGAAATAATTAGTCTTGGGTATCTTGTTCAACGTGTTGGATGCGTGAAGAAGGATCGTTTGCGTTGAGAAGTTTAGTTTCAACGTCACTCGAGAAACAGCAATTCCAACTGGAGAAACGACGGGATCTTCACCGTTGATGCTTTTCCTCAGGACTACTTTACCACGCCAGGTTTCCTTCATCCTGAAGGCCTACCGTTTGCCCTACGGTAATTGTAGCAGTTACCGTAGCGCACCTAATGGCCAGAGTTACGAGAAATCCCCCAGCACAGTTGAGGAGCTTCTCTTCGGCTTTCTGTGATCACGGATTTACGGGAGAATGCGGACCAAACTGGACGAATCCAACCCAGCGGACGTTACTTATCGCGGAAAGACACGCGACACCGTGGAGTTTTATTTTTTTTGTATCATAATTTTATTTTTCTGCTTTCCTTTTTTGAAAAGAGAAGCTTCCCCCCTTCATCACGTTATGAATAGTCGAATATCTTAAGCGAAGACTAATGAATCGATTAAGGATGGTTTTTCAACAACATCTCAATCATCGATCGAAGAGTAATTCAATCTAAAAACTAGTTTGAAATTGAGAAAAACAAAATGATGATTGAACGTCGTCCAGGTGGACCCGCAGCATCCATAGGGATTCAGCAAATCGCGTGTGTATCAATGCTGCTGCGATTATACCTACGTTCCTCGATAATCATGACGTGGTGACAGGTGGTTGACGATCATTTACGACGTTGTGAACGTTATTCGACTAAAGAGCGATAATCTCGGTTGATGAAGCCGCGTATATAGATACCCTGTACACATTGAGAAAAGATGAAAAAAAAAAAATAAGAGGATTATTATAGTGGAGAAACTATCATTTCAGCTCATCGTCAAACCGCTTTTGCGGATAATCTTTGCAGTATCAATTTTCTTCTGTATGCATAAATGCTGAAGGTAAGATGAAGGGAAGATGCGGGTGGTTCTTAGTTCGTCGTTGCAGCAAACTGCATGTGCAGGTCTTCGTGATAGTTGACTGAACGAAGAAGACCACGACGTTAGGTTATAGTGATGATGAAAATGATAAAATGAAGTAAACAAAAGGGAGGAAAGATTATTCGACGTTGCTTCGCGTGTAGCTAGTCAATCTAACGTAAGCTGAAGCCATTGATTTTACATTCTGAATCCATAGAAATTACTACAGTCTAGATTACGGCAGTGCATGTTGGCTGGTGCCTAAGTCTAACTAGACGATATCTTAGACCAAAGAATTCCAGCTGTATGTACAAGCGTATCTACTGCCTCGAGGCTAACCGCGAGCTAAGGTACAAGTACATTCTTCTCATTCACCGGAAGTGAAGAGGTTGCCTGCTGCAGGACAAGTGGCAATTACCGTAAATAAGATGTACTGGTATGGACTCAAGGTAGACCTCTGTAAGTGTAGTCTCCGTCTTTAGAAGATTGCCAATTCTCAGGTTTTGCACATTCGGTTTCCACGCTACAGATTCGAATATATTCTTGTTAAGTTTTCGAAAATTTATTCAGATCGTTTCACTTACGTAGATCTGCTCTACTTTTACTTCAACGGTTACTTACTTTATCCTCATCCACATTTATCCCCGGACTCTTTACTAAATAATTATTCTAATCTAATTGGGTTAACTTTACTCCTTCGGGAAATTCTTTTCCAACTTTGAGTTCAAGCGGGAATATTTCTCTTCCTTTTTCTTTCTTCTTTTTTTGTTTTTTATTCTTTTTATTTTCATCCTTGTTCCTTGGAGGCAAAAGCTGTCCCCGTAGCTTTTACCGGACCCCACTTGACCGCGGACCCTTCGTTGGGGTCAATGCGCGTGGACTAGATTGGAAGTTGGCTTTTATTTTTCCAAATCAAAGACGGTGAAATTTTATATGTGATTGAAGAATGGGACGTCGTTCAATGGTTAATTGAAAACTGGCTCTGAAATCTTGAGTGTTATATAAAGTTATCCAATCTATATCATACCAACGGTGAAATATTCTGTCGTTTAATTTCAACCATAGAGAGTGCATTTAACGAGAGTAATTCACCCTGGTTAAAAAATTTTAATTATTTTTAAAAGAACATCAAACGTCAAAGTAAATGCAATTAAGGGAAAAATCATGTAATTACCTTCTCTCGTTATTGTCAAACGGTTTTAATCGTTTCAAGGAAGAAACTACGTTACGGTAGTTACACGCTCGACTTGTTATAAACGGAGTTCATCAAAAACCTGAAATTGCTATTTTCTCGTCCGCGGAATGTTTCGTTTTTTCACTTTTTCTCTTATTTTAAAAAAAAAAAAAAAAAAATAAATAAATAAATAAAATTCTATTTCTGACGGGTGTGGATGGCGTGACGAGATGTAGTAGGTAGTACAACTTTTATTTCTTTCTTTATCAAACGTACCGGGATAGCAGCAGTAACAACACTCACTTTTTAATTTCAAGTTATGAAATTCTCTCAACGTTAATAATAAATAAATCCCAATACTTCCACCCTGCCCAGACTTCAACGGATCTTAAAAGCTTCGCATTGATATTAAAAAGTGCTTTTTACCTCTCTCTCTTTCTCTCTCTCTCTCTTTTTCTCCGGGACTAAGGAATATAATTACCAATCCAGGACATCAAAAAAGAATAAGAAGAAAAAAAAGAAGACTGCAAGGAAAGAAACGGAAAAAAAAAAAAAATTGAGACAGTATTAAGAGACGTTGAGGGGAAAAAACCTTTAAATAAGTAATGAGAAAATCATTATTTTTCCTATTTTTATATAACGAAATAACGTTTCCCACGTAACTACAATGAATCCTTCGTTATCCTTCACATAGCAGATTATCGCCTCAGGATGAGCCTCGCACGCAAGTTAGTAGTTAGTACATCGTTGTAACTAGTTGGTGTTCGGTGATGGTATAAGCAGCAGCAACAGCAACAGCAGCAGTGTAGGCGGTATGAAATAGGGTGAGGAAAGGGACTAGAACAGTGAACGTTGGATAGTAATTGGCTTGGACCCTGAGAACCAGAGTAGAATAGAGTAGACCATGGTAGGATGGTATATACCTACGTTCGTCCTTCCCCATGATGGTACGGAACTTTTGCTTCCATTCCATGGAGGATAAAGTCCTGAGTGAAGGGAGCTGCGAATGATTAATTGAAGTTTCTCAACGGCGAGATCGCGGCCTGATACAACTTGGTTTAAACTTAGAACGAAGGGCTTAGAGAGAAGAGGAGCTTTCGGAGGAAGCGGAGATATGTCGAGGGATGAATTTCTGTCTCAGGCTTTCGATCTTATCCCCAAAACTACCTTGTCGCGACATTTTTGAAACTAACTGTCTCACATTCTTTTTTTTTTTTTTTTTTCTTTTTCGTTTTTAGTTTTTTTATTTTTCAAAATATTATCAAAGGAGATCTTTAATTGACGGTTTTAATCAACTCTCTATCGCAAACAGTAATACTTGTAAGCAATTACAAGCGAATGGTGTATTATAAATGTAAAGAAGAAGAAGAAGAAGAAGAAGAAGAAGAAGAAGTGGAAAGTAAAATAAAGTTGGCACTTTTGAACCATCTCAAATATAGGGCTAGGGTGTAAGAAAGAAGGTATAGTTAATTAAATTTATTCAAGCGGAAGTCTGCGAATGTCTCGTTGAATTTTATTTGACTTTCCTTCTCGACTGACTCTTCTTCTTCTTCTTCTTCTTCTTCTTCTTCTCCTCCTCTCCTCTTCTTCTTCTTCTCTACTCCGTTTCTCTAATTCTTATTTCTCGCTTTTCAGTGTCGTAATTCTTTAAATAAACACGGGAAGGAAGTAGGCCGTTCGCTAAATGTCTTCTGGAGACTTGAGAGAGTGGAAGGGTACAAACTGCGAGTAGGTTTTCAAAAGTGTTCAAGTAAACTGGGAGGGAAAGTCTTTAGTCGTTTCGCAGATTCCATGCCAAAGGAGAGCCGGTAATTTTACCTCGAGTCTCTCTCTCTTAAAGAAGAACACAATTTTTGCCCTGCATTTCAGATATTGCGACCCATCACCTCCCTAACTCCATCTCGTTTATTTTACTGTTGAAAATTCACGAAGAAAATTGGGGTGGAAAAAAACGGTAATTATACATCTAAAACCAGACGAATGACAAATCTTAGTTACAAATTTCATAAAGTCAAAAAATCCAACGTTCTTTTGATCCTCTTCATGTTTATGCTGCAAGAGCCCTACTGCAAACCGTAATTTGTAGTTCTACCAGACATAGCGCTTAGGGTGCTGCTCGCCTGCTGTTAGTCTGCCGTTGGGTATGGTAGCTGGAATTACCGGGTTGCCTTTTAAGGAAAACAATTACGTTCAATAAGGTTGTATGTACATACCTATACCTCGGACAACCTTCGTTGGATTGCCGTCTATTGCTGTTAGGTGCGAGGCGACGGTACGCCTTATTAATTACGTTATAGACACCGCCAAAGCCAAGGTCATTGTCAATGCTGTATCCATACACGTTGTACTTGCAGTTGAAGCACCTCGTCTTCTACGGTTCATTGGCAGCGATTGGTGAAACGATTTTTATGAATAATTTCGTTTTAATTTAAGTATAGTCGACTTCTGCAATTTAATATATATATGGAAAATGTAATTCTGAAAGGAGTGTGGAGAGTACCTAGATCTAATAGAACAGCCAAATTCAAGTCATCATGTGAAACCGCAGACAGGAGGAATGCGAAATGAGCTAGACAGCCACTTGGGTGTAATCATTTTCATTGAAACAGTTTCGAACAAGTTTGAAACTCGGGTAGCCGCTTACTGCTGTGAGTACCCATGATGGAAATTGCGAATTTGAACGTAGGAGTTATATTAGAACCGCGTAATAGATTACGGAATCTGGATTTAATGGAAATAAAACTAGAAAAAAAAAAACGTGCCAAAATCGATTACCAATAAAGCAACGATCGTCATCCCCAATTTTATCGCTAACTCCGAATGCAAAATGAATGGAAATTTGATCCCCAGGGAGACGTGGATAGGCCGCTGCGTTACTCATTTCATACAATTTGACAGAAGATAGCTTCTGGGTAAAAGGAGTAAAGAAAGGAGACGAAAGTATGTATAGGTATGTATACGTACTTTTACTTCTGCACTTTGTCTCAACAATTTACTGGTCGTTTCGAGCGGGATGCGCAATGCGGTGGATTTCTCAACCGTTTTAAAATTGCTCTGGTGGAATCTTTGCAAAGTATTATTATCATTATTTTCTCGTTCTAGATCCGCATTCGTTCCCATATAATTTTACAACAACCACCACTACGTTCACCATAATATAATACATGATGTAGGGTATGCACTACCTACATACATACGTACAATACAATACAATACAACAAAGAAGAAATAAATGGTACCATAATGTACAACAATCGCTATTGCAATTACTCTGGTTATTTGAAATTTTCTTCATTTTGTAGACGTATTTTTAACTTCCCGCAATGAAAATTGAAAATTTTCATAGAAAAGGGAAGTTATTGGTTTCGGTCCGATTTTCGAAAATCGAGTATTCATCAGATCTCGACGTCTTGGGGTCCTAGGAAGCTATTCTGACTATTTTTGGATGTACGTCCGTATGTGTGTGTGAACAAATTTTTGTCGTACGATATCTTTAGAGCGAATCGACCGATTGGACTGGTTCTTATGGCGATCGAAAGGGTTTATCAAGACTTAGATCTGATTAGATTTTGGAGTCGATCGGTCGAGTAGTTTCAAAGTTATTTGAGAAATAAAAATTAAAAGACAATTTTTTTTCATGCTTTTAGCGCATAACTCCTAAACTGTTCGTGCGATTAGTCTCAAAACTTGATGAAACTTAGCTCTTGGATAGCCCTTTCGATCGCCGCAAGATTCATCAAAATCGAACGATTGGTTTAAAAGATATTGCACGACAAAAATTTCTCTTTTTGTCGTACGATACCTTTGGAAGGAATTAACCGATTTGAATGGTTGTTGCGGCGATCGAAAGGGTTCATCAAGACTTAGATCTGATTAGATTTTGGAATCGATCGGTCGAGTAGTTTCAAAGTTATTCGAAGAATAGAAATTGAAGAAAAAAAGATTTTTATAGGGAAAACTAATGATACTTATAACCTTCTTTAATTTATTATAAACACAATTGTATCAATTAATTGTAACGTATTTAACACAGCGGGAAGTTTTCGGGTTGGCTTACAGGTCAACCGGTTTCCTGATTTATTTTTTTTTGCACTTCTATCAGACTACGTTACCATATCGAAGATGTGTCCAATTTTATAAAAAAAATTTTAAGACAATTTTAAAGATAAGATGAGGATAGCTGGGATATATATTGCCATGGTATCATTTTACTTACTTGCGTTACCTTTCACGCATTATACTCATCTAAGAGTTAGGGAATTTTACCTCGCCTTCAGGGTACGGTTACACTTAGGTCTGACCGTCAGATACCTCGTCGCTTCTGAAGACCTTATAGCTATCAACTTATGCACCAAGTAGCTTCAAGGCATCTTCGTTGGCTCCCTCTATACTCTGGAATGGAATAAGATATAATGGATGGACTAGCCGCAGAATCCGACGCCTCTTAAGTCTAGAAGAGTATATATTCTCTACCTCGTGCACGCGCGTGTATACCTATTACGAAAGTTACTCAAATTATACGTAATTTTCAACGTGAGGTGGAACTGATCTTTCCAAGGATGAAAAAGGCGGACATAAAAAGGGTTTTTATACATTTGCGAAATTTGTCAATTTTTTATTTATTTATTCTGCTTTTCTCTTTGTCCAGAACGTCAAAAACGCGTACCTGTATTGTATACAGAGAAAGAGAATAATAGATCGATGTTTTAATATTTACTATCGCCAAAGTCTATTGAATGCAAATTATATAAATCTGTAATTGAAAATCATTTCCTGAGTCGCGATTTGATCCTGGACTCCGATAGCTGCAGCTAGAATTTCCTGACGGACTTGAACGCAAGGTCATCGCACCACGTATGTACATACATACATACATACATACAGCTCTTATACGTTGTCGCAGAAGTTTGCCGATACACGATCGCGAATAAATTCCCAATGTCTTGTCATTTATTTAAACTTAAGTCCTTTTCAAAATCGGACATTCAAATTCTTGTCCAAATTTTTTTTTTTACATTCTGTTTTAAAAACTTTCAATTCTGAATCGTTCAAAATCAGAAAAGCGGACCCAAATTGCTATCGATTATTGTCGTTCTTATTAATTCTCCTACTAATTTAATGCTGCGTTAATTAATTACGTTATTTAATATTCATCCATGAAAATTCGACAATCTTCAGAAGTTTAACGAGCTGAAGTAACAATTTCAAAGTAAAAATTGACAGATTTGAAAATCGATCTTGTGTACAGGTTTTTTAAGGTATTTATAATCGATAGCTAATTATTACCCCATTATTAACCCTTAATTAAATTATATTATTAGATGATTTGTAATTAAAGTCGATACTATCGGAATCGTCTTATGTGATTTATCGACGTCGATAAATATAATAGGTCTGCGGAATGTTGTACCTATACCTCATCGAAATTGAACGTATATATTTTATCCCCGCGATCGTCTTATCGGACTGTATAATTAATCGAACTTTATCAAACGGGTAAATAATTTATGATTATACAGCTCTGATTGTTAACCGCTTCAATAATTATTATCGTAAACGGAAACGTTCAGACGATTTGAACAAAAAAAATAAAGAAAAGAATTTTGAAATAAGGAAGAAAATTTTAAGAAACTTTAACCATAGGTATATATGAGGTATTCCATTTTTATCTCAATCAATCTACAGAAAAACGTACTCTACATTTTTTCCAGATTTTTAGGACCAGCCAGTATCCCAAAAAAATTTGACTTACCTCGCTTTTTAAAAATTTTCAAATCATTTTGAGAGATCGGCTGTTCCTAAAAATCTAGAAAAAAAAATTTGGAGTCCGTTATTCTGTGTATTGAATGAGATAAAAAATAATTTAACAAATTGTAGAGGGTCAGGATTAAATGCTGTCGAGTTGGCATGGAATACCTCATATACACTATTCCTACCTCGATTCGTACATTTTGTAGACATAAAGGTATATATACGGACGGTTTCTTCGCTTTGCTTTATGCCTCAATTGTATTCGAGATTTATAGCCTTACAACATTCGCAGATTTCTACAGAGTTTCTGTTCGTTTACCTACTGGCATAGGGCAGGGAGAATCGAAGGGGCCGATAAGATCGCGAAGAGATCGTACGTGAATGGAATAGAAATGGATATTGGGTCGTTGGGAGGTCAAACGTACGATGTGGCAATGTTTTTTCATTTTTAAATTAAACCCGCGGTGATATTACGTTGCAAAATCGTAAATCGATTTAACGAGATAAAGAATTTAAAGAAGTTATAATCCTCCAGTATAAAAAATTTCATTTTTTCTTCTTCTTCTTCTTCTTCAATTTCGAAATGCCAGTTTCGTCTAATGACGTCGCACGCGTGTAGGACGTACATACATACGTGATGGTTTTTTTTAAAAAATGAAATAAAAATCACCCATGGGGCAGCTGCCGGTTAAACTACGGTCGACGTTGGTTTATCCAAAGCACTGCAGTCACTTCTTTCCTGAATTTTGCTGCAGGTGTATATATAAAACAAGCGCAAAGATCTGAAAGGTCTAAGTATTAAACGAGTATAAAATGAGGTGAAAAAGATCCGAAGATTCCGACGTGGTGAACCGTAGTTAAAACGCAGGTATATACCTGCGGCGAGAATAGCTATCCATAAAATTACCAACAAGAATTAAGATCCTTATCTAAAGATCAGATATTCGGGATCAGGAATAATACACCGCCTTTGTGAACGCGATTAATTAACGATCTGTAGACCAAAGATCTCTTAATTTACTTGGTTTCACCTGCCTCTTTCAACTTTAGGATTTTATTGTCACGCGGAGAAGGAGGAGAAGTGGAGAGTAGAAAAAGTAGGAAAGTGAAAAAGAACTCCTGGCCGTTTATCTTCGCGGTATCAGAAGCAAAATAATTATACTGTTGGCGGTAGTTCAAGGGGTTATAAAAAAAAGAAAAAAAATATATTTAAGAACGAAGATGTTCGAGGATTGTGAAAAAGTCAGAGCCATACGTAGACGTAGTATTTATTTATTTATTTATATACATACGTAATCGCGCATGGAACGTGGCGATATGGACTATAAGAAAATCGTCGTTACTATATTTCGCGTTAAAACGTCCCTCCGCATGTCACTCTGAAATTAAACGCAGCGTCGAGACGCTATGGGCTAATTTTAATCCGCAACCAACCAACAAACTTTGAGATGACGGACTTCACCCTTTTTTGTTTTTTTTTTTATTTTCGTTTATTTTTCAAGTACAGACGCGACTCTTCGCACGATTCTAGGTACTCGCAATTCCGAGTAGTGAACGATCATCCAGCTCCTATTTCACGGGTACCAAAGTAACACTGTTACATTACCCATTCCTAATTCCGAACCACGATTTATCATCATTTATAAAATTCCCGTAGCGTAATTGCCGAGGCAAATTAATTATAATATCAGAAATGAACCGTCCTTCAGTAAAGAGTAGTAGTAAAGGTAAAATGAATTAATTACACCATAAAAATGACCAGAGATTAATTTTTGGAAATCAAAGTTTTAACTAACTTCATTCCGGATGTACCGTAGGAGACGTACCAAAAACTGATTTGACGCGAATGATGTGATTGATGGTATAAAACGGGTAAATCGTTGAGGGTAGGTATATATAATCCGATAAATCAGTGTAGTTAAATCTGTTGTATCGTAAACATCATCCTGGAGTTATTATCCGATCTGAAACCTGGTATTCCATATCGTTCAGGGATCATTTTGCAGTCGGGTGATTTCCTGGCCTATGTAACACGCCTAATTCTGGTTTAATAAAAGGGTTTCAACCCCGCATAGCGACGCCATCATCGATGTGTTACCACTCGTTGTATACGGTATACTATGTATATGTATATATGTATATACATTTTGAACCCTGGGCGTCGCGATGTATACTGTAATCCATCACACCCTGGGACGACTACAGCTATACTCCCCGTCGAGATGCCGCAGACGACGTTTGGCGTCGCCGCATGAATCAAACATACGAATAGTACCTACATACCTACCTACCGCAATAGCTGTAACTCATAAATATATGGGTTTGTGAATGTCGTTTAGGTGTTGCAGATTGTCATTGCATTTTCTAAATCGTAGATTAACAATTTTCTCTATGGACTTTTTCATTAAAAGACAAGCCGGAAGAACAATTTTTCGGAGTACTTTTCATCAAAAAAAAAGAAGAAAAAGGATGGGTTTGTCAGGGAAAAAAAAGTATAAAAAAAGTAACAAAAATCCGAAACAAGGAGATCAAAATTGAAAATTTTACATAAACAAAATGCCCTATATTTTGACAAACAACAATGTCATACAGCGCGTTTAATTCCAATTCGATCTGGGTACACTTACAATTCCTTCTTGTCATTGGCAAGGATCGCCCTAAATATTGACAAACAACAATTTTATACAGTGCATTCATTCTAATTCGATCTGGGTATATTTACAATTTTTTTGGTGTCATTGGCAAGGAATGCCCTATATATATATATGAAATTCTCAACTCGGAAGAATATATTCTTTCATTTAGAAAGGTAATATAAAGAAAAAAGTATAAGTTTGTCAGTAAAACAGCGAAAATCGATTCATTTCCGGTAGAACCGGAAGTTCAAATTAAACGAGACATGGAAATTTTTCATGCCCATCATTTGGTTGTAAAGTCGTGTGAATTTCAGATTTTTTCATCGATCCGTTTCCGAGATCACCGCGCGAGTTTGTCGAACAGGCCGACAGACAGACCGACATCTTTCCAAAAACCTGTTTTTCGGATTGTAGAGGATCAGAAACGTGAAGATTCGTTGAAATTAGCAAAAGTCAGTTTTTGACCAAAACCAATACTTTTCTTATATCACCATAGGTGATGAAAAATAAAACAAATAAACAAAAATTTATTTTTTAATCTCATGTAACGATTACGTTGATAAGTTTCAAAGTCTGGAAAGGCCAGCTGATAATATACGACTCCCCAAGTCACTGTGCAATAAGTTACGAGCTGTTTTACATACTCTGATGTTATTTCAACTAGTTTTATTCATTAATTAATAAACTTTATTAACAACACTCATATCGCTATCGCTTTATCAGTGAAAAACTCGATTTTTAATCAGCAAATAAAACGACTTGAATATAAAAGGTAACTTAAACGAAAAACACTGCCTATAATTCAAAGTGATATGCCGTGTTTTATAACTCGGAATCAAGATCTTAGAACACCATTTTTTAAAGAATATTAGACATCATAAATCTAAACTCAAATGTTCATCAATATCAAAACTTAATTTGAATCGCATTTTCTGTATATTCTCCAACAACAAAAAAAGTTGAGAATGAAAATTTTGAATTCTTTTTAATTACGTCATTTACATTCTTAAAGAGAAAAATTTCTGGAAAATCACGGTGTTAGTCGAGGCTTAGATCCTTATGGAGGGTTAATTTTGAACTAGGAAAAAGCGATGGGGGGTGAAAGGTTGGTTAGGAGGTTTATAGGGGTTAAGATATACGTCCCGCTGTTTTTGGTTTGATTAATTTTTCAAACAAAGCATCGCGTTGTTCTCTATCTCACTCGGGTCAGTTAATTCTCTCTCGTGTCGCGTTATCCGATTTTTTATTTTTTATTTTTTATTTTTTCTAAACGATTATTATCGCCATAGCCTAGGAAAAGTTTTTCACCCACCTAAATTTTAAACCCAAGAACCAGTTTTAATCAAAGTAAGTTGCCCTCGTTCTATATCGTTCCGGTCGCGGCGCGGTTTTCCGCCTCTTTTGTGACGATCATGAAGAAGATGTTCTTCCCTGCTGAGAAGAAGAAGAAGAAGAAGAAGAAGAAGAAGAAGAAAAAAAAGAGAAGAGATATAGAGAGAAATTCACTCTTCCCTACAGTCGGGAAAGTAAAGACGTTCTCAGCGCACACTCAACTTTAACTTTTCATTGAATTTCCGCTCATAATTATTTAAGATGCTCCCTAAGACGCACCTATATACTTACTCTCGGCAAACCCTCGGCAAAGATCCGGTAATGGTCGGCTATCATTACCCATCAGGGGGTTTAAGCAGTACCTCTCCTTCCTCTTTACTCCTTCTCTTATCTTCTCTCTCTCTCTTCTCGTCGTTTCGCCTTTTACTTTTGATGACAGAGACAAGAAGGGAATGGCTTAATCACTGTCATACCGTTATCGCCGTACCTGACGAGCAGTGATCTATGGGTAATGGGATTGCAGAATACTTACCCTGCGCATCTTCAGAGCTCTTGATAACGTTGATCTTAGCCTCAAACGGAATGATGTTAAGTTATCTGATAAAATGGGAGAGGTTAGAACCCCAAAACATTCATTTCATTCGATAATTGCAGGAGTTGATTCAATTATCAATTTTCATTCCTTTTATCTTATTTTAACGAAACTTATAATTTCAATTCACGTTACTCGGTTGATTCCCCGTGGAAAATTCACAATTCTAACTTTTGATTGTTAATTTATATAACCTATAGTATTTTTTTTTTTTTAGTTTAGTTGCTGAAAATTTCTCTAGAGAATATCAAACTCAGAGTTAAATTCGCGATTCGTTGATACAGTATGAAACTTTACGTTGAATTAAATCCTCGTGTTATATATTCATTTGGTTTGAGTTTAAAACCGAGGAGAGAGTAACGATTATTATTAATCTATGCAATTTATATTTGCCTTTCGCATCCGCGCGCCTAGTTGATTTCATAAAGATTTAATTGAGAGGGAATTTGGTTCGTTGATAGGCTGCTGTTGCTCATTCACCCTCAGGGGGTTGGGAAGGGGGGAGAAATATATATAAAAATGTATTATTATTGTGTAATTATAATTTGTAATCATTAGAGAAGAGAGATCGTAGTTGACAGGCTCTCTCGCGAAGAAATTATACCCTCGTTTAATATCATAAACGTGCGATAAAACGTTGCTAAATTTTTTATAAGCTCTTATATATACCAGGTGATTAAATCACCTTGATAAAAAATAATAATAATAATAATAATAATAATAATAATGAACGTTAAACAGCGATAATCACTCTCACCTCTTTTAAAGTGTTAATAATAATTTAAATCTGGCCCAATTTCGTTACAGATTTGCAAATATATAAATTCTAGGTAAACTTCGCACACTTTTATATCATGTAAAAAATTTACATATCGCGTGTCGTAATTAGATTTCATTTTTATTGTTTTTTTTTATTTTTTTGTATTGTAATTTTAAAACTAGCACTTGCCACGCTAGTTGCTTTGATGTTATTTTTAATTCATACATATACTGGGATCGCTAAATAACAAACATCGTCGTGATCCTTGACGTATGTATGTACGTGCCAGGGACGTTGGAGGAGATTAACGTAACTTTATCACGGCTTATTTAGTAAAGCGAAATTATTTATTTATCAAACTTAAAACCAGGACAATCAAAATTTTTCAACGAATTATACTGATCGTAACTTGTCGAATAAAATCGTTCGAAATTGCCACGTCTATACCGTTTTTATCGCAATAAAAATAAAAAAAAGAAAATGCTCGATCGAAAGCTTTGAAGTAGATTAGGTCGCGCCTGGTCCAGACGCTCGGATATTGAGCTAAACGGGGCGCCAAAAAGAGGGTGGAATCCCTTGTGGCATACCGTCGCTGATAGGCTACCAACTGGATCGGTTTGATTGACAGGAACAAATACGAAACGGTTTATTGTGCGCTAAAGATAACTCAACTTTTTGCAATGGTATTAGCCCCCGATTAGTGCCAAAAAAAAAAGTATTGACGAACGTGAAAAGCATCGAACAAAAAAAAAAAAACAAGAAAAAATTGAAAAGGACTTCTTTTAGAAGAAAAATATTTTTACGAAAGAAGAGAGACCGAATTCTGCGATCCTTCTGAGCGGACCTTCTGAGGACCGGACAGCAGATCCTGTAAAAGTGAAATTCTTTCTTTCATCCGAATTATGGGTATTTTGAATTCGGCAACAAATAAGACGAAATCGTTATGAGGGTGGTATACAGAATGTGCGGAGTGAGTATACACCACAATGGGGCTTGTCGCTTGGTGATTTTGATCCAACAATGGCTGCCAAGAACGGAGCACCACTGGTGCAGTAATGCTCTGATCCCACAAAGGGAGCCAAACCTGAACACAATGCTGTACCCTCCCAATTATACGACTCCGAAACTCCGTGTTATGGCCCTCCGTGAGGTTCCCCGCCTCCTCAGTCCTGGTCCAGGATCAAGACCAGTATCAGAGACCGGGGCCCAGGAGCCAAGACCACCCTCGAAAACACGGGGATATAGGCCGCGGGATAAAATCGTCAAAATCCAAGCCGGATTGAGGCTCTGTGTTGTTTGATCACATGTGCACAACACTGGTTGAATATTTTCAAGCCAAGAACCGTCGTTAAGAAAGCTAATGCGATGACGTAGAATAACGAGATTTCTGAAGTATCATATAATCCGATTCAAATAATCGTGTAAAAATTTTATGCAAAATAGTATTTCAAACTTTTCTGATTCTTTTCTTCATAGAAACCCGGGTTCGAGTGAAAGTTTCGAATTCTAAAAGTCAAAGTTCAGAATATTAAAATTCGAAAAGATCGGAATGCAGACAGCTCAAGAATCCGAAAGTTCTTATGGAGAGGTACGACTTTCCATGCGCAAATTTCGAGTTTCGGAGATTTGGAATTTCGAATTTTTTCATCTTTGCCGTTTTTTTGATTTGAAGAATTTTTAAATCGACTATGCAGACTTTCTGGGAAATACTTTAAACAAAAACTGTGAATTGGTCGTATCAAAGTTTGAAATTTTGACCGTCTGGTATTTTTAAAAATCCGAACTTCATCGCAGCTTGTAAAACGCAAACATTCTACTACCTCCAATGGTCAATGTATGCTAGGAATCTTTCGAACGAGAGACATTTCCTTCCTTCTCAGATCTCCCCGTACCATAGAAAATTCCTTTCCCGTTGAGTGAGCTTTTGATAAATGAAACGAGAAAAATGTTCGACATTGTGTATGTCCGTTTATCTCATGTAGGTATAAAAGAAACAGCTTGCTCTGTGTTGAATATCATAATTGCTAATAGCAAAGCGTACGTAAGGGGTTCGATTTTTCTTGGTAGTTTGACGCCGCCTTAGGGACAAAATTATTGACAGATATGCAGCCGTCCAACTAGCGTGAATGTGTGACGGATCAGGCAGCTCCGTTGCTGATGCGGTATTAGGCAACCACCAGCATCAACAAATTTCCTTTATTCAGAAGCATTTTTCTCCACGTTGTTGATACACGCTCCCCATCAATCAACGTCAGTTGTATACTGCGGGGAATTTTTTAACTCTAGGGGGTCCTTCTTCCTGTTTATATCATCCCGGTATTTGCCCAAGGTCCAGAAACCCTGGAGCAAGTTGAAGGGAAATTCTCGAAGTCACGTTGTCGGACAGCCAAGTCTGATCGATCGTATCAAATTTACAAAAATATGAAATTATTTTCGCTCTCAAATGGCCGTCTGTTCATCCGCGAAGGCAGACCACCCTTAGGGCGTACGTTGACAGCTTGACTAATACGGCTAGACCACGAGAATGTAACAAGGCGAGAGAAACGCTTTCGAAATATATCCAAGGATTCCAACTCCTTTATACAGGGTGAGTCTTCTTCGATGTCTGATCTGGGAAGAGCCTCAACGTACTGGGAGCTTCAGTACGTTGAAGCTCCTCTCAGATCAGATCTCAGAGAATATTCACTCTGTGTAGTATTGCTGTAAGGAATTTCCATATTGCATTAGTTCAAAGGTCTAGATTTACTTACATCGCAGATAAATACATAGAAGAAGTAATGAAAAACTGTCTCGACGTATAATTGCGATCACTAAGATGTACCAATTCAATGATCGCATCGTTATCTTCAGACGTTAGTTTGGGTATAGTCTTAACCGTGGATAATCGATAATCGATTTAGGTATGTAGAGTCTATTAGTTCAAATACCGAGTCTCGATGCTACGCCGTTAACTGTAGTTGAGTGATCGGTCATTTTGTTGAAATAACAGTACAAACCGATTCCCGTTGCACCTAGACATAGACGAGGGTTGTAATAGCAGCTAAGGTCTGATCTTCAATCACCCCATGACTCTCTTGACTTTGGCAAACTGGATATTCGACAAAGATCGTTTACTCTTAAGGGGTCGTGATACCAGGCGATGAATACATCGATAAATACTCACTGATTACCACCAATTAAGTCGTGGATACATATCGTTGCTTGTTCACCACGGTATTATCAATGTGACAATTTATAGTTACTGTTTTGACCATTACAGATGCTAACGAACGATTCTTCTTTTCTGTTTCAGGTATGTAAACGAAAGTGGCACGGACGTCGGTTTTAAACTCAAATAGCTACTGTTGAGTGGTATGTGTGAGTATTTAAACCGCTCCCTCTTCCTAACGAGGGATATAACCAAAGTATCCCAAATTAGGCGTAGGGTATAGTAATTAATCGCAAAAGTTTGACGAGTCTAGTACCTACTGCGAGGGTTGGGATTGGGTGTGGGTTATGTTTTATTCCGTGAGTAAATTCGGGCAGATATTGTTCTCCCTTCTTGCTAAAGATTTAACGTTAGATTATTTCGTTTAGTTGAGCTTATGGGCGAAGAACAAAGGATGAAATTTCAATTTAGGATGAGATTTAACGCTGATCCGGAACCCAGTTTCACATAACTTGAATATATCAACAACGAGCTCGGTGCATTGGTAAGATAAATGAGGAAATAAGTACGCGAGGATTCCTTTGTTACATTTTTTTGTTTTTTAGGAACATTTTTTGACTCCTTAAGAAAATTCTGCAGTCGACTGAGAAAGGAGAAATGTCGCGTAAGACATTCTGAAAATATAGGAATTCTCTATTTTCTCTCTTTATCTTTTTAGTCTGGTATATCCGGACCTTCTTCTTTGAACGGGAAAACGACGTCCTGCAGATTTACTATCTTCTTTATCGTCTTCCCCCAATCAGTTCGAGTTCTCAATAAATTTTATGGACTAAAAAGGCCCGTTGATTAATACCTTTAGAAGTATTTTCAATCGGATTGAGAATGAGATGATAGAAAATTGGGAGGGAGATATTCTGCCACCTCTTTCATTACTTTGGGGAGTTTGTTAAGATCGGGATAAGTACTTCTTTTCTATTTCTTCACGTCTCTTCGCGACGGTTTTTCCTTTTTTTTCTTTTTTTATTTTTCTTTTATTTTTTCAAAAGCCGCAAAGGTGGAATAATGGCGGGGTTGGAATAAAGCAGAGAGGAAGACAACGAAGAAAAAGTTGATGGTGCCGGTGATGGTGTTTTAAAGTTATCCGGACGGCACCTGCAGGCGAACTCACTCGTCGACAGGCAGCCTCTTCATTTCTATTAGCCCAGCCCAGTTCACCCTCTGAATCCCCGACGCCCGACGCCCGTACCCTCCGCAATTCTCAACCCTCTGAAACCACCCCGAAACTCGAATCTTCCTTCTCTTCATTCCTCATTGTTCTTCAGGGTTTCCCCGCCTAAACGCAAACCCCTCAAAATCTCTCTCTCTTTCTCTCTCCGGAAGTTAAAGCCGAGCAACGAGATGCGGACTCAAGCCTTTCGCGATGGCACCTACTTTCATATTAATATTTGAACTGGTTTTACTCTTTCACCTTGTATAACAGTGGCTTCTTCTCGAGGCGTGCAATTCCCTTCTCATCTTATTCTTCCTCTTCTATCTACTCTTAAAAGAAGAATGAAAATTTCGAGAGAATCTTTTCCAGATCGAGAGGAATCCGAACGGTTCTCGATTACTTGTTTGACAATCACTTACGACATCTTGCTTCAGAATTTCTACTTTCTGAGGCGGATATAATACCGGGAGCAAGTCAATATTTACTCAGCTAATGGGGACTGTAGTATCTGTCCTAAACTCACTGCGGGAAAGACAGGACCAACGGTGCGTTCTTCTTGTACCAATTAGGTTCTCTTCAAAGATGTATGTTGGTAGGTATAAGAATAGGTGTACGATATATGTATCAATGTAAAATACCATGAGTAAAATGCCTTCTATGTATGTATGTATTACATTGTACACGTATATATTTATTTTGTTACATAATTTCTCTATATGTATAAAAAAAAATAAAATAAAATAAAAAGTTTGACAGGTAATTTGAAAGGAATAAATACCGGAGGGTTTATTTGGATTGAAAAAGTCTTAACGCAAAGTCAAAGCCTGTAAGTAATTGAACCTTGGGGGATTTATTTTTTTAACATAGCTATAGCAGTAGCAACAGCAGCGTATCCTCCCTACAAAATCTTGGAAATATGAATCCAATAGGCAGTCTTGGGGATATTCTATCTCGATCTGCCATCCCATCGGTTGGGGAGCGTAAATTAAAATGTCTAAAACGTAAGTGACTTTTTTTTTCCTTTTCTCCCTCTTTTTAGTCACTTGGTTTATTTTTCTCCCAGGTAAGATTTTTCCCATGTCCTTTATCTATGCAGCGAATAAAAATTCCTCACCCTCATTTCGATACTTTTGATAATATTCTTAAATTTATTGAAAACGCGGAGTGAAATTTTTGCGAAATGAATCAGGAAGAGAGTGGACTCAAAAACCGTTGTTCAATCATCGAATGTCATTCTTTAACGGTGCAAGTAATGTGGACGATGATATAGTCCCTCGTAAAATCGAGTTTTCTAAACACTTATGAAAGATTCTTGTGTATTTATATTAACGAGGTAAAAACAGTGGGAGATTTTGGATCTCGAATGAATTAAACGAACCGTAAAATATTTCGGGATAGTTTTCTGCTGGTTTATTTCATCAGAAATGATACTGTACATCTTACGTCTCTGACACACACTTTCTGACAGTGAAATTGCCGACCCTCTTAAAGGCGTAACGCCGTTGGTAAGGATTTTACTACAGTCTCGTTAATATGAAGCGACGAGACAGTTTACACCGGCAGCATCTGGGCTTAATATAACCCAAACCCAAACCCAAACCCAACTCAACTCAACTAAACCAAAAGTATCGTAAGATATCCTGAATATGACGTGTCCTTTTTATGCAAATTGATTAATGTATAGGACTGTGAAAGTTTCATGGAATCTGGAAAATCGCACTCGAGATAGAGGGCGTGAAATATTTGAAATATTACCACGATTTCCGGTGCGACGGACCTTCCGGCTTGGCATTACGCCACTGCGAAACGAAAATAAGTCATATAAATCAAAACGCTTCCGAGATCCCCAGCAGGACCAGGACCCAGACCCACGGGTTTCCCTCTTCTCCACTTTGTCTTTCAAAACATGGAGTTGATGTTCCGGGTTCCCTCAAGTATTTGTTCTTGCACGTGGAAAATTTGGATGAACATTTTTAACGGTCGAAAAAATATCCAAGTGCGATTGAAACGAAAACAAAAGACTCGTCAATAATTTCTAATGGTATAATTTTCATCAGAGTTTAGTTCAAAAACATCACGACGTATTATTTCCACTTTTTTATTTATACCAAATCGCCAGTTTGCTGGGATCGCATATACGCCTGAGAGAGTTGGGCTGCCGACTACCAGGCTGAATGTTTTCTTGATTCGGTAGGAAGCGGATGATTCGAATTGGATTCGAAGAAGGATAAGGGAAGGGAGCTTTTAGTTTAGTTTGAATTTTTTTTTGTTTTGTTGGGAACTTTTTGATGTAGTATTTCAGGATTTGAAACATTGTGAACGGGCGTGGAAAGGATCGAAAAAATATAGGGATGTTATTTGAAGGGGTTGATCTTCTTCTTCTTCTTCTTTTTCTTCTTTTTTAGTTTTTTTTTTTTCTCTGTTTAAGTGTTGAGGATATTTTTCGACATTCGATCATTGATAAAAGTGCATTTTGCGGGTTGTTCATTTATGCCGAGTAGCCGAGTTAGAAGTGACTGTCGACGTTCGACGAGTCGAGAGAGAATTGAAGTGGTCCTCGAAGTGAAATCATGCGCGCAACGCGAGGAAGCCCTCGGCAGTATATATACCTACCTACTACACCAAGGACTGGCAATGTTCGCTTCCTCGTTTTACCCTACCACAAAACTCGATTAGGGTCTCCACGGCCCTTTCGGTCCTTTTGGTACTTGTTCCTGGATTCTAGTATAGCCCATCTGTTCCCAGGTCCTTCCTTACCAAATCGCACAGTTCCCTGCGCCAAACCAAAGCCCGAAATTCCCACAAAATCTGAATATAGATGTTCGGCTCAATTCACTTTGCCGCGCGGTGAATATGAAACATCGCACGGTGGACAAGTCGGGATATTATACCGTTTCCTCTTTACTTCCTTATACTCTATACTTTTCTCCTTCTTTTATCTAAACTTTTATTCCTTTTTTTCTTTCTCCGTAATTCACTTATTCAAAATATTCTATCTCATTCATCCATAGACTGTATGTAAAGTGCATTTTCCACACGAATGACCGATATGCAAAGCCGGTTGATGCATATATCTCAGAAATCATATTTTTATTCATTTCGTTCATCCCCAAAACCAGATTGAAAAAAATTCTTCACTTCGATAATACACCAGCTTTTCTGAAAATATATCAACCCTTTTTACATACCTACACATACTATCAGATCAGCAAACTCTACGTTACAAATTAACCGAGTCTTTGATCTTCACAGTGGAGATATACGGGCAGTAGGTACTAATATGTTTCTAATTATACTGTAGCCGCTGTATTCCTCGGCTTGACCACTTTGTACATATACCTACCGTCACTCAAAGAGACGAGAAATCCTTTTCAAACAGAGAGTTTCTCATATCATTGCAATTAATAATACCAAGCGAATATAATTATAAAAAATTTAACAAAAATGAAAGAAGTCAAAATCTCACTGCAGATTTTTACTCAGTAAGCAGTCATATATCGGTTTACGGAGATACCTCCGTTATAAACCTAAGTTCTTTTGATGTGGGTATGCACATACTAAGTATTTAATACATACACCATTGCCCTTCGCTCTTTTTATCTTTTCAAATCGATTTAGAACAGGGTACAAAGAGTTACTGATCGTTGCCCTGGTTTTTTTTTTTTCGCGTTGAAAGAACCCTCTTCATCGCTCTTATGTTACAATATCGATCTATACTTTGAACGTAATACGTTATTGACTTTCAGATTAAACCCTGGTTTGTAACACACGTTTCATCACTTGTGGTAAGATAAGTGCTGATTCTATGTCACGTGTACATACATACATACATATCCATCTATCCACGTTAAAATTTCTGCAGCTTTTTAGCTTGCTAATTTAATTCACCGATTAACCTATAGGGATTTAATTTTCGACCAAAAACGTTTGCTGCTAATTTTGTGTTAATTAGATTCACCGCTAGGTAATTTCACTCCCGGTATATCAAAACCCTGTGGTAATTAATACTAAGCTAATTGTCCGAATGCGTAGTGATAATCACCACCCAAATTCTTGATTTTAATATAACTTTCGAATATTTCTAATACTTAGATTTCATGTCGTTACCAAAATTTTACAGCTTTATGAATTCGTGGGTACTGAATACACCAAACTGGGAGTAAACTCTGTGTAGTGATTTGAATTTTGGATAGATATAGACCTGAAAGGGTCTCTTATATGTACCTCGAAGCTAGGTAACTGCGTGAAATTCAACGCGAAACTCTAGGCGTCAAAGTCACGTCAAAGAGCTTTGTTTGACGTGAGTTGAGAAATTGCGTAGGTTTACTGTCGCGTAGGTTAGAGGGAAAATTTACAGAGTTGGTATATGTATATACATATACGTATGCAAAACGTTCGCTTTGGCGTTAATAGATCGTTAAATGTAGCGCGTGCAGGCTAAACAGGCTTCGCAAAGTACCCCCAACCCATATCCTTTCCGCACATAAAATATATACATGCGCGTTAATACAAATACACTTCCTCAATATTAAACAAAAATAATAAAAAAATTAATATCAAACCCCTTCTCAATTTTTTTTTTTTTTTTTTTATATCGTATGGTAAAATTACGGAAGTTTGCTTTATAGTTCATGTAAAAATGAGCTGAAAATAGTTTCATTTTTCGCTCTAGGACGGTAAAATGCTCGAGTGGAGAGCCTGCTTTACCGTCCTAGGGCGGAAAAGTGCTATTTTCCGCACAGTTTACGTGCACGTTATGGCATACTTTCGGCGCAGGTATAGAATAAAAAATATAATATATGACACGTCGATATTTAAAGTATCGACAGGATATCTGTATACGAAAGGGAAAGAAAAATATCCTTTATTCATTCCGTGATCCCACAGATTCTTGGTATTTGATAAGGCAAACAACTAGCTCGGGTTTTCGCATTATCTGCAATATTTACTGGCCCTTTGGTTCGGCATACTAATCAGGTATGTGGAGGACGGTGGGCGTAACGATTTGACCGTTAAGTATCGACGCGATCCATTAGACTACGGAGAAGAGGTTTTAGAGGATGGAGTGAATTCGTATGCTTAGGCACGTAGTCGCGATTCATTCCTCTATCTCTCTTCTTATCCTTTTCTCCATCCTTCTCTAACTCTCTCTCTCTCTCTCTCTCTCTCTCTCTCTCTCTCTCTCTCTCTCTCTCTTTGCAGCTTCTAATACTCATATATTTTACTCTCTTACTCTATTGTTTGTCGAAAATGTCCCTCCGGGAGACGGAAGGGTTCCATGTTGTGTGCTATACGCTACGTTATACTATGAGAATGGGGTAAAGGGGATTCGCGCGAATTAGCATAGGGACTGACGCCGTTTAGCCCAAGTGGCGAGTCCTCCACATTTCAGGGTAGGTACGCGTCATCCACGTCAAATAGCCGCCAGCGCCCTTCTTTGAATATCCCTTTTTCTCTCTCTCTCAATGTCTCTCTCCGCATATTTTCAGTGGTAAATTTTAATCGTAAATTATTATTATCATTATTTTTTTGTTGCCAAAAGAGTCACGAAATTGATTTTTCGATGTTATAGATTGGACGGAGAAAAATCTCTAATATTCTTCCTTTTTTTTCTTTCTTTCTTTCTTTCTTTGTTCTCTATTGGAAAATCTCTCGCTTTATGTTTGCTCCTATTAAACGCTCCGTTAAATCGGCTCTGCATAAACCTTTCAACAAACATTGAAGCTGGCGATAGGTTCTGCCAAATCCACTGCCCACGACAAATGTACGCGCCCAAGCAAACCCGGCAATTACCGGTGCGGTCGGAAGAGTAATGCCTTTGATATTGGCTTTCGTATGATTCCTATATACCAGAACCCATCGAACAAAGGATCTCTCCGTTATACCTCATCCTCCATCGTCTCATTCTCCTTCTCCTTCTCCGGCTCCTCTTCACTGAATTTTGATTCATTTCTCAGACCGACTAGACATCCTCGGTAAATCTCCATCAACCGAATTACAATTTGCGGAAGATGATTCTGATTTAGATAGGTAGGTATATAGTATATATTTCTACTCCTGACTCCGTTGTGCGTCGTAAAGATGTTTATTCCCTTCTTTATGTTTATTTTATTTGTTTTACTTTTCATCACCTACGGTGATATGAGAAAGGTATTGGTTTTGGTCGAAAAGTGACTTTTGCTAATTTCAACGAATCTTCACGTTTTCGACCCTCGAGAATCCGAAAAACTGGTTTTTAGAAAGATGTCGGTCTTTCTGTCAGCCTGTTCGACAAACTCGCGCGGTGATCTCGGAAACGGATCGATGAAACAATCTTAAATTCACAAGACTTTACAACCAAATGATGGATATGAAAAATTTCCATGTCTCGTTTAATTTGAACTTCCGGTTCTACCGGAAATGAATCGATTTTCGCTGTTTTACTGACCAACCTATAATTTTTTCTCTGTATTACCTTTCTAAATGAAAGAATATATTCTTCTGAGTTGAGAATTTCATATATATAGGGCATTCCTTGCCAATGACACCAAAAAAATTGTAAATATACCCAGATCGAATTAGAATGAATGCACTGTATAAAATTGTTGTTTGTCAATATATAGGGCGTTCCTTGCCAATGACAAGAAGAAATTGTAAGTGTACCCAGATCGAATTGGGATTAAACGCACTGTATGAAATTGTTGTTTGTCAATATATAGGGCATTTTTTTTATGTGAAATTTTCAATTTTTATCTTTTTTTCAGTTTTTCATTACTTTTTTATACTTTTTTTTCCCCTGACAAACCCATCCTTTTTTTGTTGATGAAAAGTACTCTGAAAAACTGTTTTTTATTTGTTCTTTTTTTACTCCACCTCGACGAGGATAAAAGTCACACGAACATTTATCTCTCTTATTATTATTATTTTTTTCTTTCTTCTCTGTTGTCTCTTTGAGGATATATAAATTTCTCAATTTACTCTCCTCCGTGACCACAGCTGCTACTTAATTCAAGGAATAACCCTTTGAATTTCTCAACGTACTTTTTATTATGATGAAATCGTTCCGAAGACAAGAGATAAAATTCGCAAAAGACTAATTACCCTTTCGATTTTTTACTCAAGGTGGATGCGATTAATTGAAATCGATTCTTGACCCCGATTTTGAGAATTTTTTACACTAAGAAAAAAAATATCGAAGCTTAATAAGTAAAAAAAATATATACCTACATACATATTTATGAACTTTGGTATGTGTATTGGTTTCAGGAAAGCCTCGAGGAACGTGTACACGAACTTGAACAAACTTTACAAGCAGAAAGAGCTGCCGCTCAACGTGACCGCGCTACAATAACCAGACTTCAACGCCAAATCAACAAGGTAAGATTCTCCGGATCCTGTCAGGATACTTCGCGAAAATCAATTTTCAAAAACTTTTTCCGTTTGTCAAAAAATTTTGTTTACTGAGTTTAATCTTATCTGTAAATATTCAATCCGCAGTCGAATTCGAATTCGAAAAACGATTTTTTTTTCCCCGCTGAAAATAATTAATTCGCAAAAAAAAAAAAAAAAATTGCGGATCTTAAAATTATCGGCGCGGTAGGTAGGTTATAGGTACAGGTTCGGGATTTGGCGTCGTGTGCAAAGCGAACGACGTTATCGGGGACCAAGTTACCGGCTCGCGATCGTAAACCAACTTGACCGCCCCAATCGTGTAATCACGGGTCTCCTGTTTCGAGCGATTTATATGCATTATGTCACAGTGCTGCTCCGCCTTCTAATACCAGAAAACCTACTGAACAACTCGGTCAGCCACTGAACGCTCTGGATCTACCTATAGTCATAGTGATTTATTATATTTTGCATCTAGGTGCCTACTATCATGTAAAGATAATCTCCATTTACTTGTTGTTCAATTACTTCGAGCATACTTTCCCCCGATCGTCTATGCACTGACTGGCGCTAGCCGATTTTTTTCTCCATACTTTTTTAACGGCAAAAATAACTTTTGACAATTTCAACGAATCGTTACGCTTTCCTGACTCTAGTATACGAAGAAACAGGTTGGGAAGAGATGAAAAAAAAAATATCTAAAATTGACACGTTTTCAACTTTCCGCAACGAAAATTGAAATTTAAAAAGATAAAAAAAGGGAAGTTATTGGTTTCGGTCCGGTTTTCGAAAATCGAGTTTTCATCAGATCTCGACGTTTTGGGGCCGTAGGAAGCTATTCTAACTATTTTTGGATGGACGTCCGTATGTATGTGTATGTGTGTAAACAAATTCTTGCAGTACGATATCTTTAGAACGAATCGACCGATCGGAATGATTCTTATGGCGATCGAAAGGCTTTATCAAAATTTAGATCTGATTAGATTTTGGAGTCGATCGGTCGAGTAGTTTCAAAGTTATTTGAGAAATAAAAATTGAAAAACAATTTTTTTTCATGCTTTTAGCGCATAACTCCTAAACTGTTCGTGCGATTAGTCTCAAAACTTGATCAGACTTAGGTCTTGGATAGCTCTTTCGATCGCCGCAAGATTCATCAAAATCGAACGATTGGTTTAAAAGATATTGCACGACAAAAATTTCTCTTTTTCTCGTACGATACCTTTGGAACGAATTAACCGATTTGAATGATTGTTGCGGCGATCGAAAGGGTTCATCAAGACTTAGATCTGATTAGATTTTGGAATCGATCGGTCGAGTAGTTTCAAAGTTATTCGAAGAATAGAAATTGAAGAAAAAAAGATTTGTATAGGGAAAACTAATTATACTTATAACCTTCTTTAATTTATTATAAACACAATAGTATCAATTAATTGTAACGTATTTAACACAGCGGGAATTTTTAGGGCTGGCCAACAGATCAACCGGTTTCCTGATTTTGTACATTCGAATGATCGGTACGAAAAATTTGTCATACATTTATTAATTCGAACGTTTGTTTCTACCAAACAAAAAATCAGACTGTTGAGTTTTCGCCAATAAGACTTAATAAAAATCAAATACCAAGGATTTAGAAAATTTGACCGGTATAAAGTTTCCGAAAAATGATGTCGAAATCGACTAAGGTCTTATACCTTGAAATATCATGCAATCAAAAATCACGTTTGTTGCCAAATAAAAAATTTTTGTACTGCTTCGGCTCTATCTGCTATTCGGTTTCAATTGTATATCAGCAATGTGTATTTTTAACGTAACGATATACGAGTAGTTGTAGTAAAGGTATCCGGGAACCGATATTGTATACACATATCATATTATAGCTTTAAGAACAGAGAGAGAGAGAGAGAGAGAGAGAAACAGTTAGCTATTTACGACTCGCCACGATCGCGCATACTAAATGCGTGCTAAACGCATGCGTTTCTGATATTGTTCGTTGTATATCTATATACATAATATACCTACCTACCTACCTACTAGTACTACTAGTATTAATTTATCTGCGATAGTCTCTGGTCTGTAGGGAGGTGTTGAAACCGGTTGCTAAGATCGACGATAAGCCCTGTGCCTAAGACAGTCTCGCTTACGATAGGTATAAGGTATAAAGGTACCTACTGATATTTCCGATAGTTTAAACGCGTGACAGTTTAACGATCTTTAATAGAGAATTTTCTTCCGCAGGTATTCCAAAGATTATACTATGAAATTTTCATCGAAAACTCTCCCTTTTTTTAAAAAATAAGAAAAGGGCTATAATTCTCTCCGACGAATTGCAACCATCATCAATTTTATTCCCTGACCTGACGGAGAATTAGGAAATTTTTTTATACCTCTTCTCTGAGCTTTTTTTTTTTTTTTGCCAATTTTTTTTTTTTTTTTTTGTTTTCACTCCGCTTTGCTCTCCTCACGGGGAATTTGAGGCAACCGAATTGAGAGACTGTTTCCTGATGGGGCAGGTTTATACATATATAGTTATATACGCGTTGTATGTACATAGATATGTATGTATGTATGTATGTATGTACACATAAAATGGTATAGCGTTGTTGTTGTTGTGACGCGCGTCGGACTGCTGCGAAAGTAAAGGGCAGAGAGTGAAGTATGAAGAGGGATATAGGTCTGTTTTTGACGTCGAGCCCCTCCCATTTGCAAGCCTATAAAATATTACGACGAAAACAGGCAGGGTAAGGGAAGAGGGAACGAGATCGGGAATGGGAAAGGAAATATATATACTGGGTTGGTAATCTCTAGCGATTTATGCTCACCGTCGTGGTCGTGGTCGTGGTTGGGACGAGTAGGTAGGTAGGTAGGTAGGTATCGGGCAAACTGCGAAAGCTTTAGAGCTCCGATCAAATTTGCACGTTGGGAATCGAGCCGAGAGCAAACGATTTCGGATACTTTATTGTTGGGAGTATATGAAAATGAAAAACGCATCGGTTTTTATCGTCGAGTCTGTATATACAATATACATACATACACAATATATATATCACACAGGTATAGCCAGTACCGAGTATCGATTAATCGTAGAACGTATACAACCCATTTGTATTCAAAAATTTTATGTTTTTTTCATGTGATATCAAAATCGGAATGATTTTTTTTATTTTTATATTTTGTGTCATATCTGGTTATAAACCTCCAAATATCTTTTGGAACTCGGTGGTGCACCAAGCTGCAGTTACATACTTCACCTCCTTCAGAAGTCAAAGATTAAACAAGAAAATTAAATTCACCTCCTCCCTTTCGCAATTTCAAGTTTACCAACTAGCAAAGCTGCTGCAACTCACCCTGTTATATTCGTCTTGGTTTAAATCAGTTTCGAAGAAGTCAGAGTTGTTGGGTAGGTAGGGGTACGGCAAACGAAATGAGGTTAAGAAATTTTTATATCCATGTGATAAGCTTAAAGAGAATAAAAAATTATTCGCCAACCCTAAAACCACGGTAAAAATTAATCTTTACCATGGCTTGTCTCTCTTTCGGAGGGAGGAATAAAAAAATAAAAAAACTTTGGGAGAATAATTATTCGGTGTTAGATTAGAAACGAAACTGTACGAAGTAGACACTCTCGTTTATATTATACGAAAGAGGTAAAAGATGAGCGATATGGGTGTGCGTGAGTGTGACGAACCTGGAATTAAATTCAGTAGGTAATAGACGAAAGGTCCATTTAACTAGAGTCATAGTCCCCTCGCCCTCGCTTTCACTCTCACTCTCCACGCCGGAGTCACCCTTGTCTCTAGTTCTGATAGTTCCATTTCGCAGGACTCATATTCATTACATATAATAGGCCATTTTCAGTGTAAAAGGCTCTTCCTCGTCAAATGACAGTCGAGTGTTTATTATTTTCTTGAAACGATATATCCCGATGTAATTATTGCTTCTTCTTGAGATTCGCTATACAAATTAATCGCCTTCGATCTTCCATCTCTTCTATTTTCTAATCGTTGAAAAAGCAGTCATTATTCAAAGATTATCATACACCTCCTGAGTTCTTTCCCCGTAGATTTCAATTAAACTTTTCTATTAAACTTTTGAAAATAATGTCAAAACATTTTTTCTTTTCTTTTTTCTTACGAAAGACAAAAGGACGCGGTTTAATGTCGCGTAAAAACCGAATTGAATATGCCGAGAGAAGTGGGAATAGATATATGAGAGAGAATCGTGGAACAGACAGGAAAATAATACCTTTGAGTTCTATGAAAGCTAGGAACCGCGTAGAGACGTAATGGGACGCGAAACGTAGTTGAAACCATTGAAACCAACGACCTGTACGTACGTACGTACAATACGTATGCAGCAATGTACCTAGGCAAAACGTATTACACCTACGTGTGCAGCTATTATATGTATACGCACGCCGATGAATGGGATGAAGAGAAATACGGAGAGACACGTAGCTGTAACAGCCCTACACCCTCTCCACCTAGGAAACGGTTAATTCCCAGAGGATTGTCAACTGCCCGTATCCAGGTAATCTTATTAGTGAAATAGAGATTTCCCATTCCAATCTCTGTTGCTGCAACTACTCGTGGAAATGTATCAAAGAACGAGATTAAAGCTCTGTAACGCAATGGACAAGAAGATTCAAAGGACCGAGGAATCAGGAGGTAATGTTATTCCTAGAATTTACTCTTGAGATAATCCTCTTCATCAAACTTAACTGAAAACTGATGGTTCAGCACGTTGCACTTATCCGAAAACATCCAGGGTGTTGTTACGATCGGAAAATAACCACTTTAAGAAATTCTCGGGATGTTTACAGTCTAGTTGAATTCCGGGAGGGAGGAGGGGAGAGCAAGCTTATGGGAGCGGTAAACAAACAATAAACAGAGTTCTGGTATTCTCATTTTGCAAGGGTTCCCCTGCTTCTAGATTCCTTTTTTCTTCACTCCAGGGCTTCCGCTCGTTGTTAGATACGCGTTGTTCCAACTATATCCTTCCAGGCTTTGTCTCGGACGCTATTCCAACGGTGATTGCATCCTGTGCTTTCATTTCTTTTACGCCAATATCCTCCAGCGGATTGCGATCGTGTCCTTTACGGTTATTCCAAGTTCTCATATGTATACGGTAGAACTGTACTGCGAAGCTTGGAAGATCTGATACTGGGATATCGCACTGATAGTACAGTACCGTGCACTTTCCTCCTCAGTATCTTCGTCCACTCTTTCACAGCTGACCTAAAACCGTGTTCCATACGTTCCACGATCGTAAGTGAATTTCAATTTTCGTGATCTTCTTGGAACCTGGTCAAACGCTATAGAAGAAGAGACTTTTGATCACACCTTGCGATACCCTGGCGTACCTCTTACGTGGAGAACGCATTCAGATTTAACGACTGGTACTCCAGACACTCGAGCGGGCAGTTACAATCTCGTAGAGCTGATAAACTTTCGTGATAAAATTTAAAGTATACTCGTAAAAGCACCACTATCAACGACCACACTGCCCCGTTCTCATCTACAATGAAACTACAGACGAACTATTTTCCCTACTGGAACTAGAACCGATATTATTCTTTTATTTTACCAGACTATAAGAGTGAGATATATAAATGTAACACTTTAGTCCTGGGAACTGGAAAAGAAAATACTGGATTTGTCAAGTAGGCTACTTCAGTAATCTCTGCAAACAAGATAAACTTCACCCTATTCTAACACGAACTTAAGTGATTACTATCAGCAAACAATATCTATCTTTCTCTCTTTATATCTCGTAGTCTTGTGGTCTCGTGTTATCGTTCATTGCATAAATTCATCCAAACAAAACAGACCAGGGACTGGCCACAAATGATCAAGATATCAAGATCCATGATGCGGAATTATACTCCGACATAGTTTTAGCTCAGAATTAGTTCCGGACCACAAAATTCCCTCGAGTAATTTCCGCCGTAGTTGTATGTATGTACAACATACCTCGATATCGAATATATCAGTACAGATGTTAGCAAATGTAAACGGTGATCGTATACAGGATCGAATTTGCTGTTGTGAAAATTTAACAAACTTTATATTATAATTTGAATAGGAACTTTAAAGTAATTTAGATTTCTATCGATTCGTTAATTACTTAGACGTCATAGGGAAGCGTCTATTTATTACTAGATACTATGTCGAGAGTAAGGGATAAAGGGATTGACCGCTTGACCATCAGATCCCAAATTCTCTTGGTATAGTTATTCGACTTGGGTTAGTTCCGGACCACAAAGATTTATCTTGTGGTTAGATAATTCCGTTTGAAAAAAATCTATGTAAGAAAAGTTGAAGGGTGAAATAGGACGGTAAATGGTGTGAAAGATACCGAGTCTTATTTTGAAGAGACTCTAATCTCTTGTGAAAGATAAAAACACGCATTTAGAAACCGACAATAAGAACTATGAAACTCTTTTCTTCAGCTCCGTCGCTCTTTATACCAATCTTCTTATTCTTGGATGAATTTATCTGTCTCCTACACTGGTCTGGTACATCGAATAGAACGAAGTCAGATGAATTTCCTTTGCATAGTTTCGTCCGCTTTGTTCTAGGCCACAAAATTCTCGGACTCACCCTCTATGTTAGAAATCGGAAACGGCGCTTGTTCGCTCTCCGCAGTTTGTGGCTGTTGGTTCCATTAGGCTAACTGATGTTCTAAAAGGGTCCTTTCGCCTCTTAGGCCAAAAGCTGCAGGGCTCGTCGACTCGGCTTGTCCGTTGAGAACGAAGTTATAACTTTCGGAAAGACTTACTTACCGTTTTCTTTTTGTTTCTTTTTTTTTATTTAACGTTTAATTTTTTTTTAACACAGTAACAGTGATTAGCGAAAACGTCGCGCACAGTCTTAATCTTCTCCCATCTTTAGATCAATATTTATTCTTCCTCTCTCGTGGCTCATGATGAAGAACTGCGAAGATGCTTGCGTCTCGGATAACGTCGGTTATTATACTTGTGTGCGTTCCCGTAACGAGGAGGGTTCCCGAGGGTGATGAGGCCGAGAGGGAGTACAGGGTGGGGAACGGGAACATTGCGGAAAGAAGAGGAAGGAATCGTGTGGTTATGGCGTTAGCGATCAGGACTTAGACGTATATATCTATATGGGTACACTCTTACGTACGTGTCACATCGAGGTACGGTGAAGATAAACGTAATTGAAACCCCGTCCCCTACTGCTTACTGCTATTCTACCACTACCATAATAACTATCTAGATCCAGAAGCGAATTTAACGCATCTCGAAGATTCGCGATACTTCAGTGTGTAACGTCGTCCTGAGATTTAGGGATTTTTTTAACCCCGAAAATTATGGAGCTCTCCGAAAACATGGGATTCTTTTAATCCTAACAACTACTCGTCGATCTCGATCTTAAATTCATTTCACGTTAGTTTTTTTTCTTCTCGTACTTGTAGATCTATACCTACGGTTCCACATATCTCTTCTCATTACCATGGTACGACCGCGTCCATGAAAATCCTACGACCCTTTGCACGCCGTTCACAAATGTGTGTGTTCTTTTTTATATATTTTTTTATTTTTTCTTCTTCTTTTTGTCCGTACTATGTCAGCGAATATTCCAAATGGTAGACCATAAACGGCGCCTTGGTGTCGCGCCAATATCACCTTTCCAATACACCAGAGGATCGCCAAATCTGAAATCGCGTACTCTGCAGGTTGTGGTTTGATGTTAAATTTTCAATTCTATACGACACTACAACCAGACTTTGGCGCATCTTAACGACAGAGAAAGGTGGGTAGGTAGATAGGTAGCTAGCTTTAACATAGAGCTATGGAACTCTGCTATCCACTTCCTCTACAGGAGTTTGTAAAGCGGAAATTAACAGGAATTTGTAGGCAGGAATGAACTTAGTTTTCATACAAAGTTGGCATCTCCCTCAGAACCGCGATGCCATATTGTTAGATGAATTACACAAAGCTCTGGATCTCATACCCACATATTCATAAAAGTATATTATATCATGAAGTATGTGGATAAATACATAGATGGTCGAATACACTGTATGGAAAATGATGAAGTGAAATTACTCAGCCGTATACTACGTCTCTATCGCAGAAGCAGCAGTTCGTTAATTTCCACATGAAACCGTAAGGTAATTATGATTTCCTACTGCGAATAGGGTTGGGTCTCTGGCATCGTTCTTCCTCCACATTCACATTCTCATCCTCCTCTTCCTTTTCCTCCTCCTTCTACCAGAGGTCGCGAGACCGGACGTTACTCTGCACATCGTACTTCCGGCCGGTAGTACGCGGGACAACGTAAAGCCTGGCGTAACGCGGACTATGATATACGCGGTAATATAATTTGCATGACACTGTCATAAAGAGGAAGAAGATCACGAAACCCCATATAAATAACAGTCCCAGTTTGTAACAGGCTCTCAGACCTATATTTGTCCTGAAATTTGATGAATGTTGTCACATCATTATGTACGGAATTTGGATTTTTTTTTGATTTCTTTTGTTTAAATATTTTTCATCCTTCTCGATCATCAAGACGAGGGTTTGAAGATGAAAAATTAGTCGTTGAAGATTTTCAGGACGATGATCATCCTGCACATGTCTATGAGATAAGGAAATACGTTGTTGAAATCGTGTAACTCCTAGGACTCAATTACTACTCTGGAAATTACAAAGTGCTATAACAATCCTGGAGTAACCAAGAATCGCATCTGTCTGTCTGTCTAAAATTGTGAACGTGCGTGGTGGTAGTGGGCGGGTATTCTCATCTTCCCTCTAGGGAAAAGGAATGACTGACGAGCATCTCCTGAGTAGGTATACCACCTTATACTGGGCCAAGTTCTCTCTCTCTCTCTCTTTCTCTCCTCTCTCTTGGTAATTCCAAGATTCAGTTAGAGCTAGGAAACTTGGGACAAATTACTCTCGTATGGAAATGTCCTCTTCAGTTGCGGACACAACGATCTGCAATTTGGATGGACAAAAAAAGTTTCTTGCAAATGTAAAGAAGGAAATAAAATAAAAATGAAAATAAAAAAATTGAAAAAGATAAAAATGAGGAAAAACTCACTTTATTCACTTCAAGGAACCGGAAAGTGGCGAAGTGACATTTGGACCAGCTTGTATACCGGAATTATGATAATGGATTTTCCTTAGAGGCTCATCCCGCCTTAAGGTCGTTACGACCAAGGCCTACGGTTATAACGTTTGAATTATTCATCGGTGAAAGAATTATTATTATTATTATTTTATATATGTATATGTATTTTTTTTTTTTTCTTTTACAGTTTTCTTTTTTTTTTCCTGATATGGCGCAGGGCTTTTCACCATTTCTAAACGTAACGTCAAAAGCTTCGAACTTATCTACAGCCTTTTGATGTTTTTTATTCACATTTGAATTCACGTAGACAGAAAATAAGCAATAATCGTTCGTGGATGGGAGAGAGAGCTCGCGTAAGACAGAGCTGTAGACGTTTGTGTACTTCGTTTTGTGAAGATTTTGAAGTAGAGGAATGAGGGATCTATGCCAGCTACTGCAATTGGTTATACCCCTGCAATTTCCTCGCCCAGTGAACCGCAGTTCAGCCTCAGCCATCTCGCCTGCACGTTGATAACAACTTAGGATTTCTACAGGAGAAACTTTACGAAGTACATCGTGGCGTGAAATTTTAATCCACTCGACGTGCCTCTCGTACCTTCTCCCTTTACTTGGTCCTTTTCACCCTATTCTACGATCCTCTCAACAGGCGGCTGGATGCCCACGTCTCTACTCTCTCAAAAAAACAAAAAAAAGGATGGATAAAAAGTTGCGAACCCAGGAAACAAAGAATATTAGCGTGATTACCGCCGAAGAAGGCGTTTTCGTTGTGTGTTGCCTGGTTTTAGGGATTGTTATTTCACTTTCCTTCTCTCACTTTGTCCGTTTCTTTCCCTCTTCAGATTTTTCTCCCCATTCTTTCTTTTTACTTTATTTTTTTGTTTCTTGTTTTTTGTCATGAAATTCTTTCTCGGCCAAACTCTGTTGCAGACTTAAGAAAGTGAGAAGAAAAGCGTATTTCTCACAACGAAAATGATGAAAGACCAAACAACTAGCGAATGGTAGGTAAACCCTCGGGGGAAATCCCTGAGAAATTATAAACACCTTAAAATAAAAAAAAAAAAAAAAAAAAAAAAAAAAAAAGGAACACAACTTTCCTCCGTTTCTGATCGTAATTTTAGCCGTTTCCCGTAAATTTTCTAACTGAATTTGAATAAGATATGGTCTACGGAACTTGGACCCGTTTCAAGATTATAAAACAAAAATTTTGACAACTGTGTATATAGTGTAATTTTCCTAGTCTAGAAACGCAGATTAGAAATACTTGGACAAAGTTGTAGCACAGTCCAGACAGTTAATTAATATCCAACGTGTAATTACCAAGCGCAATTTCCATACCACTCGGTTTACGCTTGAAGCTAGACCATTTCCTAACCGTCCAGACGGAGTGGTTTCAAAACCCATCCGTGTTACAACCAGAAGATTTCGTATCTCGATATATATAACTGCGATCTAATATTAAGACTATAATTAAAATAATCTTTATTCAATGAAAACTTTGACTTAACAATAAATTAGTCATTCTTCAAGCTTTACTGAGTTCAAATAAAATTCGATTAACCAGCTAATAATTTCTCTCTCTTAAGATTGTTAAACTTTCCTTCCGTCTGTTTTTTTTTTTTCAATTTATATACCGTCTTCTATAATTAATCTAAACTTTTCTGATGATTTATTTAAGAACTCAAATATTTGTTGACTATAAAAACCTTATCGAGAGTTTCTCATCTTTGGGAGGACTTTGTATAAAAAGAAAGAGAGAAAAAAAAGGTGAAATAAAATGGCAACGATAAAAGGGAGAAAATTAAAGAAGAAAAAATTAAAAAAAAAAAAAAAAAAAAAACTGAAAACTGGGACAGACCGCAAAGCTTCAAGGAATGTTACACAAGTGTCAGGGTTCGCTCGTAACAGTCGCAAACCGCTGGATGAGATATGGTAAGCATTCCGTCGAGCTGGCGCACTTGAAGACAGCTCTTCCTTGAAGGATGATAAATATTCGTAGGAACAATTTACATCCCACTTTGCAAGCAGAAATCCCTATGGTACGTCCAAAATTCTCTAGTCCCTTAGTCCTGGCTGCATACCTTCTCTCGTCCTCAGATCCTTTTCAAGGGTTTTGCGAGCCCCTGCAACACTTGAGGCCTCGCAAACTCAACATCTGCACACTTAGCTGTCAGCCCTGACGTTTTACCAAATTGCCCAAAGTTTTTATGCCCGTTGACACGACCGCCAGTATATGTAGGATGGGTATACCGTTGATATTTTCCAACCCTAAAACCTCGCCTCTCATGCAACACTTCTATATACTCACATCACGAACCAATTAGTTTAATTGATCCCATACGTATCTCAAAGGGACAATTATTTCACACTGTATAAGTAAACGGAAAATATCCCGCTTCGTGGACATCAATTATACCCAGTTTTTTTGGAAAGCTTTTGTTTCCTCGAAAAACGTTCTCTTAATACTGAATGAAAAAATTTTTTTGATAATCGATTACATCCCGCATCAACCTTTTCAAAACTATGAAGCTGTAAGTAACAATAGTGCGGAATTACTACGAGTTAGCTGATAAAAATCATGCGGGCATAAAGTCGCCTATATATCGATTAGAATTTTACGAACGAATTGGCCCAAGCATTTATCACATAAATGGCAATACTACTGCAGTTTGATCCGGTTCACAAAACCGTCTGCCGTATGTCGATGTCGGTTTGGCTTTGATGCGGGATCATTATCTGGAAAAGTTATATTTCTAACGGAATGGTCGATGTAACCTGCACCTTCTGGAGTGAGAAATTAAAGCGAATATCATTTTCTTTTGCTTATATTTAACCGGTTTAATTAACTGGTAGTATAACAGCTGTGAAACATTTAGAATTTTTGGTTTATTTTTTGATTTAAATAGCCGTTTGATCTCGGATGTCCTTTTTAAAGAATCTGATGATCGTTACGACCACGATGAGGCAGTTTATTTCTTGACTTCCTTCTTCTTCTCTTGAACGCAAGTATGGTAATTATTTAATTTACGAAAGTAACAAGTGATATGTTTATTACATGTAATGAAATTTCGAAATGAATATCAGCCGAGAACTAACCAGACATTTCTTCATTTATCCTTATACGGGACCTATTGATCAACGTTTCGAAACATAACGTAATATATCAATATTTGGGGTTCGGAAGGCGAGAACTGAATTCAGAGGCGTCGAAGATGAATAACTGGGGAGTTGGTACGAGGAAGCCACCCTTCATAGAGGGGTGACGACGCCGACGTCGCGCTAGCGTCACGGCGGCGCCAGCAGCTTCCCGTCTCCGAGTTTCCTGGCCTCCCGTCGTCGTTCTCAGCCAGCTTTACCAACGAATGACGTCTCGACGTCAAATTGCAGATGGTGGTCATCAGCGTTAAAATAATGGGAAATAATCGTAGTGTGGAATAGAGAAATTTTCTAACTAACGAACCGCATTTACATTTGATAAAAAAAATAAAGAAAAAAATATCTGACAGTAAAATTTCTACGATTTTAAATACGCCACTTTCAAGTTCATCGTCATCAAGGAGATCGCTAAATCTCTTTGTCAACAACTGGATGCGTTTTATGAAGTTCTGGGAATCCGGGATCGAATTTTTTTATTTTTTATTTTTTCATCCTTCGTTAAAAGTTTTGAGGTTCAACTGGGTTGAATTTTTGGGGTTGTTACAGAGGTAGAGGATATGGAAGAGGTTGAATAGCAGTACGCGTAGCGACTGAAAAGGGTCCATCATCCTAGTACGGGAGTATTCGTATATAGGGTTTGGTTGCTCGATGCATGTCCTACGCGCCGAGATATTTCGACAGGGTTCCAAGCACAAAGCCTGCTAATGGATTTCGAACGCAACTTTGAGTCCGGGGTTTCAAGTTGGCCAACAACAATCCACTGCAGTTAATTCACCCGAATCTACCATTGTACTGCAACCAGGGAACCGAATGTAATTTTCACCGCTTCTCACACTAACTAACACCCTTCAAAACGTCCTTTAACTTCGGCTATCGAACTGAATAAACTATTCAGGAATCAACAATCTACATCAATCTCATTCACGCTTTGTAATTGAAAAACAATTCGCATCTATACAGTAACAGTCAATACCACAAAATTGTTAAACTTTCATTATACATAGAGGAAATTTTGAAACCATTTCTAATACAAAACTAAATAATTGAGTTAAATTAGTGTTGATCCTAATTTTGTAGTTCAAAATTACGATCGTGCATTTGATCCAGGGTACTGTCTTTTAAATGTGATGTGAAGTTTGAAGAAAATGATGAAGTATTTTGGGCGAGCTGACGAAATAAAGTCCATAGAAATTGTAAGAAATATTTTTTTTATTCTTACTTGTTCCTTTTTCGATCGTATATCCAGTCTCATTGTTGGTTCATTGGAAAGCTCGCGTTGAGTCGTGGGTTAGAAATTTTTTATATTCAAGTCTGACTCTAAAGGTGACAAAGCTTTATCCGTTTTGAAAAAGAATCCGTAGCAGCATATGTGTGAGCATATTTTTTATTGTTATTTTTTTTTTTTTTATTATTTTTTTGTGAATTTGGAGACACGGTTTCCTCCACAGAGTATCTCGTATCTTGAGACCTTTACGTTCGAGGCGATTAATTCCTTTGAAATTCAACGTCTCTTCTAAACTCCAGCAACCGAGTGCAAACTCCTGTTAAAGTCGTAAAAGTCAAGCTAAGCTAAGCCTCTGCTCGGAGTCGGAATCGTGGCGAGGGACAAGAAACCCAGGTCAAACAACAAAGAATTGCAAGATGATCCCCCCCAGCTTCTCATCTCATATTTTCTCTTCTCTTTAATACTCTCTGTTTAACTTTATCCCGTAAAAATAAAATATTCATCGATTTTAATCGAGGGATAAGAATAAATTTGATGAATTATTGTCATTCGTTGAACACTAAACATAAATAGTAAAAATATCTTCATACCTTCATGTTCAATACGTCATAAAGGAATAGACTTTTCCAAATTTCAAAAGAAAATAAATAAAACTAGTTCCTCGTTATTTTTCAAATTTCTTGACCACGTTCATTTCTAACTCTTCCTTTGATTTCGTGTTTGCTTTGTACGTACATACATCGGCGGAAGCTGCTCTCGGCATGTATCCTCGCGGTCTTTAATTAATGGGGTAACATAGGTGCATCAACCACCGGAATTATTCGGGCGCAGATCGAGCTGAGGGGAGGCTGCTACTGTTCTGTTACCCTCTAAAACGCGGGTGGTATATAGGCAGGGGACTCCCGGGGTGTATACTGTCAGCGTATATATGGGGCGTGTTTTTGGGGCTCAATGGCAAATAAAGGGTAGAATGAAACTGCAGCAGTGACCCGCTGAAATACTGTTTTCCTTCCTCTAACTTTATCCCGATTATAACTACGGTCCTACTGCACCCTTACTGATAACCATGCTACCAAAAAGTAAAAACAAAAAGAAGCACCAACAACGACCACTTACATCTTCATATTACTTTGGAATCCACAAGGATCTGATCAGTAGTCGAAAATCCAAGCTTTATCGGTTCATTGCAATTAAACCTCTCGAGCTTTACCGGCGCTTTTCACTCATTGATCATGGACTGACAGAGCACAAACGCTACCCATATGGGTACACACTATACAACAGGGTATCGAAAACGGGTGTAGATCACTCTGGATTATCCTCTCGTTGTTGGATGCATGCTAATTGCTACCGACACAAACCCTCCATGGATTTTGGGGTGGTTTTACTGCGGGTATACCGTTAGGGTGAGAGTGAAAACCGTAGATGGATGTATTAGTGTAAGTGTAGGTGTATTGGGGGATTTTCTATATCGTTGAGGTCCTAAGGACAGGACGACAGACGACAGTCCAAAAGGACGAAAAGCTCGAACGTGCGAACGTGATGGACCAGTCAATTCGGAGCTTAGATTTCCAGCTGCTTTACGAGGGACTTTCATGCTTTGGAAAAATATGCAGAGGTTATTTTATTCTTTTTTTAAAAAAACTTTTTTTTCAACGATATAAAAATCGGTTTTCTTTTACGTATAAAACCGTTTTTTTTTTTTTTCCTTCATATAGTACGTCGGGTTAAAATGTGGCGTTTATATTTTCTGGACATTCCAACCAGATAAGTTTTTCTCTTCGTGATTTTCCCTGAAAGGCTAACCTAGCCTTGTCTCCGTTGTCACGACAACCGACGAAAGCCACTTCAAGTTGAATAATCAAAGAGCTTGACCTTGGGTAGCGGAGCTTTTCACTGAACAACCGAATACGATGATACTGAGGTATTTTATCTCCGTATTTTTTAACAGAGATTATTGGAATCCATTTCCTTTACTCTCTCTTTCTCTCTTTCTCTCTCTCCATTCCATTTCACAGGGTATGTATTCTATCGGATCTTAAAATCCTATACCGTAGGTAGGTTGAATTTATATATAAAATCCGTTACTGTTGTACAAGATTATGGTTACCTAAACTGGAAATCGAGTCTTCCACACATTCCAATAGATGGAATAGTCCCTCTGTGCTTTGTGACTGTAAAGAGGGAGATAAGGTATGCAGAGATGAAGAGGAGTATGAGGATGAGGGAGATCTGTGCAGAGGGGATCGCATATTAAATTGTTTGCCTCACAATGTCTCCCGTGGGGTAGATACCGGGATGGAGAATAAGAGGAGAGTAAGAGGGAGGAAAAGATCCTTAGAGAGAGGATGAGGTAGCCGTTCTGATATTGGCAACTTGTTAATATACTTTAATAGCGGCGACGTTCGGCGCCCTTCTGACGTCGTTTTCACCATGGGAGGGTACTCCAAGATCGATCGGACAAAGACGACAGACAATAGTACCTACCTACCTTCCTACCTACCTACCTACCTACCCTCCATGAAGATCCTTAAATTTATTACGACTGTTACCGAACCAAGGGTGACGAATTCATTTCTCAAATAACAACGACTTGACGATTAATTAATTAATCAATTAATCAAAATTAAATTGTGATATAAACTTGAAGACCTAAATGATTTCTTAAAGGTCCGTAAATACGAATTCTTATATTCATTTTCGGATCACTAGGGATGTGGAAAAACTTCTGTTAAGTCGATGTAACAAATGGGAGGGTTGCTCTTGCCAATTTTTGACGTAGTTTTTTAATTTGTTAATTAGTTAATTAATTAATATAAGTTTAATCAATTAACGAATCGTTTAACCAACCGCGAAACTCTTTTGCTACCGATTTCACAGCGCAGTGGTGAATTTGAACAGAGAGTTTAGTATGTCCTGCGGTAGGTATAGGTATAGGAGGAAAATCCAATTAGGCATATCGTATAACGCAATACGAGACAATGAAACCAATTAGAGAAAATATCGTTTTTTGTTAATTAAACAATTCCGCTTTACCACGACGGGGGTAGCTGGATTTTAAAAATCAGGATCGTTCGTTATACTTCTTTACTTCTTTTTTTATTCTCTCCAATTTTTTTTTTTTTTTTTTTTTTTCATAATATTTTACGTAATTTAAACTTTGCGACTAATGTCAAGGATCTTGAATCTTGATTTACTATTGCCTAAGCTAGTAATCTGCAAGGGTAGAGATCTCCGACGACCCTTCATTTGTCCGAATAGCCCCAGAGCGCTGATTGCTAAAGTAAATTATATCGTAAAAGGGAAATTCCTCACTCAAGAGGTTCTCGTGTAACAAAATTTCTGCTAGTTTATAACAAAAAATTGTATAAATCATGTTCTAAAAATTATCAAATTAAATTAAAAAAAAAAAAAAATAATAAAAAATGAATCACACTTTTATTCGCATAAGGTATCATCATCGTTGGATTAAAAATAGATGATAACGATAACGCGGACTTTCAGTATATATATATTTATACTATCTACGAAATGGGTAACCACAGTAAAGCTTGTATAAATCCATGATTATACCGATATAATCTTGTTCGAAGCCAAACCTGTACTACGAGACCTCGCCCTGACCCGAGTAATAAATTCATAGTTTCGATTGGGACAGACCATGGCGAGGTCTAATATCCTTTATGCAAGGTAATTCTGGTTATGGGTTTTTAAAACTAATTAAACACCCTTTAACAACGGAACATTATCGAGTCCTGTGGTTTGCCTACAATTTTTTTTTGCTTGTTTGTTTTCATTCTCTTGCTTTTTTTTACAACCCCTTATTTATACGCTACTAGTATGTATACATACATACATACACGTTACTAAAATCGTTCATGTATTTATCTACCCCGTAACTCATGGCGAAAATATGTATGTATCTATGTACCTACAACGTAGGGCGGTATATATATATATATACCTACTTGTTTTACATAACCCTGCAGTTGACCCTGCAGGAAGCCACATACCTGCTTTAATTCTAATTGGATAAAAAAAAAAGAAATATAAATCCCGTTTTACAGCATATAGCGGGTATTAAATATATTTATATGCACATAATTTTCTTCGATGGTATTGAAAAAAAAAAAAAATTCCTTCTAGGGTCATTTTTATTTTTCTTCTATCTTCTTCCTTTTGTTTCATATTTCGATTTCGAAACTCTGTATTCGAAAGATCGAGAAAAAAAAAAAAAATTGTCCCATCTGCAGCTGAGTACGTACGTACGTACTGAACAGAATATCCAAATCTCTGATCTACAATTATAGTTACAAGGCGTTTGTAGGTAGTACCTATACCTACTCCATTCCAACACCCGCACAACGGGGTTTTGGTAAGCTTAAACCGACGCCGTGACGCAGGCGCGTCTACAGGGCGTCGGGGGTGGGTGCGTGCGTGACTCACGGCGCCGCGATGCCGTTCACTTTCGACCAGTCAGCCGGCGTCCCTTAACCGTGATGCACGCGCGCACAATATCGACATCCCTACGTATAATACGTGGTGAGATTAAGACTTTTATAATTTGTTGACAAACAATTTGTCGAATGATAATCGCGGTATATTAAAGATATTGGGGTTACAAAAAATCTAATGTTTTCGATTAATAAATAAATAAATTGAAAAAAAAATATATAAAATTGGAGAATAATTAATCTGAGTGAGCTTTTTCAAAAATTCTATGACATCGCTTCATCACGTATATATAATATCACATTATGATACACGATGATATATACATTTTTTTACTAAAATTTTAATTGAATAAATTTAATATTAATTATTAACAATATGTAAAGGAAATTTTTTTTTTCTAAAATATATATTTATATTTATCTATCTTAAAAATTTTCACGGTAAATATATTAACAAACGGTTTTAATTAATCACTAGTATATATATACATATGTATTATGTACAAATTGAATAAATAAATAATATAAATCGTGTAATTATAATTGTTGAAATTTATAATTTATCGATAATTATATTATCCGATATAGGCTAATAATTTGATACATAAATTTACACTAAACGAAACTAAGAAAAAAGTAAAAGAAAAAAAAATTTTAATCAAAAAAGAGAGAGTATTTTTTTAGTACTTGTACTCGAAAGTGAATCATATGTTAAATATATTGGTATAAGTTGTAAAATAAACTTAAAACTAATAATAATAATAATAATATTGCTAAATATGAATGATAAACGGGATATTTTAACGCTGATAATTAATTCACGTATTAAAACTAGTCGATCATCGTTCAATTATTTTCAAATTTGAGAAGATCCCCGGAAAGTAATTAATTAGGATCGTTTACGAGAAGAAGCAAGAGCTTAATAGATAATCGAGAAGTGGATCGAACTTTTGATTTTATTGCTATAATACCAAAGTTTTTTTTATTGCTTTTATTTTGTTTTTTGTTTCTTATTTGGTGCATATGGTTTGTTTCTTGGTTAACGAAACGAAAGAAGAAGAAAAAGAAGAAGAAGTGGAGGAAAAAGCGAAAAGAGGAGGAGGAGGAGGAGGATACATAAATTAAATCCTCCGCTCGTTATCATCGTAGTTTTAACAAAGTGCAGCTGATGATTGTTTCCCTCATTGGATATACATATACCTACATACTTATATACCTTTATATATGTATATATATATATATATATACACATTATATACATATAGGACATTTATTTGAACCCCTCTTTGCCAGTAGTAGTTCACAACGCGATAAAGAACACATGGAATATAGAAGAGAGTTAACTAGCGAAGATACCGAAGAACTATTTTGAGAGTATTCAAGTTAAATCGGCGGTGGAGATAGTTTTCTCCTAAATAAAATCCCCTGCATAAAACTCAACGACTATAGTGTAGGAAAAAAGAAGAAGAAATAGAAGAAACAGAAAAAGAAGAAGAAGACGAAGAGGAAGAATTCGAAACCATTGATTTCACATCAGAGCAGTTTTACGTGACTTGATATAATCAACCGCATATATTTTCGTCTCGAAAAAAGAGCAAAAAAAAAAAACGAAAAAAAAAAAAGGAAAAGAAAAAATCTTGATCTCTGTTCTAAAATAAGTGCAGCTGCAACAACAGGCGCTACGGCCTCGAACCGTTTCTATCCGGATCCTGGCGCGTCGCGGTCGAACCCTCGACGGAAGGGCTGGGGGTCCAGGGGTGACGTCTCGCGGACTCGCCAGTCCACGAAGGGCGACGCGACGCCAGGGTGGCCACAAGGGTGCACCGCTGGGGCCCTGCACCAGGAGGGGTGTCTCCCGCCGCCCCCCCAAAGAGGGGATGCCACGCTACGGACGACCACCCCCCCCTGATATCCCCAAAAAACCATCGTCCCATGGGCGCCAACCTCACAAAACAGAGTAGGGTGAGTAAAGGTAGAAGTAAAAGAAGAGGCAAAGGCTAAAGTAGCCTCAATAAAGCCCACTCTCCCTTCGTCGAAATATTTATAACTGCCCTTAGACAAAATTTCATTTCCCTCTCTCTCTCATCGTAAAAATTATTTCGACAAAGATCAGAGAGGAGAGAAACTTGACTAAGAAATTTTTCATCGTTTATTTTAGGTTTAATTCTCGGGTATTAGAGGTCGGACAGCTGCGTTTTTTTTGAAAGCAGGTGTAAAAACGCAGCTGATCTTTACACACATTTTCAAATCGTTGATCCCCCTATTTTTTTTTTTTTTTTTTATTTATATCTTCTAATAAATTCTCGGTGTAAAATAAATCGGATAAATTTTACCTTATACAGATACGATTATATAAATAATTCGTTTTTTAGAAAGGATTAGTTTAGATGAAAAAATTTTATCCTGAAATTTGAATTTTTTTTATCTTAACTTTCAAATTTTCGTTTGATACAAAAACATATTCTTGACTTATAAGAATCCCTACGTTATTCCTTTTCCGAGACTCGGTTCAAAGAGGAGCTGAATTCAACCCACGCAATACATATATACATATCTATATGTATATATGCAACGACCGTTAAGAAGTTCAGACTCGGAGACAAATAAGTTTGAAGAGAAAGCTGAAATAATGGTGGGCGCGAATTTATTTGTATCGAGTAGGTATAATATCTTGCGGATAAATATGAATATGAATATTTAATAATAAAGAAGAGAAGGTGGTGGGGGATAGAAGAGACAGTACAGAGGCAATATTCATGTGTATAAATTTATATGTTATACGGTATATATATCCATAAATTTTTTTTTAACCATTGAGCTGCTCCCTGGCCCTGCCTCACGCAGCATGAGATCGAGAAAACCGGAAACGTATCTCATCTAGAGAATAAGTTACGCGACACGGGCTCATTCGTTCATTGCAGTATATAGAGGTTCGTTTGCGGGGGAAAATAGTTGCGAAATTAATATAGAAGGGTAAGAAGATTCATGCAGTTATTTCTTTTTTTTTTTTCTTTTTTTCTTTTTAACAAAAAGATGTAATACACATACCCTGTGGTAAAGCGAAACCCATAAATTGAATCCTTTTCGTTTTTACTCGAAAATGAATTAACGGTTAAATTTAGTCCCTCTCTCGGCGGTTTGAACAGCCTTTTGCCTTCAGCTCTTCTATAACCTTTTTACATATTCTCTTACTTATATATGTTGTATATACATAAAGGTGTATGTATTTTACATATATACTAGTATTTACGTAGAACATGTTTCGTGTTTTAAATACCTCGCGCACTTAGAGCTATCGCGATCTATGTACGCATACATATAGTTATATGTATGTATATATATATATATATGTATAGGTGTATATATGTATATTAAACTTCGTGAGAGTTTCATTCATAAGAACTCTATGCATCCAATATGGCGCGTCGTTTTGATGAATGAAGCATTCATGCACGTGCCTCGAACCGCACAAACGTAATCTTCACGATATTTCCCGTTGACAGGGCGTTGCCTTGCTCTCTCTCTCTCTCTCGTAACTATAAATGACCATCTATCTTTAACCCCTGCAGGGTCAAAACTATTTCGTTAAATAATAAACAGCATTACTTACATATCAAAGATTTTCATTTAATTTTATTAATTCCTCTCTCATTTTTCATTCATTATTTTTACCTTTATTATTATTTTTTTCAGTCTCTGATTCTCCGGGCTTTTTTAAACTTATGAAATGATTAGACGTGTACATACATACCTCGGTCGCAGTCGTAATGATTGATTAACACAGTAGCTGCAGGTAGCCGCAATTACTCATAGCGCAAAGAAGTTATTTTTTTTTGATTTTTTATTTATTTTTTTTTGTTTGTTTTCAGGGCAAGTGAGGGGGTTTCGGTTGTTCGCGTGTTTTGGTCACGGTATACGGCAACGCGGACCGTTACGATTCTGACTATTACTTTATACCTACCTACATGTAGGGAGTACCTAAGCAAATTTGTCTTCAGTTTTGACGTACCCTGCACACGCAAGCGAATACGACACGACGTACAAACGTGTACTTACGTGTGTTTTATAATTAATTTTCTAAACGCGTTAAAGGTGTATTATTTACTTGGATTTTTATTTTATTTTTGTTACTTTTTGGTGTGTATATATACAAAAATTTGTAAAACTGTATCAGCGAACTTTTTACATAATTTGCAACATGTGTAACTGCAGGTTATGATTGTGAAGTATAGATAGATATACGTACTGCAGTAAGAATGACGCAACGGACGTACATACATGTAGCAAGTGTGGGAACGACACTCGCGACAATCGCGGGTTCACGTGACGTCGGCTAATTTTAGAGCGGGAGAAAAGACAGATAAAGAAAGAGATAGATAGATATAAAGAGAGAAAGAGAGAGAGGGAGAGAGAGAAAGAAAGAGAGAGAGAAAATGAGAAAGAGGGAGACATATGGAAAGGGGACATCGAACACCGCCGACAATGCGACACGTGCTGTAAATGCTTAAGCTTCTACGAGGTCTGAGGGCTGCCGCCTGCCTCATGCCTCATGCCTCATGCCTCATGCCTCCTGCATTTCTCTCTGCCTCACGCCGAGAACTTTGAACCCAACGTATAATACCGCTTATGCATTTCCATGATTCCTTTTGTTTTCGCAAACCGTACTCAGGGTATAATCTTGTTGAATTCAGTGTTTCCGAGCTTTTGAAAAGATAAATTTTAATCGTATGTAAAATGAGGATCTATGATTGTCTGTTCTTGGAATTTTCGGGGTAAAGGGGGTTCAAATTCCGAATTTCGAAAGTCCCGAACGGTGAAATATTTCGAAATTTTGTGTTATTGACTTACTGAAATTTTTTGAAATGGTACTTTCTCGAAAGTCTGTATGGTCCATTTAAAAAAAGGTTCAAATCGAAAAACGCTAATGGTTCAAAACTCCGAAACTTGAATACGCCATTAAATTTTCCGATTTCTTGGACTTTCAGAGTTTTTGACTTTCTCAGCTTTGAGTTATCTGCATTACGATTTTTACCAATTTTAATATTCTGGCCTTTAACGTTTCCAAAATATTCGAAATCGTTTCAAGAGAATTCGTAATTTTGATCATTCGGAACTTTTAAAATTCGGAACTTAATCCATGCCTCGCAATTTCTAACCTTAAATATAAAGTCCTTTTTCTTCTTCTTCTTCTTCTTCTTCTTCTTCTTCTCCTTTAGCAAAATAAAAATGGCAAAATTGTTACGGATTAAGGAGTTTCAGGGTGGCCTAAGCTCCCGCTAATCCGATTAAAGGATCGAAACAAAAGCACTAGAGAGACGTGTAGGAGGTACCTAAACAAAAACAATTCGGTATACAGCTTTGAATTAATTATAGTTTATCTATAGCCTCGTCCCGTGCATATCATAAGAAAATTAAACGATTAATATTCAACTCGAGAGTTTATGGAGCCAGAAGTTTCGAAAACTGTCTTTAGAAGCTTTCGATAAGAATTGGACTAGTCATCTCACCAGAAAATAAAATCTGTCATTTTGGAGACCAACACAAGCGGAACGGTTTACAAGTTCGTTTGTCATGAGTATGTACATACATCGAAATATCTACCCTTAAAATGAAATCTGTCGTTTTCTTTTTTTCAAAGGAAGAAGAAGTAAAAGTTTTAACGAAATTTTCAACGTTGCAATTTTCTTCCTTTGAAAAAGATTTTTCTTTGAGTCTACACACGATTTTATGATAAACGGAAATATTCATGCCTCGTAAATCTTTCAACACGTTAAAAAAAAATAAATAAAAAATAAAAAAAATACGCATACTGTACCCAATCCGAGATAGAGAAAGGGACCTCTTCGCTTAGTTAGTTAGCCGTTTTACTATTTGACTAAAATAACGTGTCACTAGCCTCTAGAATGATATTAACAAGTGTTATATAATGTTCTCCGCCCATTCATCCATCCGTCGTTTCACTTCGCTGCCTTTTTCTTTTTCTTCTTTTTTTTCTTTTGGTTTTTTGTTTTTATTTTAGTTACTTTTCTTTTTTCCTGTCACGAACATTTCCTATATACGTTCAAAGCTCGCATCATGCACCCTTCTATGAAAACAGATGCGTTTGGGACTCCCCAATGCTCACCCACTATCACCTAGTTGTTATACTCATAGCTCTATGACTCATACAGTAAATTTTCTGCGTACGAAAACAATCCCTATTAGTATTCACGATCAGTCTTATACTTATAAACAAAATCGAAATAAAAAAAAAGTCAGGAAACCGGTTGACCTGTGGACCAACCCGAAAACTTCCCGCTGTGTTCAATACGTTAGAATTAATTGATACTATTGTGTTTATAATAAATTAAAGAAGGTTATAAGTATCATTAGTTTTCCGTAGACAAATCTTTTTTTCTTCAATTTCTATTCTTCGAATAACTTTGAAACTACTCGACCGATCGATTCCAAAATCTAATCAGATCTAAGTCTTGATGAACCCTTTCGATCGCCGCAACAATCATTCAAATCGGTTAATTCGTTCCAAAGGTATCGTACGAGAAAAAGAGAAATTTTTGTCGTGCAATATCTTTTAAACCAATCGTTCGATTTTGATGAATCTTGCGGCGATCGAAAGGGCTATCCAAGAGCTAAGTTTCATCAAGTTGTGAGACTAATCGCACTAACAGTTTAGGAGTTTTGCGCTAAAAACATGAAAAAAAATTGTTTTTTAATTTTTATTTCTCAAATAACTTTGAAACTACTCGACCGATCGACTTCAAAATCTAATCAGATCTAAGTCTTGATAAACCCTTTCGATCGCCATAAGAACCATTCCAATCGGTTGATTCGTTCTAAAGATATCGTACGATAAAAATTTGTTTACACATGCACACACATACGGACGTCCATCGAAAAATAGTCAGAATAACTTCCTAGGACCTCAAAACGTCGAGATCTGATGAAAACTCGATTTTCGAAAATCGGACCGAAACCAATAACTTCCCTTTTTTCTGAAAATTTTCAATTTTCATTGCGGGAAGTTGAAAAAAATCTATAAAACTACTCGATTTCTTTAATTCCCTGCAATCATGATTCAACGATTCATTTATCAGTTTACTGTACAGATAAGAGAATACCTACCCTGCAGCTCTTTATACATGTGCTTAAAATTTAACCAAATTTCTACCGACCCACCCGTCCGACTATGACTTCTAATTGCACAGTGTCAGGGTTAATCTTAAGGTATTTTGTTGATTCGAGTAAAACCATACCGTAGAATTAGATTGCGGTTTGTATACCGTAGTAGTTGTGGTGGTGTATGGTTATACGGTACTGTTTGGCCAGCTCTATTTCTCTCGGACTAATTTATATGTCCAAGAATAATCTTTGCCCCACAAAAGGGTCGACCTTGTATGTATAGGTTTAGGTGAGTATAGGTATATCCATCTGTCTCTATCTTATACTCGTACTTACGACTAAAACTCGGTTGGTTGTTAGGTATATAACCATTAAGGAAACTAGCGAGATTCTAAAGTTCAACGATAATCTAAACTGTAACTTAAAGTACGTATATCCTTGCGGGTTCATGCCGGATTGAACCCAGTTCTACAATTCACTTGAGTGCGATAAGATACTAATCGTTTACCTGAAACGAGAAACTTAAAAGGTACACAAAACTTGCGGTTAGTTCTTAAAAAAAAAAAAATAAAATAAAACGTATCAAAAATGGGTAGTTTTAAACACCCGAAAGAAATCACAACAAAATTTTCAACTAATTTCGGTACAGAAATATATCGAATAATTTTGAACTAAATCGATCTAAGTAGGTTTTGGAACTAGGAAACGAAAACGTACCTTTCGAAAATTTCTTATCAAATATTTGGATGAAATTTGTTCGGTTTATAATTCTTGAGGCACCGAACTTTTTCGCCAAATAAAAAATGATTTTAAAATCAAATGTGGCCAGGGGTAAAAATTTGAAATTTCATTGCGGCATAGCGCGATAACTGCTCGATCAATTTCAACGAAATTTATTGTAAAATCACGTTTTACTATTAGCAGTATATTTCATTGCACAATTTCATCCGAGTCATAAAACTACAGCAACTTTATTCGGAATTCTGTTATCAATTTAAAAAAAAATTTCAGAACTCAAAATTTAGTCACACATTCACGATTCTGATCACACTACACGCTGTTATGTATGTACATACATACATACATATATATGCATAACGTTTATTAATAAGGAATAAAAAAGTGTCTGAAAAGAATACATAAACGTATATATCACTGTCTAATATAACATACCTATACATACAATAGGATACCACTGCAGAAAAGTCGTGGGAAAAGCTTAACACTGTAGTATAATACCTCATATATGTGGGTAGAAAGAAGTCTTTAACAATTGTAATGCTAATAGTAGATATACGACACATTGAACAATTAACTAAACATTTTCTGAGCGCGTGATTTGCGTGGAAATATTTTAAGTATAAATTTAAAAAGTAACATTAACCCTCAACCCCATCTCTCTCTCATCCCTTTTTTTATCTGATTGTTAAGTCTTTCGACTAAAACTTCCCATAACAAAACTCTTGTAGAAAATAATTCGTTGACATAAAAATGTGCCACAATCTGTTTAATTATTTCTCCAAATGGTCCCTATATCTCTTTGGTATACGTACCCAGTACACTCAACATCACACCGAGTGTCAAATACGTAGGAGGGTTGACTCTCGCCTCGCTTCACTTTACTTTGCTTCGCGATGATGGCTACGTCGTTGTAATCAGAGCTTTATAAATTTATAAAACGAAACGCCTACGCACAATCATACACATACATACACACTCTGAACATTAACACATGAAGTAAAACCAACGAGTTAGATTCAAGTGCAGCTATGTTATAGTCCCGTTTATCGTTACAGTCCAACACTACCAGCAGGAAGTGTTGGAAGATTTATTAAGATTTCGTATGGACGACTGCAGCTTGAGCTTGCACCAAGAATCCAAACCCCGGACGGATAGCTCGTACGTGTTTCTGTTGTCAATTCTACTCACATTTATATATATATATATATATATATATATATATATATAGAAACATAAAAGCCATAGTTTCATCACCGCCTATGGGCCATTGTGACTAAAGAATTTATCTACGAGTCTGATAATGACGCGAGGGAATGTTAAAATCCCAGTCCACAAAGTTCTTTAATTATTAAAGCTTTCATCGCTTGATTTTCTCCACAATCTCAAGAGAAATAGAGAATTAGAGACACACTGGAGTGATCGGCGATAGAGGTTGTGGCCAGATAAAGATTTTATAGATATACTTGTTAAAAGTTTTGGGGGTGTTGTTGTTGTGCTGTTGGCACAATCAAAATTTCATGACTAAGTCAAGTTAGGAACTTGCATTAAAGCCCAATGCACGTTTGTGCAACTAACCAATGGACCATAGACTAGAGTGCAAGGATCTTGGAACATTTTTGCTGCATCTAGACTCCCTGGGATTTAAGACTCTCATAAATCCGCTTAGCTACCCCTAAAACCTCCGTTGGGGCCGGTGGTCAGCGGCTTTTACCAGATTGTGCTTCGGTAACCTCTCTGCTCCATTGTCTTCTCTATCTTTTTTACTCCTTCATCTTCTCTTCTCTTCTCTCTTTTTCTCCATTTCTCTTGGGTTCGCTAACTTATATAACATCTTTGGTTAATTCACATCCTTCTTAAGATTTCCACTACTAACCGCACTCAAAGCCGATCGCCTTTGTCTTAACGTTAGAATCTCCCATTGCAACATCCGTATATATATATATATGTATATATAAACTATGTATGTATTTTATGTATGTATGTATAAATTTGCTAAGCTTTCGTCGGTCTATCCCCTAGAAACTAAGTTATATACATTAAACATAGCGATACGTGCGGAGATTTTGGCCCGTTGTATAAGGGAGCGAGGAGAGATCACGACCCTCTCGAAATAGGCACATAGTTGGTACACCCTCTATACGTAGAAAGAAAATTTCGTTATCTATATCCAGTGCTAATATTAAATATTCATAAAATGCTAAAATAGTGTTAGAAATAAATCGCCAAAGTTTACAATTTTGTTTCGAATACTGATGGCTGATAAACAGCTGCGTTTCGATTACTATTGATAGAAACTTGCAGTTCATTGCCGGGTGCAATATCGAGGGAGGACCAATACACTCTGAAAGCTACAGGACTACAGCATACTGCCCTTGACAGATGGGTGTATCTGTCTATAACATGTCACGTTCAACGTGTATAGTGGTTGGTAGTCGACTACTTCGTTGGACACATTTGATCACCGCTTTACCATTGGCAAATACTGTCAGGGGGATGTTTCGGATTTAACATTTGATGACGTCCCTCTTGGTGTATGTAACGGTTCGAAATCGATTACGGGTATACATATGCTGCAACGTGATGATACGCAGATGTGAATATGTTATCGTGGGTTTGGAATATGTGGAACGGCTTCGATCTGTAACGATGATGAAGTATCATCGTCATTTTTTGGACAAACTTCATCCAATTAGACATTTTTTTTTTTCATCACTCTGGTATTCATTAACAATTGGATCACTTTTTCATGTTTCAGAGGGAGGCGACGCAGCGCGATGTCGAGCGAGAACGACGTCAAAGAATGGAGGCAGAAGCTCGGGTCCGTGAAGCTACGGCCGAGGCAGAACGCGCACGCACCAGGGTACATCATCTTCAAAGAGAACTCGTCAGGTGAATTAATAGTTTTTGAATTTTTGGGGTTATGAATTTGGAAAAATGGTTTTCTTTAGTCTGAACCGAATAAGATTTATCGTGAACAGGAACGATTGATCATTGTCATTTCTTCTATCGTTATAGTCGAGGTAAAATTTTTTAATGTAACACAACCTGCGGGGCAGGCTGCAACTATCGTGCGATATTACCATTTCTGTGCCCTTTGGCAAGTTAGGAGCAAAACCAGTTCTCTTACTATACGGAAACGGAAGTAATATTTCACTTCCGACTGACCGATAAAGAAACCGTCCTAATGTATATAACCAACCATATAGTATAAATAACGTGACCACCTTACCCTGAAGGCTATAACTACCAGATTCAAAGGTAAATCATCAATATTGGACGCTGGCCAATATACCGTACACTATTCGCTATATTTCGCCGAATTGAACTCATGATAATTCTTATAGAATGAAGATTACGACTCGTATATTTTATTTTCGATAACGGTGGAATTCAAAAGACAAAGAAACAAGTTCATTATAAAATGAAATTTTTTTTACAAAAAGGTATATGAGACAGAAGACGTCTTCTTATTTCCTCTTCATACCTCTCAATAAGCCGGGAAGCAATCAATCAATGTTGAACAACAGTCCCACTTGTTAGTAAATTCGTATCACGTTCGAGACTTTACGGTATCAAGAGAAATTTATAAAATCTTTGTGCTTTCGCATCCTATGAATCGTTTTTATTATGTAGCTACATCATGAGAACAGCTAAGATTTGTTGAGGTGAAAGTGTAACGGTTTTTCGTATATTTTTTCCAAGATATGTAATAGAATTGGTGAAGTTATTACCTTCTGTATAAATTTTTCCATCTTGGTATAGTTCGATATGAGTTTTCTGTCGTGTCTCAGTCCCGTGTAGAACTTGATTTAAGAACTGTTATAAGGAAAAAGAATATCACCTCTTCACCTATACGAGATATACGATGGGAATAGAAAGGTGTACAGCTATGTTGTACGTAGATTGTATCTGACTACCCAGTCACACATTGTGTTGGTTAAACAAAACAAACTAATGTTTGTCTCACATGTCCTACGGCAGTAACCGCTGATGATTTGCATGAGAATTGCACTCGGTTGGAAACGTAATCATCAGCCCTCTATTCTCTTCCAGTTTCTCCTCTCCTCTCCACTTATTTTTCTACTTTTCTTTCTCTCTTTCATACTATTTTTTTTTTCGTTTTTTTTTATCCTTCTCTTTCTAATTCCTCAACCCCTTTGATGCTGCTCTGGCTCCTTTATTCCATTCGTTTCTTGTTTTCTCTTTCATCAAACAACTACGTCGTTTACCCTCACGCTGTGCTAACATCGAAATTGCTTTACACCGTAGTATAGTGAGACGGATCGAATACTCGATTACAAAGGTGTTATCTTGTAATTAACTAACGGGTTATATAACATGAGGATATGCAAACTGAAAGCTTACTTGCTAGTTACTTGAAGAATTTAGTACGAAATTCTATTCCATGAATTTATTCAGAATTTTTTCTTTTTACTTTTCATCACCTACGGTGATATAAGAAAAGTATTAGTATCGTACGAAAAGTGACTTTTGATCATTTCAACGAATCTTCACGTTTTCGACCCTGGAGAATCCGAAAAAACAGGTTTTTGGAAAGATGTCAGGCTGTCTGTCGGTCTGTTCGACAAACTCGCGCGGTGATCTCGGAAACGGATCGATGTAAAAATCTTAAATTCACAGAACTTTACAACCAAATGATGGGCATGAAAAATTTCCATGTCTCGTTTAATTTGAACTTCCGGTTCTACCGGAAATGAATCGATTTTCGCTGTTTTACCGACAAACCTATACTTTTTTTTCTGTATCACCTTTCTAAATGAAAGAATATATTCTTCCGAGTTGAGCATTTCATATATATATATAGGGAATTCCTTGCCAATGACACCAAAAAAATTGTAAATATACCCAGATCGAATTAGAATGAATGCACTGTATAAAATTGTTGTTTGTCAATATATAGGGCGATCCTTGCCAATGACAAGAAAAAATTGTAAGTGTACCCAGATCGAATTGGGATTAAACGCACTGTATGAAATTGTTGTTTGTGAATATATAAGGCATTTTTTTTATGTGAAATTTTCAATTTTGATCTTTTTGTTTCGGTTTTTCATAATTTTCTTATACTTTTTCTTCCCCTGACAAACCCATCCTTTTTTTCTATTTGATGAAAAGTACTCCGAAAACCTGTTTTTCCGACTTATTTTTTTTTTGTTTTGAAACTGATGATTTGATGTAGAATTTTTTTTTTTACTTTTATCATCAATCGCTACAAGTTTCGTTCAACTTTTAATCCTTTTAGAATTCAATGAAGAAAACTTTAATCAAGACATACAATAGATTTGATGGGGAAAGAGCCACTCGGAATTCGCCCCTTTGTGTACACACATATAGGTAGATACACCGGCCAAAATCATTGAACTACGCATTGCTCTCTACAATAAATGACAGTTGTTAGGCGTGCCACGTGGCTTGTGCACCCTGATACGTATGTATGTATGTATCGTAGTATACTGTACATACATCATCACTTCGTAGTTTGAAAAGAAAGCTCGTTTCTCTCGGTTCGCGAGGCATGGAAAGGACCCAACAAAAGATTTTCTGCAAATCCACGTATACATAACAAGAATTTTTTTCTTTCTCTTTTTTTCTTCTTCTACACTGCAGCTGTCAATGCGTTTTATCATCCTGTAGGTATTATGAAAAAGGATATCTTTTCTCAACGAAAAATGATAAGGATCAAAAAATCTTAAAAAAAAACAGTTTTATACGATCAATATATCTTAATTATGTACATAATACATAATTACATACACAGATCTAAGTGTATATATATATATATATATATAGTTTCTTATTTGTGGATGAGAAATAACGAAAAAGAACTAAAATTCATTTTCCTAAAGCTCTCGCTAGTCAGCCCTGGGGGTGCAGCTAACGAGTCGAGAACAGAGAACAGACTGATGGTATATATGTATTACTTTTTTTCTTTTTTTTTTTTTCTATTCTTCTTTTTTCTCTTTCGCTTTGCTTTGTTTTTTTTTTTTTTTTTTCTGAAATGGAGAGAAACGCGAGGAACGTTACTGAAGACACGCGAACGTCATAGCTGACGGGTATTTCGTGCTGAAATGTTATACAGCTATATGTATATAGCTATGCGGTTTTATATGTATATAGGTATATAAATATATATATGTAGGTATATACTACGAATAGCTATCCCTAATTATGTTCACGCTGGTAAATGGCGCCTTTATTAAACTTAGTTTTCCGTGCACGTTGAACATTTGCAAAACACTTATAGTTATTTAAGAGAGGACAACTGTTCGGATTACTTCCTCTATATGTATATACTTCCGCTAGGTAATCAAGGGAATAATTTATTTTGAAATTTGTTTTTTTTTTTTTTTTTTTTTTGAATCAAATTGAATTAATTTAGGTTAAATTAATAATTTTTTTTATGATGTGAAAGGTGTCATGAATGAAAAAAATAAAATTAAAACGATGGAGTGCATTGCCGTATGGCATTACATACACGCCTTGGAAAATACCGACTGTATCTACTCATATATATTATATATACGATATGATACTTCGGGATAGTAATATAGCCATTGAGAGTTCAATCAATCGTCCGCGTTGCTATATAGAAAGAGAGAAATCTATGTGTAGGAGGTATAGTCTATAGACGGGGTGATTTCAACGTCGTATTCATCGTAGTAGTCGTAGTAGTAGTAGTAGTAGTCGTCGTCGTTATGTAGGAATATATATCTGCAGACGAAGCTGTCGACGGAAATGACAGTCTGCGCAGACTTCCAATAAACCACTAGTAGTATATGTCTATATTATACATATACATAGTATATATATACATGTACAGATATATAAAGGTATACATACATATATGTATATCCGTTGGCACGAAGTCCTCAATTTTTCCTTTTTTTTATTTTATCTTCTTTTTTTTCTTCCTCTTTTTCTTTTACCCTACTCGAAACGTTTATAGCTTCTACTGCAGAAGCCAAGCTTTACGATTCTTCGATCACATATTGCCAGTCTAAATCCACGACCGAAACTTTTTCTTTCTCACTCGTTTAAGGTTTTTCATCTCTTATGAGAAAGAATGAAAAAAAAAAACTAAATAAATAAAAAACGTTTCTTCTCTTTATTGAACGGTTTCTTTTTTTCCTTCATTTTTGTTTCTACATCGTTTTTTTCATCGCTTTTATCATCACCCAACGAATACGTGAAAAACAAAAATTCGATGAAGTTTAATTGCCAACCTGATAATAAGGGAGAATAATAAACATACAATTAATGAAATCTGTTATCAAATTGAATAAAAATTCTAATCTTAGAAATGTTTAAAGTATATTATTGTAAAAAAATAAATATTAAAACGTATATATTTGTCCAGGTATTGACGTTACATAAAATTTCGTAGTGTCCCACGGTCATCAGAAATTCTCTTCTGATATCTATATATGTATGTATGTATGTTGTTAAAGTTGGTTATATATCTAATTTAACATTTGTTACACGTGCTTATTGCGATGTAGAGACGATCAAAAAACTAGGTAGTAGTTATTATACCTATACCAGCTACCTATCGGTTGTTTTACACGACGTGTTACATCGGGCCGGATATATACCGTCGCGACGCTCGACGTTGTGAATGAATAATCGGCTTGCTTGGACCTAGCTAGGTGATTCCACGTCCATGACAACGACGACGACGTCTATGTCCACGTCGAAATGAATGAGTGATGTATCGAAAGCATCAATACGTATGTATAGGTATATCTACAAATACGTAATATATACACCCCTCTTCCTCTTCCTCTTCCTCTTCAATTCTCCCTTTCGAAACCGCCTATATGAATTTACACATGCCTATATATATATATCTAGCAGACCGTAGCTGTAGGATATATGTACGTATAAATACATATATACACGTCGAGTCGATTGGCGGTGTACAGAGGATCGCATTGATTACAAACTCTCACCGCCTGCAAGAGATAGAGGGTTGTCTCCCGCTTTGCCAATATACCTACTCCGCGAATCGTAATTAATCATTTACACAAACAACGGAATCGCTCGTTATGCAGAGCAATCTAGTCGAAACGTCACTTTCACTGTATAGGAATACACCGATAACTATACGAGATGGGATGATCAACTACAGATTACCACTTGATTTTCTATATCTAATTATCTTATAAACTTCAAACTGTAATTTGCATTAAATTATACCTACTACAGCTTAAACACTATACGTGTGTGTGTTTGTGTTTATCTATAATATAAAATCTTTAATTAATCGTGAATAAAATAATCATATGCAATCTGAATCCCGCAGTTAATTAATTATTCTAGGTATATACAGGTCGAGTTTTCCTCCAGGGTCTCATATGGGAGGAGCATCGATGTGCTAAAGCTCCGCCTTTTTCTATTCATACTCATTCGCTTTAGAATAATTTTGTGTGATTATCAAGCAGATATCTTTATCTCCTAATTTGTTTACATATCCACACGTATTAGGCACACCTCAAAAATACAGTCTACTTGTATAAGGTATTGTTTTGACTGCGGGATATAAACATTGACTTATTTATTCGTAAGTGAACGAGTATGAATAGAAAAAGGCGGAGCTTCGGCACGTTGAAGCTCCTCCCAGATCAGACCCCGGAGAAAACTAACCCTGTATATTATAGTAAAGAATTTTTTTTATTGTGTTTATATGACCTATGTATACGTATGTATTAGACCGTTTCAAAAAAATCGATTATTTTTCATTTTCAAAGAGTTAGTCAAAAATATTGTTCCAAATGATGAAAAAAAATGTTGTCAAAGTTTGAGCTCTTAATAATAATATTAAGAGGTGCCTCATCGCGATTTTCTATTTCCCATTTAAATAACATGGGAAGTGGTCTTGTGGAACTCTTCGATTTTTATATCTTGAAAATTAATCTACTTAGAAAGATTCTGCATGAATGCTGTTGTTCAAAATTGTACGCTCTACAAAAAAGGTCTCTTGGTCTTTTTCGATGAATCCAACTGTTTCCAAGTTAGCCATGGTTAATTACCATTAATAACCAATACACCAACTTGGAAATAGCTAGATTTATCGAAAAAGAACAAGAGACCTTTTTTGTAGAGCGTACAATTCACTACAAAAATATGTTCTGGTCTTATCAGTACACTAATGCGTTGACGAGTTATAGAATTCCAAAGTTTAAAAAAAAATTTCCCCATGTTATTTAGATTGGAAATAGAAAATCGCGATGAGGCACCTCTTAATATTAATATTAAGAGTTCAAACTTTGACAGCATTTTTTTTTTCGTCATTTGGAACAATATTTTTGAGTTACTCTTTGAAAATGAAAAATAGTCGATTTTTTTGAAACGGTCTAGTATGTATGTATGTACATACATATATGATATAATATTTCGTGTGTATTATTAATTAAGGGAAATATTTGAACATCTTTTATCTCATTGGCGTTGGAAAAGCCGGATTATCGTCGACCGCGGTCAGGTCGTTCCACCTAAAACTGGGTATATATATGCAATATGTATATATGTATATATATATATACACCTAGATTCCAACCAACCACCCCCGGGGGTAATTAATAACGTCGGTAACGCCTGGCGCAGGAATTATACTCGCCTCACCTTCCGTACGACAACTAAAATGCAATTTAAAGTGAAACGATAGTTTAATTATGCGCCACCACGTAATAGCTCTTACCATCCGCAAAACAAATTGCTCGTAGTTTTGATTACGGAATTGTAATAGCAGCAGATGCAACGACGAATCCTCGTATATATATATAACGACACTTTATGGATAATATTTTGTCAAATTTAATTTCACTTATTTACGTGAAAAATATATAAAAATTTATATACCTACATATTAGAGTCGCCCTGAATTTGATCATATTTGAATTTTGATGCCCCCTCATATGGGCGAAAAATGTCTCCAAATATACAAAATCCTGTGTTCTTGTCTCAAAGTTTATAATAAATTGGTAAAATAGTCAAAGGGGGTCAAGATATCATTTGAGAAAATAAAATTAGGTTATCATCAGGGTATCGTATGTTATATATAGTTACATTTACCTAGTATAGTAAAAGGAGGTTTTCCGTAAGGCGTTTAGAGCGAGCGCTAATACGGGAAAATTTATCTAACCAATTACCGCCCCATAGCAATTTCACTTAACCGGGTAGATCCGCGTCGACCGTTCGTATACGGTGGGATAAGTTATATTTATTCTTGGGTTGGTAATACCCGTACTAACCTCACCTAATTCCTAATTCTGAAGAAGAAACTCATCAGCTGACGATAAGAAGGCCAAATTTCATTTTTGTTTTTTCTCGCTCTTTTTCTTCACATTTTGTTTTTTTTCTTTCTCTCCTTTTTTAGTTCCTTTCCCACTGCACAGTATATACGTATATATATATATTTATAATATCTATAATAAATCTACCCCGAAAGAACGTTTTTTGTACCCCCTTTGTGATTCCGGGGGAACAGAAAACTGCCGATGAAAAGAAGAGACATTTATTTCTCCAGGAAACAAAAAAAAAAAACAAAATAAAAACCAGACGCGTTTACGCTAGAACTATTTTTTCCTCTCACCCATACCGGCTACAACTTTTTCTTCTCGAATTAGTTAGCAAAGAAAAAACAAAGAGATTAAAAATCCTTCTTCTTCATCCATTTTTTGGATCTTTTTGTTCGTTTTAGTTTCTTTTTTTTAAACAAATATGAGTGATGTGAGTACGTTGTCGTTTATTTTGTAAAAATGGAATAAAAGAGACAGAACACAAAAAAAAAAAAAATGGATAATGGATGATATAAATTTTATTTTCAGCACGTATAACTTTGATATATATATATATTATATACGAGAATTTCTTTTATTGATTTAATTTGATTCGTCGATTCTTATTGCGTGCGACGTTTCCGAACCCCCACCCTCCCCTCATTCAATTTATATCCGGCTGACACTTTATGACGGTCAGTTACTAGCCCAGTGGCAACCATTTCATTGTATTAGCCAAATACGGCATCGTTTATTACATGCTTTATGGGGATTTTGAAGAGGACACAGAATCGAGGGTGGTGAAGGGCAGAGGGTGAACTATTGAGGATCGACGATGGTGGAACTCTGAGGGACGCCCACGTTTATTGCACTGACATAAACGCGTTATATACGCTTTCGAGCAGATAACAGCTACACCAAAATTTATGTATATATATATATATATATATATATATATATATATATATATATGTATATATACTATATACATGGGTATATATGTATAAAGATACGCGGTACAGACAGTTGACGAAAAAATTACCCTTCTTGCAAAAAAATAAAAAATGACAATAAATAAAATACTCGTAGAAAAAAAAGGAGCAGGTCATTAGTCAAATCTTTTCGAATACCTGTACAATATCGTGGTTCAAAGTTCTGTATAATATTATATAAATTTTGAATAATTTAGATTCATTCATATCTTTATTATTTCACAAGTTATCGCGTGAGTCTTGATTGCCATAATCATATACCTGCTATGTCTATAAATATATATATTTGTACGTAAAGTCGTAAAGATATTATACAAATCCAGTTATTTCTTCGAGTCGTACACGGCTTGATTATAGAACCCTAACTTTGAAATAGGAGTTTGACACGCATCGATCTTAATACTCTGATCGATCAAGTATCTCACGTTTCTCCTCGTTCAATCAGTTCCGTTTTATTCATCACAATAGTCGCGATTGTCTCACGTATAGATAGAGAATAAAAATTACTCAAGTTTATTTATTCTTCTTAAAAAAAAAAAAAAAAAAAAAAAAATTGAAATTTATAATATTATGATCATTCTTGAAGGTTCGAGAAACTTCTAAAGTTAAATAAGTAAAATAAGTAAATAAGTAAAATATAAGTTCTTTGTTTGCCAAGTTAAGAAGAAACTCGGTTGAGTTATTTCAAACAATAGTAAAAGATGTATTTTCTTCCGTCATGTCATCTCGAGGTCGGGGTTCAAGGGGGAATTTTACTCGGATAGGAAGGTGGTACCTATACTCTATATAGTTTGATATCTTGAAAAGCGTCAAAACGATAAAGTAAAGTGCAGTTGGCGCCAAAGTTTCTGGACCGCCAACAACCTCACGTGGGAAATAGATGGAATTCTATACGCGTTCGTCCTTGGCACGTTTTCGAAACGGTTTGTTTTCATGGCGGTGAAGTTCCTGGCGCCAGACGTCGCGACGCCAGTTATCTTACTCCGTCTATCGGTATATATGACATCCTAACGTTGGTCCAGAATCCAACCCTCTAAAATCACTCGCTCTTGCTTATATGCGTCGCTATACAAACTTGAATTCGATTTCAATTCCGATACTTCTTTCTTACATTTTTTTTTTTTATTTCGTTTCTTTTTTTCCTTTTACAAAACGACGTTTTCAAATTCTCTATCGAATGTCGTAGTCGTCGGATATAACGTAAACAGAATTACTAAAATACTTTGGATTATTTAAATTTCAACATTTTTACTCTACACGAATAAAAATTTCCAGTCTGTCTGGTAGGAGGTTTTGCATAATAATATAATAAATATAAATCTAGATTTTGGTGTAATACCACTCGCATGTCCATACACATAACTATAATATGGTAAACGGTAAAAGTTTGATTGAGTATAGACCGTTTGGCGTCGAAGTTTAAATCTTTTTCCATTTCACGTATACACATTAGACCGTTTCAAAAAAATCGACTACTTTTCATTTTCAAAGAGTTAGTCAAAAATATTGTTCCAAATGACGAAAAAAAAAAACAAAAATGCTGTCAAAGTTTGAGCTCTTAATATTAATATTAAGAGGTGCCTCATCGCGATTTTCTATTTCCTATCTAAATAACATGGGAACTGGTGTTGTGAAACATTTCGATATTTATATCTTGAAAATTAATCTACTTAGAAAGGATCTGCATGAGTAATGTTGTTCAAAATTGTACGTTGTACAAAAAATGTCTCTTGGTATTTTTCGATGAATCCAACTGTTTCCAAGTTAGTCATTATTAATTACCATTAATAACAAATACACCAACTTGGAAATAGCTAGATTTATCGAAAAAGAACAAGAGACCTTTTTTGTAGAGCGTTCAATTCACTAAAAAAATATGTTCTGGTCTTATCAGTACACTAATGCGTTGACGAGTTATAAAATTCCAAAGTTTAAAAAAAAATTTTCCCATGTTATTTAGATGGGAAATAGAAAATCGCGATGAGGCACCTCTTAATATTAATATTAAGAGCTCAAACTTTGACAGCATTTTTTTTTTCGTCATTTTGAACAATATTTTTGACTTACTCTTTGAAAATAAAAAATAGTCGATTTTTTCTGAAACGATCTAATACACACCCAAGATCATATCGTATCGAAAAATCATCTCTTTTTTTAAGTAAAGAAACGAAAGAACGATGTATCCAAAAAAATGAAATCCGCATCATATTACGAAAATGAAAAGAAAGTTGTCAAATGATTGGTTAGATTAGGTTGTTGCCAGGGCTTGATACGCGAGATATTACAGTGATCATATTTCAGAACAATATGGTCTTGAATCATTATAATCGAGCTAGGTCTGCAATAGTTGTAAATCATAGTAGAGAATGGTTAGTTGGTGCCATGGCATAGGCGGTAGCCATGTGCCAAGGGGAAATTGGTTTGGTGAGGGTCGTTATTGCCGTCGTGGCGTGGATTCTGCGCGTCGAAAATTTCGTCAGAAATTGATTATATCCGACAACTGTTTTAAGCTTTGTGCTATATATGCACACGAATACTTCGTAATTTTTTTTTTTTTTATACCATCTTCGTTCTATAGAAATAAATAAATAATTCTCAATCGCACGTATTCTGCTTATCGAATCATCCCCTTAACTGCTTACCGGATAATCAATTTCATGGATAACATTTTCTTTCATTGTAACGCTTACAAATATTAAGTCCAGCATTGTGATGGATAACCCTAATTCCTAAACTCCTGTCTCTTGTCTGTAAAAGAGATTTCTGTGACTTAGATGACGACTGCAACGATATAGGTAAAGCAGAGGATTTCTGACGAGCCACTCGACTGTTTGCGTTTATGATTGCTATTTGCCCGACATTGTTCTCAGCCCTTTTCGAGTACTATCTCGTAATTTATGCAGGATCGAAATCTACGAGATACCAAATGCAAACGCAGCATCATCTCTTATTCTCTTCTCTTCTTAGCTTTACCCACAACCATCGTCAGCGAGATATTCACGTAGTAGTAGCAGTAGCAGTAGCAGCTGGATATTGCAGAGACCCTTCCGTCAAGACCCCAGGGATTAAGGTTGAGGTTGCTTTTAATCATCCGGGTGAATATCGCTTTTAAAAAAAGGAAAACTCCTTGACAAAACCCGAGACGGTGATGCGTTAGTACTCGTGGGAGCTCTTGCGGTGAAAAACAAAAAAAATAACTGACGATTTTTAACCCGGTAAAAACCGCATCATGCGAATAACCTCCGCTCAAGAGTTCTGTCCCAAATCCCTTAGGACCTTCTCAAGTCAGGTGGCTGTAACAGTTGGCAACAATGCTAATTATCACGCAGTTAATACACGTGACCAAGGGCGTTGCCAAGGCGGTTAGAAAGGGTTGTGCGAAACCGTGCAGTCCCACTCAAGACCTAAGAATGGGTTTGAAGCGTCTTCATTACCTAAAGAGTTGGCGGATCTTTAGCCCTTCTACTGCCAAACTTTAGATATCATATTATAAACAGGAACATTTCTAATTAGTTAATATGTACTGAGAAACTTCGCTCCATCATCGTATATCGCGATACTCTGCCTTAGGCTTTAACCTCTCGAATAAACAGACTAGATAATTTTTGTCTCTAAAATTTTGGCGATAATTTTAACAGTTAGAAATTGTTTAATTACACTGTATTACCGCATGAGAGGTATGAAAAGTTTTACCACTGTATATATATAACTCGAAAATTCGAATATTATAAACTTTGTAGAGATCGCGTTAGTGACTTTGACGGTTTATATATCCTGATTTACATCAGCTAACAGGCAAAGTTCATTAGTGATAGAATTTTGGTATTTCAGTGAACAAGTTTTAAGGTCTTGGAATAGTTGATGGGTAAATATTGGCACCGTAGAGTTTATATTATAAGGTCAACGACTAGAGTAATTTTTATGGACTTTGTGTAAAGGTTTTCAAGTTGATTTATGGACAGAATTTTCTTCAAGATATATTGTGATGAAATTTTTGATTAATAATTTTATTCAATTTTTTATTCTATGATTTTTATTTTTATTTTTTGTTTTTTTCTACAGGATGGAGGAATCTGCTAGAGGAGTTTTGCAGCAGAAGCAACGAGCGGAACAGCTGAAGCAAGAGAAAACTGCTCTAACTTTATCCTACGAGGTGAGATTCCGGATTATTTTAGTTAAAATAGTCACTCCGTAAAAGTCTACGATATTTTTTTTTTTTTTTTCTTTTCTTCTGGTTTTAACGCCGTTTTAAAAATCCGATATATCGATTAAAGCTACAGGATATCGAAAGCATAGAAAATGATAAAAAAAAAAAAAAGATGAAGAAGAAAAAACAAAAACCCTTAAATACGAAGTGTTATTACATCGTACAAACTGGCCTTACCACTTTATGCAATTACGTGCTAAGCTGCTTGAGCATATTTAGCTAGTAGTAAAACCGAGCGTTTTAATTGAGTCGTAATTGAAGCGTTTAATTAAATCTCTCGAAAGAAACGACGCGGCTGAAATTTCTCTCTTTCTCTTTAACATTTACCTCGATATTAACACCTTCGTCGAAGCCACCACTCTCGGCTTATACTACTGCAGGGTTTCGTTTTATCAAATAAAAGCCAGTTTCTATACTCGTTTACCATATCAACCGCTTATCCCCCTTGCTGTAGCTCTTCATCAAATCCCGCACCTTTTTTTTATCCACAATTTTTATTCATCGTATGTAATAAATGAGCTCGCAGACTATCTTCTCTCTTCATTCAAAGTAAATTATTTATAAATTCGTATGAATTTTAAACAAAGAAAAAAGAAAAAAAAAAACTCTTCGAATGATCACGATTCAGGTTAAATACTTGTCAATTATATCTATACCCGATTTAGGATACAAAGGAACGAGAAATTTGTAGAGAATATCTCTTCTCCAAGTATATAGGTATATGAACTAAGTAATACACCCGGTGGCTTTCAATTAAATCGGATCGTTCATTTCATAGCTGAGCTGCCCCATAACTTTGGTGAAGAAATTCCATTCCATAATCAAAGCACGTAGATACCTATACCCGGAACCCGACGGTCTGGTAACTTGTAAATGAAATCCTGTCATCGGTAGGTAGAATAGGTAGAATAGGTAGGTAGGTAGGTAGATAGGTACAGGGTTTTGCGGCGATCGAACTTAATGTCGCGCGAGAGGACAATGCTCAGTGCGTAACGGGGCGTGGAACGGCATAACCCTACGTAACGCGTAATAAATTCATGCTATCGCGTTCACGCGCGGTTTGACGCCAAAAGAGTCGTAATTTTGGCCAGCGTGCTAGCTATTCCCCATTCCGATCCCCCACTTTCGAATCCATAAACTTGGTTGCCTCTCCTGCAGTACAGCAAAAAAATAAAAAATAAAAAAAATGAATGAATGAATCTCGTTAATTTGTTATCGATATTCCTTCTCCCATCCCCGCGCGTGATAATTTCTTAGGGATATATTTTTTCGAGAAATTGAAACAAAAAGGGGGAAAAAAATAATTCCGAATATTGATATCGCGGTGTCTGTACGAAACGTTAGAAATTAAACAAGGGGAGTATAAAAAAATTTATATATTCCATTGAGAATAATAAGTTATCGTAAAACGTGTTAATTGTGATCTTGGAAAGCAATATGTCGAGAGTCGGTTGTGTGTAACGTTGTATAAAATGAATAGAAGTTAAAAGGGTGGAGAAGAAATGAAATGAAAAACAAAACAAAAAAATAAATAAAAGGCGGAGGTTTGAATTCTTTTGAAGTGCAGCATCAATGTGTCGCGAGGTCGGGGGTGGCTGTAGCCGTTCGCTCCCCTCATCTACTAGAAGACATTAGCGAGGGCTGCAGGGAGTTCGGGTCGGTTGGTACGCCTGTTATAAATCAGGCACACGCTTCCACTATTAGCACCCCTGTCTCTGACAGCTTCGTACCCTAATTTAACGCTAACCGTCTTTCTCCTAATAACGCGTAGCTGCAACGTTATTATAGTTAACAGCAGTGCAGCAAGTGCAGAAAATGTATTATGTACCTACCTACCTATAGCTGAATGCCCTACCTACTTAGAAATACCACTTGACTTCCTCCTCCCTGCAGTTCCGAAAAAACTTCTGTTCAAATTCAGGGAGGAAATGAATAAATTTATACTTTTTCTTCAAGAATCGTAATTAAGTTAATCCCAAAAGTAACGATGAAATTTTCGATCTGAATTAGGCTCGAGTACATCAATACCAAGCCCAAATATCAAAATTACAATTGGAGAGTGAATCTTTGCGGGGTCAACTTCGCGGATTGGAAGCTGCCTGTGCCGGAGAAGTTCATGCAGCTTTAGTCGCACGATTAGCAACCCTGGAGACAGAGCACGCAGCTTTAGCCCGAGACGCTGACGCCCAACGTCGACAATACGAACGGTGTTTGGATGACGTCGCTAACCAAGTGGTCCGCGCCCTCCTCTCCCAAAAGGTTCATCCGCCTTTTATTTTTCATCGATATATTGATTCAATGAGAAAAACAAATACCAATACCAAAATCAAAGCGCCTTTTCCTAAGCTTTCGCATATCAAAATCCTCAAAAGATCCGGAAATTCAGGAAGACATGAATAAACTTCTTACTAATCTCTACCTCTCTTCTTTGCCTGGTTTTCAGGGTCTGAGAGAGGAGATTGGGGCTTTGCAGAGGCGTATTCGGGAGCTAGAAGCCCAGAATCGAGCACTTTCAGGGCTACTAGCCCAGGCGACGAGTCCTGGTAGTCCAACCGACCTTATTCACGGGATCCTTGAAGCAGGTCCAGCCGCTTTGGTAGCTGCTTTGAGTCTGGACTCAGCCTGGGTACCTTTGGCACGACCGAGGTCTTTGAATCTGCAAATTCCAGTGATGGCAACTGCGAAATGTCGCAGAACCAGGCCACTAGGTAAGCCCGTTCTTGTTTTAGATCGAGGAAAAGCTTCGGGATTATAGAATGTAGTGTAAACGAGACATTGCTTCTTCTTCCCAGGTCAGAAACCCTCGGAAGAAGAAGGCAGCGAAAGTCCAGAGAGCGGTAACAGGGACGAAGGATATTCCACGATGTCTAGTGACGTTCAGGGTGAAGGAACTCGCCAAGAACCATCCCGTGGATTGGAGGATCTAAAAGAAGCAACGGATGAAACTGAAGCTGACGTTTCTCCCGATGCTCGTTTAGTTACTCTGGACGCTGGCGATCCGGATGTACTTTTTCTACCGCTTAATCTAACCGTTGGAATAAATCCTAGACACAGTTATCCACCAACCAAAGATCTACTTCCGTATCAACACGTTATGCGCAGTTTTTCTGACAGCCATCTTTGCCTAAAATTAACTACTACTGCTAGCCTATCTCCGTACAATATTGCTAGTCCTGCTGGATCCTCCGTTCTACTTGTCGAAGAAGAAGGATGGGATGCTGAATACGTTCAACAGTGGCTGAGGTGAGTAGAAAATGTCGTTATCATTCCTAAATGACTTTTTTTGCATTCACTAAAGCTTTCAATCAATTTTTGCGGATGTGGAAGACCACATCTCGAGTCTTTGCAACATTTGAATCATAAAAAAGCACACACAGTGATCATAATTCTCCAAATATCCAGGTTGGATGACACTCGTAGTGCTCAGCAACATCGTGATCTATTAGAATTAGAATACGACCGAGCAGAGCTTGAGGACTGGAGCTTTTCCTTGTCTACTGAAGACTTGGTTCAGGCTGATTCGACGTGGAAAGAACCAGCTGTTACTCCAGCATTACCGGCTATAAAGGAACAGAATCCATTAGAACTAGAGGAAGATGCTAACGAGTGTTTGTGGAACGGTGCTAGCTACTTGGCAGACAGAGCTGGCGGCGAGTTGGTGAGTTTAGAAAATTTAAAGAAGAGAATCCTCAGAGATTTAATAATGAAAAAAATCTTCCATTTTCCCTTCTTTTATCTCAGGTCGCATTACTCATGGATGCGAGAACCAGCGGACCATGGCCATACGCTTCTAGTCCTGGGGCGTCTTGGAGCAGTGAAGAAGGCGTTCCAGAAAATTCTAGCAAAAGATCTTCCGCGGCTCTTTCAGGCTGTAGTGATGATCCTGACTCACCTTCAGTGGGGACAGATTTTACACGTGATTTTTATAGACTCGTTAAATTTGAGAGTACGAAAAGCCTTGCCAGTACATCGTCGAGGGGTGGTAAACCGCCTGATAGAGAACAGGCGTTACAAAATGTCCTTTCTTTTATCGCTGAACAACAGATGTACCTGGCGGAATTACCGCATCATTGTCACGACGTTGCGACAGAACCTACGCCTCCCAGTGAAGGTAAGAAAATGAAAATTTTTGATTTTGGTTTAACATTTTCTTGCTCTTATTCATTTACTTGATTCTAAAATTTGTATACAATTTTTTTGCAGCGATCGCAGCGTGTCCTGGATCGCAAAACGAACGAATTTCTGAAACAGTTGAGTCGAGTATCGACCATGAAAACAGTGGGCATGAAAATGGTATTGAAATGGATCCAGGCGATGATATCCTCGAACAAATCCACGTTCCTCCTTTGGCGCCTGATGAGAGGGTAATCAGTGCTGTGGCTTGCAATGGCGGAATTTCCTACACCACAGTCGCTCCTTCTGAGTTAGGAGCTGTTCCTGAAGAAGATGAAGAAGCGGCGACTTCATCAACTCCTAGCACCGTCGTAAGTTATTAATTATTTTAAATTTCTATAAAATAGTATCATAATTGTATCGATTTTTTTTGACATTTCTTTACCAGGTCAGTCCCGCCAGGGCACCACTTTTGGTCGAAGGAAGAGATCGCACGTTGAGTTTTCATGAGAGAGCTACTTCCAAAGATGTTATCGACGAACTTAACAGAATGATACGAAAAGGGGAAGACCATCCAGCTTCACAAGACGCGGCGCAAACAGTTTTAGAAAAACTTGATCTTGCCTGCTGCTGTCCAACTGGATGGGTACACGTCGAACGAGACATCGATTTTACGGATCCAAAGGTATTTGAGTAAAAAAATTTACAGTATTTATTTATTTGAAGATTATCGATTTCTGATATAAATGAAATTAAGGAAATTATCGACTAGATTTTAAAAACGTTTATTGATATTTTAGGCAAGAGCTAATTTGCTGGACGTTATGTTGGCGAGCAGCGAAAGTTCGTCTGCAACATCGAGCAGTGGATCAGCAGGTAGCGATTCTGGAGATGAACCACCAGACTACCGTCATCTTCATAGGCTACATCGATACCGACGACAAAAAAAAGGTAATTATTTTATTTAGAGTTATTGCTTGCTGCTAGCACCCTTCCTCACGATGATTCTTACATCTTTTATCTATTTTTTCTTCTCTTTCGCTTTTCACATTAATTTTTCATTATACAATTTTTATTTGCGGATTCGAATTCAACACGCTTTTGCTAATTGGGGATATCTGCGAACAGCTTGACGCTTGTGCCAATTAAAAAAAATTTTTTTTTTTTTGGATTTTTACTCTTGGGCTTGAACATTTTCTCGATTATCTCTGTTTTTTTTTTTTTTTTTTTTCTTTTTCTAAATGTTTTTTGGCTTTTTTTCGGATAGAATGTTATTCTTTTTTGATTATTTTTTTAATACTTCTGTACTCAAGACTGATGGAAAAAAATCTGTTCTTAAGTATATTTTACAGTAGTAATAAGGTGGAAGACTTATAGTTCTCGCTAGCTGCTCTCGCTGTACATACATAGCCACTCGTATTTTCTGTTCAGATGGTAGCTCCTGCGCGCTCTGCTTTGATTGTCACAAGAAAAGCTACGTAGTTCGGCTTAGTGATGATCAATTTCTCTAACTTTGTGAAAGTGACGTTGATTTTTTATGTTTTTGGAAAAACAAACAAAAAAAAAAAAAAAATAAAAAACATTTTTGTTTTTATTTTTAAAAACTGACCAAATCGTTTATCAAAATTTATTTGACAAATTAACCATATAATTTAAAGATTTGAGATCAATTAATTATACTTTCAAAACACAAGAAAAAAAAAAAATAACAAGAAAAAAAAAAACAGTCTTTGTTATTTCAGAAATTTCTCAGTTCACATATGTATTCACGTATTACTAACAGACCTTAATCCCGATTACGGAGATGTAACGAATTTATAAAAAAAATAAATAAATAAAAAAAGAAAAAAAAAAAAAAATAGATTTTATCCAAAAGATTTGTTACTTGAAAAAAAAAAAAAAAAAATCAAAGTCTGAGTAGATCAAAAAATTAAGATTTCTAAATCCTCGGTTAGAACTTTTTGACAAAAATTATCCAGTAAATTGAATATAAAATTATCGTAAAAGACTTTTCATCACTTTGGAAATTTATATAATCACTGGAGATACTATCGAGTATGTGAAGAAATTAAATTGTCGGTTAAAAATTGAAAGTTGAATTTTTTTTTGAAACTAGGTATGGCAATTTTTTCTACCTTTCATTTCAGTATACAAAATTGGAGCCGAGTTGATTTTTTGAATTTTAAAAGATCTGGACGGTCAAAATGGCGAATTCTTTTAAGACTTTTGCGATTTTATGAAAACGTTAGAGTTCAGAATATCAAAATTAGAAAAGATCGTAATGCAGACAGCTGAAAATTCCGAAAGTCTTAATTTAATGAAGAAACATGATGCTCGATGCGAGCAATTCCGAGTTCCGGAATCTTAGTCTTTCGGATTTTTGGATCTTCAGTATTTCTTGATTTGAAATTTTTGAAACCAACTATATGCAGACTTTCGAGAAAATACACTTTTTAAAAACTTAAAACTTCGCTGAAATTAATCAGCAATCCATATTTCGACCGGAATCAAAACGACCAAAAGTAAAAAAATGAAAACCAAAAATTGTCCAGATCTAAAAAATTCTCTTAAAGAAAGTCTTTCAGTTGATCCAAATAGTGTATGTGATAAAATAATCAAAAAACAGAATCCTCGCACCAATTTTGTCAAAAAATAAATAAATAAATAAATAAAAAATGGTTACATCTCCGTCAAGGCAAAAATTGAACGAGCCTTTCGGAGTGTCATATGTCGAACGAAGGGAGATTAACTTTAACAAAAGAGTTAGTTAAAAGGCTAAGCCGAGCTACCCTGTGTCTGCTAGAGCCGGTATAGGAGAGCAAGTGGTCTGAGGCATGTTGACCTGCTGCTTGGTTTCCCAGCCTCCGCGGCCCAGGCGCACCGAGTTCTACGTCTGCCAAATTCTTGGGGTGCAACAAGACCTTCGATAATCGGCCGTGATGACTTCTTCGTTCGCTACGGGGACAAGGAGCGAGAAGCTGTTGCAACTTTCGATTTCTTAAACGAAATCACTATTTCATCGCCAGCACCATCCCCAACCGATTCAAACACCAGCCTTTTGGACCTCCTCGATCATTCTCCAACCGATAAGGACCAGAATCTAATGAAGCTTTCGCCGTTATAATTCGGTAACGATCATTCTCGTCATCATTTCCGATATTTAATATGTACAATATATATATATTGTATAAAAATTGACGAATCAAAAATCGAGACGATTTTAAAAATTTTTGAATTTTTTTTTTTCAAACATGATGACATAAAATTATACTTCGAGATAATATTATTAACTAAAAATCTTTTTTTACATGTATATGCTGTACTGAACCCTTAATCCGTGGATAATAATATATGTATATAAATGTTCGATAGGGTGTATAAAAAAAAATCATGAAAAACAAAAATTTTTATTATTATTATTATTATTATTATTATTATTATTATTATTATTTTTATCCAAATATAGATTATACCTCAAATCTGTTTAATTTATAACCTACAGAAATTTATAACGCTTGCAAAGATCTTCGAAAAATTTTTAAGAACTCTTTTGAATCGGAATTACTAAGGTTTGTATTTTTTTTTTTGATTATACGCGTTTTTAATTCGTGAATTTTATTTTCATTTTATTTATTTATTTATTTGTTGTTTTTTTTTTTTTTTTTTTTTTTTTTTTTTTTTATATTTTAACTCGAATTTTTCGAGTAGCTGTAATTATCGAAAACTTTTGCTGGATGAGTTTTAATAAAATATTGAATTTTTTAGACTAAATGGTACTGATTTTGAAAAACGTATCAAAAATGCTGCTCGATAAAAAAAAAAAAAAAAAAAAAAAAAAAAAAAAAACCTCTATTCCTAAACTCAAAAATGAGACAAAAATCTGATAAATAATTAATAAAAAAAAAAGATTACCTTGTTTTCCTTATTTTTCTTTTTTATTTCTTTGTTTTTTTTATTCTGAATTTATTCTCGAAACACCTAAGATCCATAAATGAAAAATAACAAATGTACGAATTAGATTATACTGGCTGAGTTTTTTGGTCCTAACGCACCGCGGTAATGCGAGAAGCGGATAATCAGGCGCGAGAGTCTTATTCCGTAATTTGAAATCAGATAACAAAATTTACTAATTATAAATCCGAAATACTGGAAAGGACTTTTAATCAATTAACGAACAAAAGTGCATATAAACAATGAATTACATGATATATGCATATTGTAATACAAGAAATATTTATTTGTTAAATTTTGTTGGTTTTTTTCCTTCTTAAGAGAAAAAAAAAAACAAAAGAAAATCAAAAAAAAAAAAAAAAAAAATTGGCAAGAATCACTAATTAATTGTAACGATTTCGTATTATCATTAATCATCCTTTTGTAAATAGATATACTATACATGTATAAGTTATATAATCACGTATAGTTATATATGTATATTGTTTACGATCTGATGATATATTCGAGAAACTGTAAATTTATAACCTTTTGAAAAAGAAAAAAAAAAAAAAAAAAAGGTGTATCAATCGATCCACGTTTGAATTATCAATATTTTCGAAATTACTTGAATCTTTTTTTATCTGTATAAACGCGTCTGAAATCGCCTTGGTGAAAAATTTTTCTGTCCATTAAGATTTATACCCTTGAACAAAAAAATCGTAGTATACGTATTTAAAATATCAAATTCACTGAATTTTTATTGGCAATTTTGTGTCAATTTGAAAAATGAATATAAAAAAAAAAAAAAAAAACCATTATTTTGAAACAGTCGCGTTGAATTACAACGAAATACCATAAATATGTCTTCCTGTGAACTATATTTTCTGTGTAAATAATAATATTGTATCACGTGTTTAATCGCGAATGATAATGACAAATTGCGAGATACGTGGATCGCATAACGTTCTAAGCATAGTAGTTTAACTATTGGGTTACGATAATTAGTCTTTTAATTTTTTTAATTTTTCCCTCCCTCGCACGAACGTGTTTTTTTTTTTTTTTTTTTTCTGATAGCCATATACAACAGTGTGATAAAGATATTTCGAAGGTTTTATCTTTATTTCAAAAAGACAAAAAGACAAAAAAAAATAGAAGAAGAGAACAAAAAAAATAACCAATAAATGGCTTCCAGACGTGTACATACATATACGTATATATAACACACATACTGCATTGTAGATGTATTCATTATCATGATTTGTATTATACATACATATAATAATAATTGTATGATGATATCAAGAAGAATTTTTCGGAATAGTGCCTACGAAAAAAAAAAAAAAAAAACGGTAAAGAAAGAAAAAGTATGGCATGTCATATTACATACCTACTTATATAATATAGTTAATATATATCTACATCGATTACAGGGTGGAATTTAAAGAAAGAAAAACGCAAACGAAAAACAAAAAAATAAATAAATAAAAAACGAATTACTATAAGTACGCTATACATATTAATTAACATACGTAGGTAGGCACGTTTCGTATTTCTGTTATATTTTATTCAATCTTATTTATTTATATATATATATATATTTTTTTTCTTTCTTTTTGTAAATTTTTTTTTATTTAATTTTTTATTTTTTAATACTTGTCCACTTTTTGCAAAGTTTGTTTAATAATTTATAACCGAAGATAACTGAGTTTTTAGTCATTTAAAATAAACGTGATTCTTGCGTGCTCAAGCCTGTGTTTAAAACTTCCAAAAAACCAAAAACAAAAAACAACAGTAAACAAAAAAAAAAAAAAAAAGAAAAAAAAAACTGAGCTTAGAGAACGTAAGTATAATAGGTGTATATGTATAGTAGAAATAAATATAAGTCTGGGAAAATTGATTTTATAAATAATTTAAAAAATAAACGAACACAGTAAAAAAAAAAATATATATATATATATATACAATATAAGACAAAAAAGCAAAAGAATTATAGAGAACACAACAAACTATAGTACTTTATTTTCGCCAATTATTTTTCAACCGTCGATTGCGTATACAACAATTACATACCGTACCATATACCATATACCATATTCATATATACGAATCAATAATGAACGTTATATGATTTAAAAACTGAATAATTGTGCAGTGAAAAGAATCAAATGGAAAAAGAAAAACGACTAAAAAAAAAAATAAAATAAAAAAAATATTAGAAACGGTGAGAATGGTATATACAAATAAAAAGTATAAAAACGAAACTTGTAAATAATTGATTAGGTTATATCTTTCGATTAAAATATTGTACGAGACAAACGGAAATTAAAAAATTAAATTAAAAAAAAATGGTAGAAAAAAATTGCAAAAAAAAATAAAAATAAATTAAATTAAATTAAATTAAATAAAAATTAATAAAATTGTATTTCAACGTAAAAACTAATTACGTAGATATGTTACACTATAGATATATATATACATATATCGTTTTAGATGATATAGAAATCAATTAACGGGTTTCAAGTCAACACCGCACTAAACTTATAATTATATCACTTATACGACGCGAATAAATAGGTAGATTATACCTACGAAGAAAACCTGAAGAATGAGCGTCTCAAAATTTCATTTATGGGATAAATATGAATATTTGGTTATATTATATGATGTTAGAAGAAAAAACAATGCATATAAACATCCGTAATAATATGAGATATGTAGAATCGAGATACATATATAATATAAATATATGATATAATTTACGATAAAATTATTATGTATATCAAGAAATTTCTTTGTTTTCTTTTTATTTATTTATTTATTTTTTTTTTTTTTTTGAATATACCTATAGGTGAAATCGTAAAAAAATTAATTATTATTACGTTATTATTGAATTAAAAATTGTCACAAATATTATTAATTATTTCTGACGTAATAATCAGACAGAGAGAGAGAGAATGAAAAATGTAACAAAAAAATGATAAAAGAAGAAGTAATGAAAAAAATAATATATAAACGAAAAAAAAAAGTGAAAAAAAAACAAAAACCGAATTCGATAAGAATAAATTGACAGGTAATATATATAAATAATAAATATATATCCTATAATCACAGCACTCGAAGACATAAATACTATATATACTATAGGTGCATGTATTATAGGTATATATATAGAATATAATAATAATAATAATAATAATAATAATAATAATAATAATAATATTAATAATATTTAGCTCCCGAATGATAACACGATAATTGTATATAGAATGTATTATAGTACGAGTAATATGACAGATGTAAGTTATCTTCTCTTGAACTTAATAAATAATGACAATATATAAAAAAATCTAAAAAAATCAAGTTTGACTATATTTTTTCCATTCATACGAATAAAATAATATATTCCCTAATAGACATATATAGGTATAGGGAAAGAATGTCTGCAGTGTATATACGTTAAGGATTGTCCATTTAACGTGAGTATTTAAAATATCTCCATTGTTTTTACAGTAACGATGAGAAAATATTTCAGGAGATAATTTACTTAATTTCAAAGTTTTGACGTAGTTTTGGCATTCTCAAGGTCGTCAATGGTTGTTTTTTGTTGTTTTTTTTTTTTTTTTTTTTTAATGGAAACATATATATTTTTTATTACGTAATTTTATTTTACTTGAAACATCAAACAATGCCCGTTTCATGATACATTTTTTTTTAAAACACAAATTTTCAAAAATTTCTCATTATTGAACTGAATAACATGAAAAACTAGTGTCTCACAAAAAAATGTATCATGAAACAGACTTCATACATGAAACGAAAGTAGTTTGATTATTTTTCAAGTAGAATAAAATTATGTAATAAAAAAATATAGATTTCCATTAAAAATAAAAAGGAACCATTTATGATCTTAAGAACGTCAAAACTATGACCTTGATAGAAATGAATATTTCACCACTGTATCAGCCCTTCGAAATGAAGTAAATTATCTCCTGAAACTTTTCTCGTTATTGTATAATTAATTATAGACGTAATAAGTAGTTTTCATTGTTTGTTTGTTTGGTTGTTTTTCCTCTTCATCACCTACAATGATATGAGAAAAGTATTGGCTTCGTTTTCGACCCTCTAGGATCCGAAGAACAGGTTTTTAGAAAGATGTCGATCTGTCTATCGGTCTCTTCGACAAACTCGCGCGGTGATCTCGGAAACGTATCGATGAAAAAATCTGAAATTCACAGGACTTCACAACCAAATGATGGGCATGAAAAAATTCCATGTCTCGTTTAATTTGAACTTCCGGTTCTACCGGAAATGAATCGATTTTCGATGTTTTACCGACGATCCTGTACTTTTTCCTCTGTGTTACGTTTCTAAATGAAAGATTATGTTCTTCCGAGTTGAGTTAATCATTTTATATATATAGGGCATTTCTTGCCAATGACAAGAAAAAATTGTTAATTTACCCAGATCGATTTAGGATGAAATGCACTCTATGAAATTGTTGTTTGTCAATATATAGGGCATTTTTGTTTTTGTTGTGTAAAATTTTTAATTAAAATTTTCTTTCTGGTTTTTCATTACGTTTTCATATACTTTTTCTTTCTTGATGAAGAGTATCCCGAAAAATAGTTTTTCCGGCTTGTTTCTCTTAAAATAATTTTATTTCAAAATACATTATTTATGTATATATATATATAATAAACGTTCAAGTTAACTGTTACAAATGATCACATACATAAAGTATCATTTTTTTTCTTCTTCTAATATTCTTATATCAATTTGTGAAGCGAGGATCAAAACAAAAAATTGAAAATAAAATAATAAATTGAAAAATGCAATATTGATCGAAAATGAAATAAAAATGATACACGTTACGAGCTATACCTACTGCATACACGATCTACATAATGCTGAATGATTTATATAGCAAGTTATAATTACACAGTCGATTATAGGTGCTTATACATATAAATTATACATACATAGAGGTATATATAAAATTAAACAAATAACGTGTATTATGGTTGCAAAAAAACAAAAAAAAAAAAACAATTTATTAAAGTAAAATAAAATATTTGCAAAAATTTTTCAGAATTATTTTCACCGTAAAAAATATCTGCATATATAATATACAAATTTTAGAAAAAAAAAAATTACTGGACATTTTTTTTTTTTTTATGTATTTAGGTATATATCTCGATCTGCAGTAAATTTGATGACTTTTATTATTGACTCGTGTAGGATAATTAAAAATTAAAAGGACATAGTAATAATGATAACAAGACACAGAATATATATAGGTATGTAAATTATGTATAATTTCTTTTTTTTTTTTTTTTTTTTTCCATTTTCATTTTGTTTTTCTGCTGAAATAAAAATATATAGCCAAAATTATTTACGTCTTAATTACTATGTGTATAAAAAGCCTGGCGAAAGTAATTTTATTTTTTTAAATAGGTATATATATATATATATAGTAAATATACATATGGTTTTTTTGTTTCAAGTTATAATTATGATTCAACCCGCACCGTGCTAGTTAAAAACAAAAGAAAAATAATAATAATAATAATAATAACGATGACAGTAATTATAATAATAATGGTTTATCGTTTGATCGTTTATTTTGTATATCGTATATGTTTTTAATTCTTGGATGGTTTATGTTGTCCTTTGTGCAATCGTATATATACATATACGTACAATCGTATAGTTGGAAATTAATATCGTACAGTTGTTGTGCGGGAAATCAATTTCCACAAAGTAAATAATAATTCAGTATTACACAATATCTGAAAATGCAGTGCGACAGGGTTGAAGCATATATACTTATTTATTTAACTTTGTTCATTATTCTTTTTTTTCTTCTTCTTCTCCTTCATCTTCTTCATTTTCACATTCTTATTCTTCGTATTCGTTTATCTTTTAAAATTATACTCTGTATCCTCTTCGGTCGTCGTTCCTGATCGAATTGGCCAAACATAATGCGAAGATTATGCCAATCAACTGTGGATAAAAGAAAAATCAAAAAATTGTTCAAATCAATTTCATATACACGAATTTTCATTTAAATAACAAAAAGAAGCTTTTGATCTTTTTTTTTTTTTTGTTTGTTTGTTTAAATGCAATTTTAGTTTCTATATATTTCACGCGAATTTCTTACCTCGGTTGCAGCAACGCCCATCAAAACTCCACCGATTATAGTAGCGAACTTCGAATATGCATCACTCAATTTCGAAGCACATCCCACTGTGTAAATACCCGTAGTGCAAGCAGCGTTTGATGTTTCTGAATTACCGCAACAACTCCATGGGATTGTGCTGTTACCAAGAGTGCTAAAATCGGAAGATGACGTGACTCCACAGCAGCTAAACTGTTGAAGAAATAATTTAAATTCAAAATTTCATAATACATAAAAAAAATTCCAAAAATACCATAAGTATTTATATATATAGAGAATGAGATCATACAATGAAGTGAAAACAGAAATTCATTTTCAATGTTTCACATACGTTGTTAAATAATTTTTCTTTCGTTTTTTTGTTTATTTAACTTACGCTACTCTGTACAGTGTCCACAATCAATCGGTCAGTTTCACTGGTCCAGTAGTTGTTGAAGATGTTGGTACGGTAATCGCTGGTAATATCGGCCACTGTAGTTTCGGACTGTACGTTACTGCTCACAACGAAAGCCCAGACACCAATTGCGATTTGGACAATCAGTATGGTCAGCAGGAATACGGCATACTATGAATTAAAATAATGATCCTTAATTGACTGGATACAAGTTTCAAGCATTTATGAATATGTAATTTTTTTTATTTTCTTCTTATTTTTGGTCATTTTAAAATTATTTTTTTTTTTTATACTTACAGTTACGACCATGCAGTGACTTTCCCGAATTGCACCACAGCATCCGAAGAACGCGATCACGAATACTATAGCACCAATTATTATGAAAGCGATCGCTGGCGAGCCGACGATATCGCTAATTTTTTGGTAGTCAGTCAATTCCAGATGTACCCATATTCCAATGGATAGGATCGCTATTCCAAGTAGCTGTAAACCGAGAATAATATATAAAATAATAATTAGATATCAAATTTCGAAAATATGTATACGTTAGACATGATCGTTTAGGATCTCAGGGACTAAAATATCACCTAGGACTATTCCTTTTTATTTTATTTTATTTCATAGCTAAACTTAAAGTAAACTAGAATTCTATTTTCTGTAGAGCTGAATTCAATTCACTTCAGTTTGTTTTATTTGGTATCAAGCCAAATTCCAGTAGGTATCATTTCTGATAGATATAAAGAAAAAAATAAGAAAAAAAAAGACAATCTATATAAGAATTTTTCAAATTTATATATGGCGGAGGTCATACATGGGATAATTATTTCTGATCTGATATCCTTTATAGATTTTTATTCTTTTCAAACCTCGGATTATTAACCGAATAGGATAAAAATCCACATATTTAATATATTTATCTTCTTGAATTCATAGAATAAAAATACTTGATTACGGAACACAGTATATATCATTCCTTGAAAATATCAAACCACAGTTCATTTCCTGTTGATTACATTAATCGACGCTTTTATTATAATTGTTATATCAATGCGGTTTTCACCATAAAAAAACATAATCATACCGGACAAAGAAATTTCTTACATTTTTAATTCATATTCAGATATAATAATTATATACATATCGTATATTATATATAATAATACAATACACATTATCATATTTTATACATATAATTATTTTACGTATACGTAATTTATTTTCTTTGAAAAAATTAAAACAAAAATCATAAAATCTAGACCACGCATGTTTTCTAAATGTTTTTCAAACTCCTATATTACAGGTATATGAGTCTACCTGGTCTGACTCATTTCATACGATAAGACTCTCGCTGTATAGATAAGAAGTGTGTGCGGTGGTTATTCCCTCATATTTCTAAACCACTTGAATATTTTTCTCCAATATAAATTCAACGTTTAGAGTATACACATTGATAAAACTATCCGAATTTTTGAACGATTTAAACTGATATATGAGTTCGATCGATTTTTGATAAGGCTAATCGGATTTCGAGGCGTTGAAATAGGTTCGTCACTATAATAACAGTAAAAAAAAAATGATGTTCGACATTAATTTTTCCACTTTATCAAAAATACTTTTAGCCTTGAAAGAGGCTAAAGACATAATATTTTTCATTTTTTGTTATTATATTAAGCATATATAAACATTATCTAGCAACGTATTATCAACCACAAGAAAGATGAGGCAAAAACCGCTGCAATATCTAATGTTTTCTTTATTTTAAATAACTCGGCAGGTACATATGTACCGTAAAAACTATATAGGCATTGGAGAGAATTTTAACTCTTATCTACTGGCATTAATCTGACACAAGATAAAAGTTTATCGCTGTGACTAAAAAGTAAAACAACCAACAACACAGACTCCTACATCTATAGTAATAAGTTATATTTATTTAAAAAAAAAAAAATACCAGGAATAACGCCCCTTATAATATAACAAAGAATATTTAAAACTCGCACGTATAGCATAGGTATGTCAAGTATAGTTATAATTAGTGTCTGTCAATCTTCTGACAAGGCTGAAGATTTTCAATAATTGAAAAAAAAAAGAAAAGAAATATTGAGACGAAAGTAAAATTTTTATTTTTAAATTAAATTATAACTATATAAGAGTTCCATAATAACGCCCAACGAGATTGTTTCAAATAACAAAAAGCTCGTGCAGTAATTATAGCGTGACGCCTATCCCTTTAACAAATTTAATTGAGAAATTAGATCGCGTGGTTTTTTTTCTTTTGTTTCTGTTCTCTCGACGTGGTGTTAATTTTCTAATTGTCACGCAGTGTCGTAAGTAGAACAGTCCGAATGTAGGTGCGTATGCTTATTTTACACGTATAATAATGTTATGTATATGTAGTACTAAACTGCAGAGTTCTTACAATGAGTTTAAATCCTTCTTTATTCGTTAACAGTTGATTCGTCATTTAAATAGATAATTGAAAATGATTACGCTGTTGTATGTACATTGTAAGTACATACGTAGCGACAGTAAAATAATTTATCACACCGCTCGAGGTTCAACATAAGGATGCGAGAATAGGAAACGTGATGTCATAGGTACAGCATTCGATTATTATAACTGTGGATTATTATTCCGCTTAAATTATAACCCGGTTACGTAATAGTCTACGTTGACAGTTGTATACTTATTGGTTTTGTTATTAATTTTTTATCGCCTTGAAGAAGCTACGTATGTATTACAATATGTAAAAGAAACTAAATTCTTGGAAGGACTTTCGAAACTCGTATATATACAGACACGCAAGGATCTTATATGAAATATTTTTGAGTCTTCTTCATTGTCCTTGAAACATGTCTATATATATCTACCATCGCTTTGGCTAACGCGCAATATAAATATAAAGCTATAATAAACTAGACTGTACTGAATATACTATATTGTTCAGGCTGTACTAAAATGGCGGTTAACCAGAGGCCAAATATTATCGTTTCAACCAGACAGAAACGCAATTCTTGCAATTCGATACGAGAAAAAAAAAAAAAAAAAAAAAATACGAAACGAAACAGAAAGAAAACAAATACAAAAAAAATTTATCAAGCTTTACATACTCGCATGTATATGTACGTGCGATGTATAGGTAAATTCTGTTGTACCGTGAAACGATACTCTATATTCGACCTCGCAGAATCAATCTACGCGCCTATATATCAGCATACTTCGGTTTCGGTTTAATCTGTTTACATATAGGTATATAATACGATCATCGACCATTATTATAAATGACTTTACTATGTATCACAATAATCAGAGTAATTAAAACAGAGTCGATGAATTTTTTGATCGCAACGTTATTTTATTTGTGAATTAAAAATCGTAATATAATTTCACAATGCACGAACGGTTTTATTACAATAAAGTCATATGCGTTATATCGTACGCTGTAAAAGAAGAGACTTTACTGATCAACGTTGCTTAAAAATAGATTCCCTATTACGAAGTGTAATCATCGAATAATTGTTTATCATTTAAGCTATATTGATGGACTATGAGGCACTCGGCTATCCCCACAATACAACAACAATTAGTTATATTGATGTACAAATGTTTTATTTTTTTATTTTTTATTTTTTTTTTTAAATTGTTTTATAATCATTAATTAACTTACCACGAACAAGAAATTAATTATGAACAAAACCCATTTGATGCAATCGTATACGCAGCTCATCTTGATGAATTTGTTATTCGAAAAGAAGAAAAAAAAAAAACAACAACAACAACAAAACGCACTTGATTGAAACGCTTATGTAGTAACAGATTCGGAGAACGAGTGAATCTTTAAAAACTACTGGAATTTATTTATTTTTATAATTAAAGCTCATCTAGCTGATGAAGGAAAGAGTGTTACCAGAGTGGTCGGTTAGAAGCGATTGACTGAAGAGCGAAGGAACAAATTCTCGACAATTATTCGCATCATTCCCCTCTCGGCTATACGCCGGAATGGTCTCTCTGGTAGGAGAAGGAACAAAGTTATTCTGATACACGTAGGCGGATAAAGAAGAAAAATATATATACATAATATAAAATTACCCAGAATCTTTTCTCTACCCCGTAATACAGACACGATGTTAAAAAAATATATATATATATATGTTTCAGCATATCGAATAAGACAATAAAATATTAGTGCAACATTATAGATACTTTTGTTCAAAGTTATCATATCATTGTATATTAATAATTCAATGGTTATAAATCTGTGCAGAGTACGAAGAGCGCAGGTCCAGAAAAAAACAAAAAAATAGCGCAGACTCTCCTCAATGCCAAACATTATTTCATTTCATTTTAAATCTATGCTCTGCAGGTTTAAAACTTTTTTTATTCTATTATTTTCGTTCAATTCTACAACCTTGCTGGTAAGCTAAATAATTACCAAGTGGGTGTGTTTCTGCAGCTATTATAACGATGATTAAACAACATATATACGTTGTATATACATATATGTATATATACATAATAGAACAATGACGTCAGAATTTTTTTTATTATTTCGTTCACCGCTCACGCTTCTTCTATCTACTTTAAGCTTATACCTACTCGACATCATATAGTGGCAACACTGTCTTCTACAATTGTTCGTAGATATACGTACGTTAGGTGTACACTTTGTTGTTGACAGTAAAAGTAACGACTAGTTTCGTACCCTCAAGCTGCTGTATTCTATTACTACAATTGTTACGCATCCATACCTATAGTGTGTCGCTATATCAGTCAGAAAGCTTGTGTGAGATTGTAAGAGCCTTATTTCTGACTAACATAAGCTTGTGTATTTACGTGCATGTATACATACAAGCGGACCAGTTCAGTCGAGGTTAATACCAATATGGCGTCGTTTCGTCTCGAGTTATTTCACCACCTTTTCAAAATCCAACGTGTGTTAACACGTTGTTACACACTGCACAGATACACATACGGATAATACCTGAGAAATCGTATGCATGTATGTATTTATTTATGTGTGTGCGCAACCTTAGCCCACGCTTAATGCGGTATACTATTTCTTCGAATACCTACTGCTGTAACAGAGGGGGTCCAGTTTACAGGTCGAACAAACCTGTTGTTCTACCTTCCCTCTTTTATACTTCGAAACGAAGAGATGGGGGAACTAAAAGAAAAAAGAATAAAGAAAAAAAAAAGAAGAACTTGTTCCCAATGGAAAGCCAAGAGCTATTATATACAATCCTCGAGGCTGTTTGCAGGAGTCCAAACTCGTAACTCAAGTTCTCCACGTGATCGTGAATCTTAAAACCGCGAAATTCAAAACTTGAAAAAATCAGAGTATAGAAAAAGGATGACGGTTATTTGAAATGTCGCGTACATTATAGCCGCAGCTGCGTACGTATCTTGTTTGCTAAATCCACGTCGACACATAGGCGCCATGAGATAAACACAACGTTCCCTCAAATCGATAGCTTCGTCGCGTCTCTTTATTACCCCTAGACTGGCATTCGTGGACCCAAGCACGAAGTAGATTTTTGGGTATACACATACAGTCGCTAAGAGAGTGAAGAGGTAGGGTAAGCTTTTATTCAGACGCGACGCGGATGGCGCCAGAGGTTATTTAGTCTAGGGGCGGCATTAGGCGCAAAACTGGAACCAGGACAAGGTCGTTTGTTGTTGTTATTTCTTTTTCGTTTTTATATATATATATATATAATTATATTAACTATTTACTAAATGGAAATAGGTGGTTTTTACATTCAATTAAACAGCCGATCCTTGAAAGCTAACCTTCGTACTTGCGTTATAGTACGATGTCACGCTAAAGTCGCGAGTCACCAAAGTTTTTATTTATATCTAACGGTGACTTTCGCCATGTTGTCATCGCGCAAGGCTCAACAGGCCACCATTTCCGGTTACAAAGAGCAATAGAGTGTGAAGTACGATGACAGAATAACAATAAAATAAATAACAAGAATTATACAATTATGAGAAAAATTATAACCGACGTTTGTTCAAAGAATGTTTCCAATCTTTTTTGAAAAACAATTTAAAAATATATATATATGTATAGACGGTAAAAATGAACCGTTAACAATGAGTTTAGAAATTTTATTGCCCCCCGACGACGACGCAGCTGGTTTTTATAACGTTTCTTTTATGCCTTATATACCTGGGGCAATATAAGGGACTGCATAGCAGCAGCTCAGGTAGGCTGCAGAAGGATTTTATTTGAAAGTTCAGGTAGAGAGACTGGATCTCGGTATAGAGGTTGAGCCGCTTTAATACCAACCATAGGAATGCGTTAGCTGCTGTTCTAAAATTATTTTCTAGAAACTCCGAAGAGTAAACGTGCACGTTTAGAATTTAGTACGTTTAAAACTGCACACGTATTACACGTACGCGTGTGTAATCGAGCTGATTGAATCAGCGGAGGTTAAAAGTATCGATGATAAAAATTGGAGGATTCAAAATAGTAAAAATCGGAATTTATCGCTTCGAAATCGAAGTTTTTTACATTTTCAAAGCGTAGATTCAATTTGACATTAGCTTAGAGTAGTACGATAACTTCCGCTCACGTAATACCGCGATGGTTTAAAATAATCTTTATATAAATAAATGAATCATTTGCGATTTTGGATATATGTATATAGTTAATAACTCAAAAAAGTAAACAAATTTTTATTATACAACGTAGAATTAGAACGAAATATTTTGTTAATTGGATTAAAAAGTGACGCGCGTTAACTATAAGTTTTCAACAAATTATATTAAAATTTGTTTAAGGTAGTTTTAGATACTCACCGCAAAAACAAAGTTGAATATGAAGAGGATGTACTTGATCATCGATATCGCGCAACTCATTTTGATGTTTTTATTTATATATAAATATATATGTAAATATAGTTTTAGTTATTTTACAATCTCTACTTCCGATTACACTAAATTTTTCGATTCACCTCGATCGGGTCACAAAAGTATACAGATTATAATTTAACAATAAACTATGCGCGTAGGTATCGTATCTGCTGCAGTCTGTTACGTACAGTGGAACGGCTTCAACTGAACTGACTCCTACCGGCGATGCCTTCGAGTGTAACCTGTACAATGGAATTTAGCCCCGCCTGTATAAGGTATCTTATCTGTACAAAAAAATATATATATATATATAATTAAAAAAATAAAATCTATAATAAAAATTATCACATCAGATATAGTCGCCTAGGAGATAACTTCAGGGTAGTTCGTACGTTGATCGATTCGATATTTTTTTATCATATACATAGCTTATACCTATGTATGTATATCTTCGAAAAATTCAATCATGCTTTCGATTTTCCTCATTTCATGTATTATACCTAATAATAATTATTCTTTTGTTTTTACTTTCTAAACTTTGTGATTAATTCTATTAGGGTATTAAAAAAAAATTCAAACGTTTTTATTTTTTATTTCTTATATGTTTTTTTGTTATTCAACTAATGCGCGGGGGAAATTTGTTTGTACAGGTGGTTTGAGTAAAACACTGTGATACCTGTATTTTTATTTCTTTATTTTTGATTATAAACTACGTATATGATGACGCCAATACAATGTGCCGGTTGGGTGTTTGGATTGGAGAAAAATTTTGTCGAATAATTAATAGAGGACTGTGCCTCGGCTTGTTATAGTACTGTAACAGAAATTTTCAACCGTACTTGTACCACATGCACACTAAAATTCCTTTTCTGTTTAGGCACTCGGCCACGTCACGAAAAGTGACGTCATTACGGAAATGTATACTCCTAACTGAAAATATCGATCCCAGCTGTATTATACATTAACGATGACTAATTTTTCGAAGAAAATATTGTTTTTTTGGGAACTATATATGTAATGTTTTTGTTTAAATTTATTTCATTGTTTAAGCGTTGTATGTACAATATTTTAATATTCTAGTTACACTCTACGTGTTTGAATTTTTAGTTTCATTTTCTCATATCGTACAAATGTTAATTTAAATTTATTTAAATTTTTGGGGTTATCGTTATAATAATTATATAAAGCGAATAAAGATTAAAAAGTGCAGGGTTGATATTTTATTTACTATATTTTGTTTTGAAATTATCTTTTTTTTTTTTTTTTAAATTTTTTTGCTTCTCTCATTAGCAAAAGCTAATTAAAGTACAGATATACGTCTGTACACTTGTATAATTTCGCAATATTGAACGACGAATCATCAGCCTGTTTATTGCGATAACGCTAAAAATTCTGACAATGAGTGCGAAGATATTTTTAGACACTTACGCAAAAAAGCAATAAAAAGGAAAAAAAAAAAACCGATAGAAAAACAAATTATATAAAACTATTCCATTCACTGTCACAAAGTCAAAGCTTAAACATTATCAAGGATTTTTTTTTCGTTTTTAAGCCTCAAAAAAGATATACTAGGTCACTCAAATAAATAATTTTTATCGTTATAACACTTCGGATTTGAATTTTTTTTCAAATATTCAAGAGATCATTTGACTGGAGCATGTGATACTCTGCTTTATTCATTCTGCGAAATAATATAGAAATATAAAAGAAAAAAAGCACCTGAAGGTATAACCTCTTTTTTCAAACAAATAGAGACGAAGTTTCATTATTCTTATAGACTGACCACCTTAAATGTTTTTCTTGAAATAAAGAAAGAAAATGAAAAACCAAGAGAAAAAAAAAAATCGTATACCGTGAGAATCACGTGAAACTATACGGTCGGAGCGCGCAGGCTCCAAATAATACGAATTTTATGGGGAAAGCCAACTCGTCAGGCTAGAAAATCCCTAGGGTATGCCGAGTTCAACTATGTAAGCAATCAACAAAAACTCTAGGGAGTTTTTCAGCGAGTTGGTACCCCCATAAAATTCGTATTATTCGGCGTTTGGGCGCTCTGACTGTATAGTTTCACATGATTCTCACGGTATATTCATACTCGCACTAAAGTCTACATATTATACATCCTTTCGCTCTTCGTGCTGGTTTATTCCGCGACAGCAGTACCACATCATTTTGCACGAACAGTTGTACATACATATATGCCGTTAAGTTTCTCTCGTAATTATGTCATGCCCATTTTAGTTTTTGCAGATATTTCGTCATTTAACTTTTACGAGAGTCACATTCGAGTGAGAAGAAAAAAAATTTAAAAAAAACTGATCCATTCGTCTAGATACAAATATAATAGTTATTTGAAATGAAAGAAGAAATAAGAAAAGAAAAGAAAAAAAGACTGTTTTTCATATTTGAAATAAATAAGCATTTATCCTTATGGAATTGATAATGCAATTCTTTTAGCACGTAGTAGATCATATTCGAAATGGTAAGTAATCTGACTCATTCTGGTATTAATATACTGTTTGGGAATTCCCACCACTTGATCAATCAACTATTTATCCCGTTATAGGCATATCATATACATTTTTTTTCCGAAGTCTTTAAAGAATTTCTAATATCGATTAATCCTGTCTGATAAGAATTCGAAGTAATGTCTATAATAATTCTGTTTATTTTTTTATTTATTTTTTTTATATGTAATCTCTTGTGCAACTTCAAGGCGAAGTAGGAGTACGCAGACTAGTAGACGGGGAATAGAAGTGACGTTGATGACGTTCGGATGAGTCTTTTCAATTCTATGACTAATTCTCCCACTTACGGAGTTCTTGACGTCATACCTTTGTGGGATCATCGAGTTCTAACCATTCGATGAATATTGACGGTGATTCGTTGATGCAATAAAAAGTATGCTTGTAACTCGGGGAAATCTTGTTGTTAATTAATAATCAGACTTTTCTTGGCAATTATAATGACTCGGTAATGTCCCACACTCTTCTCAATGACGAAATAATAATGTTGACAGTAAGACGAAGAAGACGTTTTGTAAAAAAAGAAAAAAAAAAAAAAAAAAAAAAAAAAAAAAAAAAAAAACCCGTCCGGTTTTCGATGATGTAAAAATCGCTATTTTCTTTTCATATTTGGAATTTTTCGGCAATAGAAACGAGACTTTAATATTTTCGAATAATAATTCGAATACTCAGCAAATTTTAAATCACTCAAAAATTACAAAGAAATAAAACAGAAATCCGCAATAATAAATTGCGCAATAAATTAGATTACATAACGTCGCTCTGGAAAGGCTGTAGTCAAGGTTCGAAAATTTCCATCAACAACATGGATATATTATCATTTTTATTAGTATATCATGAATTTGTGTTATTGTCTGCAAGTTCATACAATTCTTTGTCAACGATATAATTACGAGCTTCAACTAGAGCTACACAAAGCTTTTCAACTTCTCTGTATTCGTACAATTCTTTTTTTTTTTTTTTTTTGAATTTTTTTTTTTTTTTTTTTCTCTGCTATTTCACGGATACAAAACCTCAACTCTGTAGTTTATAAACTGAGAATATAACCGCGAATTAAAATAAAGATTAAATAAGTAAGTTCTGTACTTTACAGAAATGTAGAAATTCTATTACATGATCAATGTGTGTAGCAGACTTTGATATAACCTACGTCGCGCAGTGTTATTCATGATGATAAATGTCAAGATCTGAACGTAGACGATTAAATTTTTATCTCCCTTCAGGAAGTCATGTGGTTAACATATGCAAGATAAATGTGAGAATTTCATCGTTATTTATATGAATTATTTTATTCATAAAATGACATTCATTTATACATATTATAATAAGTATATAGGTATACAGGCATACATAAAGTAGGTTAATTATTAAATGATATTATTATTATCATTATTATGGAGATATGTATATGTATACTAAATTAAAAATCAGTTCTGAGAATAAATCAACACTATACCTAATTAATTATTATTATCATATAAGATATTCAATTACTACGTATTTGTTCTTGAATTTCTGATCGGTTTAATAACGAGACGAGAATCAACCTCTGTATCCGAAATAGGTTGTGGATTCGAATGTGGACGTGGTAATGTCTGGACGTTTTGTAGATTTAATATATCTCGTCGTCTTCTATCAGTACTCTTTTTAATACCACGAGCAAAAAAACAGGCACTTATCACACCGCATACCTATTGTGAATGAGAAAAAACAGATGTTAATTATAATATGACGGCGGGTTAAAAGCACGATGTGATATAAAGTGGATAAACGTTTTTCTTTTTATTTTTATTTTTCATAAATTTTTTTTTTTTTTTTTGTTCTCGACATTGATGAACTTGTTAATCAGTAAATAATTCATTATCAGGTTCTGGGACGGAGTCCACTTTAAATAACGACGCATTCTATACAAATAGCGTTATACCAAATACAGAAAGACAAAAATATCAGACAGAATTAGGCAGAAACAATTTTAAAGAAAGTACACTTCACCGTTGCCATATCGACAGAAGTCAAATTATGACTAATAACGATATCATGAATTTATATCAAAGTCTTTGTAGATATAATTTTTCGATAAAATATTAATTGTCTATATTAAGCCTTTTTAGAATTGCAGGTCAAACCCCGATATTTAACAAGAACAGAAGAGATCGTTGAATAAAAACAGCGATTAAATTTCTTTAAATAACTTTTAGAGAGTGTAGAGAATTCTTTGAAACAGATATACGATTGTGGGATTCACAGCTTGAACATATGTGGTTTCCGAAACGCCTGATTACAGGCACCCCAACTCTCACGTTAGTGTATAAAAAAATAAATTGAAAAGATTTTTTCTCTCTCTCCGCAGTCGGTAAATTGTATAAAATTTTCAAATCCTTTTTTTTATTATTGTTGTTTATTTTTGAGTAAAAAATTAGTGATTGGTTCACCTGGACTGTGACGGAACAAAGAGCTAGTAAAAAAACGTGAAGAAGAATAGAACGAGTCCTGTTTACAACCGGATGCTGACATCCCCTCGCGTACATCGTCGTGCAAACTCCAGCTGTACTACTAGGGTTTGCCAAAGATGTTGTATCGCAGCATGACCAAGGGACGGAATCAGTGACCCTGTAGTCTGCGGGTCCATCAATACCGCAGCAGCGTAGCTGTGGAATTTTTAAAAAACAAATATATTGTTTGCTGTATAGGTATCTGATTTTTGTTATTTTACTCAATAAATAAATGACTCGATCCACGTGATCTAATCTATTTCCAATAATTAATTAAGACTTAATGAAAACAATATGTTGTTAAAAATTAATTCCGACGTGTTTCAGGAAGTAATCCATACAGATTGTAGATTAAATGATGATAATATCAATTTTGTGATATCTGCAGCCTCACGTCGTGCGATAATATATTTTTCTTTATATACCATAAACGATCTTTAACTCTGAGGAAATTAAGATCGTCGATAATCGGTAAATGAGTCATCGTCATATTTACAATTTGCAAATGAGATTTGATAAAAATAATAATTTCGACTTCTTATTTTCATCAGAATTTTGAATTTTTCGAGTTTTATAGACAATCGACTAACTCACCCTCATCTGCATTTTATCCCATATAGATTTTTCGTCTGATATAGCCAAAGCGAAGACCGTATCAAGAGCTGAAGTTCTTAAAGCGTCAATTTCTTCGTGTTTAATTAAAGCCCAAATTCCAGTCCCAGCTTCGATAGTGGCAACTGCGCCTAACGTTACGGCAAACTATGGATAAAGAAATTAGAATAAATTACCGTTATAATATGACCAATAGCTAACGTCGTATGTATAAGGTTAGATGGATAATCGAATGAACTATACCATGTATGTACAAGTTTGAGTACTTTCGTACTTATGATAAGATAAAAGTTACGCAATCAGCTTAAAAATTATCATTAACATTAATTGTTCACGAATTTATTGAAAGAGTAATAAATTAATCGGATCTAAATACGCACGAACAGCCGGTTATAACCGTTTCAGCTAAAAATGATAACGTCAAAGTCATGGCTAAAGACAATTCGGATAATATGCATGACAGGTTTTTTGTTTAATGATAAAACTTATCAGTATAATAATGTGACGGGCTTTATCTAATGCAATTTGTTTTAATAACGTCGAATTATGACTCCGATGAGTTTATGATGTAACGGAAATAAAAAGGCTGATTGAATGTCCGGAAACAAAAAAGAAAAAAAAAAAAAAAAAAATAGTTATTTATTGTATCTTGTTTTTTACGATCAAGTTTTAGACAGGAAATTAGATAAGACAGAGGATAAAGGTTATCCGAATTTCCGAATCAGAACCGATTATCGGGAAATGAGTCATCAGCAATTTCCGGAAATCTACTTTCGCCATGGGTGGTATATTACAGATAACGTTACTCTATTGTTACCGATACTATGAGTATGAGTTTGGTTTCCCTTTTGTTTGTTCACCTCTTTTCCAACCATAAAATTCCATATTTTATCATAATTTCAAACGTAATTATAATCGAGTCATAAATTTATCTTACAAATATGATTTGAACTCTGTGTGTAAATTCCATTATATGCCAGCCGCACCATGACAGTAAACCCGTAATCAGTCCCATAACCAAAAGCGTTATTGCAGGATTACAAACACCCTCCGGTGTCAACGGTCGGTACTCCTTAAGTTGATAAATGAATATCCCAGATCCAACGGAAACGATCAATCCAGATATCTGTGAAAATCGAAGATCGGTAACAGAGCGTGCAGTGTATAAAATTCTATTATCTTACGTGCAGCTTGGGTGTAAGCTTAGAAGATAAGCTGATTAGTTATCGTCTATATTAATCACGATTACATGTCTAACTGATATATTATTTGATGTTTTAACACCGATTTACCAAAGACTAAAGTAAATTCATACTATTTATTATATTTATTCAATATAATGGGACTTGTGATGTGTACTCGTTTTACGAGGATCGTCTTAAACGTATATAATATAACACAGACAGCAAACAAGCTCAACCACACAAACACCTGTTCTATTTTTTGACAAATCTGACTGGTTTCTTTAGCGCAAGTCACAAAAACCGTTGCTCCAGTTCATTTGTGAACAAGCAACGAGCGGCTCTTCAGTCACGATCATGAAATGGTGCTGCAGTATCTTGAACCGTACGAAATTCATTGAGTGTTTGTATGGGTGTTTATGAAATGATGTCTTCATTCGATGAGTGGGGGGGTTAACTCGCGGGTTTATTGAAAATAAGTGAAAAAATGAGGTGATATCTGTAAAGATACTTACGCCTAGTAGGATGACGTAGACTAGTAGAAAATACCGGAGGCAGATGACGGTCCGAGCCATCTCAGGTTTATAAATACACAAAACACCGGCCGCCTGCAGTGGGGTAGAGAAAGTTAACTTTGGCCGTTTGGCTACGTTGCCATTACCAAGTCTCAACGTAAAATCGGTTTCACGAAGCGGTCAGAGTCATTCTACGGCTCGCCGCAACTACGGACGACACTAGACCCACCGATAATCACATTGTGTTTCTTATCGCAGCTCATTCCTTTATTCAACTGCGTGCCTATTACTGCATGGTTTAGATCAACGCGAAACTATAGTATTCGACGACTGCGGACCGTATTCAAAACTGAACAACGTATGTACATACATACAAGAAAATCGATATTAATACTGCACAGTTGTAACACACATGTGTCCTAACCTTCTCATGGTCACATGTCATCAGGACACTTCACCCTATCCATCCCCAAACATCACATTAACTGAACTAGCACGAGTGCTAAGGTAAAGTCTTATGAACCGTTCATACAGTGGGACAAGAGATTGTGAGAGGTGTAAGCCGATCTTTGAAGAGTAAAAATGAACGAGCTGTGGTTTACATCGCTACTAATGCAGTCGGTCAGGTTTATTGTGTACATTTGTATACCGTATGATGAACTTCCTGCATATGTAAGTTCATGTATATGTACATAAAAATATACATACACATGTATCACCCGCACAATACATATATTAAATGTACAGTCGGTAACACGCAGAATGAGAGTCAGAGAGCGTCACGGTTTTATGAGTGACCCTGATTAAGCCTCGTTCACCACACTGTACGCGCTTTGACTGGAACTCAGCTAATGGAACAAAGAGAAGCGGGCAATGTCCTGAACGAAAGAGATCTCAGACTACGTCGTAGCGCCGGGGGTACAAGGCCGAGTAAAGTATTAGCTGCTGGTCAATTTTCTTTTGGTTTTTCATTCGGATGAACATATTTCTTCTTTTCCTAATTACTTGCGAGTTTATTTAACAACTCTTATCGAAGGGTTTTTACTATTGATTTAGAATATGTTGTGAACCTTCTCCATAGTTACTGCAGGGACAGGTGCGTTTATAGGGGGAAACAGGTACGCGGGTACCTAACTGTTAAACTGACCGAGGGGTACTTTCTTGGAACTGTGAGTCATCGGTTTTTGACGAAAATAAGAAACGCCAGTTTTTATTTTTTTATATTCTTTAGTTACAATTAATTAGGTAATTGATAAATTGGGTTTCCGAGAATGGAAACAATTAGTTTAATTACTTCTTTGATGAATCATCACGGATAAGCTTAATAAAAGATAAATTACCGATTTTCAATTATGCGTACTTATAACAATAACCCAAAAATAATTAAGCGAATAAATTTAATTTAGTATTTTAGTTTGAATTGAGTTTTTCTATTATTCTTAATAGAAGATTGAGTGAGTTTTCAAAATCTGGTTACAATGAAACTAAATACGAACTGCAGCGCGTTAAACGCGCGTGTTACTATAGCGAAGTAAAACTGCTAATCATTTATTATTTTCTGGTGTTAAATATGGTTTCTGCTTTTCATTATCTATGCTCATTTGTGAAAAAAAAAAAAAAAAAAAAAAAAAAAAAAAACGAATGCGAATAAACAATAAAAATTGTCATGGTAAATTCTAGACATCTTTTGTTTATTGTATTTCTTGATAAAATGTCGTCCTCCTCATCGTCAAAAGGTACTAGAAAAACTTACAGTTTTGAGGAACGTGAAATCCTAATTACTCTGATAAATAAACACGAAGATGTTGAAGATAAAAAATCGGACCCAACTTCTATGTGTAAAAGAAAATCGGCCTGGGCTAAACTTGCCGAAGAATATAATTTGGTCGTTGGTCCTCACGCGACGCGATCTGCTGTTCAATTAAGACGCTGTTGGGAGAATATGAAAGCTTGTAAAAGAAATCGTGAAGAAAAAAGAACAGGGTAAATGATTTTATTCAAATTTTATTTCACGTTAATATATTCCAATATATCAAAATTTTTGTTAATTATTAATCTCCGGCTGTTCCAGAACCCCAAAAAGCTTGAACCACGCATCTAACGACCGCTTGCGTTTGAGCTTGGCGAGTTGGCAAGACGGTTTAAATTCGGGACAAAATTCATTGGAAAATTCAGCCTCAGCCAGCACCGTCGGTCTTCCTCCAAATGTCGTTTTTGAACCAAAAGCATCGGAGCCATTCACTCTCCAGAGTGTATCATCGTCAAAAGTTTCTAAACTGACGCTGAAGAATGCCCAGAGGGATTATAACTGCAGCAAAGAAATGGGTCCAAGTTCATGCAAGCAAATGAACGTACTGTCAGATTTTTCAGAAACAAAAATTGAACTTCCACCTTCGATTGGACCAATGGGTGATTGTCCAGAAAAATTTATGACCGATCAGGAATCATCAACCGAAGATAATCACTCCGAAAGAGAAGATCATGAATCTGCAGCTGATCTAAGTCTCCCACTTTGCTCTAAGACTAATGCCACACAGACAATCCCATCTCCACATATTTTTCAAAATAGTTTACCTAATGCTCTTTATAAAGGAGATGAACTACACGTTTTGGCACTATCTGAGGCACAATTGAAAGTAGATATTGCAGTTATGCAGAAGGAAGAGGCTAGAGTTAAACTTGATGAGGTTAGATTTAGAAAAGAGGAAGCTAGACTGAGAATGCTTTTCTTTACGTATAAACTGGATAGACTTAAAGAAGATTAAGCATCTTTTTTTTTTTTAACATAAAATCACTTCGTTTAGTTACTGACTTCGAATCTACAGACTATATTTCTTGTTTTGTGATTAATTTAATTCGATAATAATCATTTGAAAAGTCTTGTTCAGTTTCGATATTAACATTTCAAAGTACAGGATAATTTTTCAGGTGAATTTTCTTATTATTTATTTCATAACTCGTGGATTTCGAGTTTGAAAAAAATGATTTCAATTAGCTAATAATATCTTCTCATATATGTATGTTGATTATTCTTTTTATTACTATAATTCTTAGATACGGAATATTCATACAGTTACAATAAATATAACAAAAAAAAAAAAAACAATTATAAAAATTGTATTTGTAGTATATTTTGTTAATTTGTACGAGCTTAAGCTTAGATTTAGTGTTAGTAAAGTTTTATTAAGTTTTAAAAATAAGGCACTTTTAATTTAGAGCCTTGTTGAAAATATATATATAATATATCCACTTGATTTATTGTTCAAATTATTAAATAATTAATAATATTCATTATTCCATTTAAAATTTTACAAATTGTTTATAAAAAAAAAAAAAAAAAAAAAAAAAAAACACTCATTTCTATATTATATTATAATTATATCATATAAATTGGTATATATAATTATACCGTATTAAATAAATGCGTAAGACAGATTCACAGTGTGCTTTATCGAGCTTTGCGATACCATCTGATTAATCGCAGTTCATTATAAAATTACTACTCAGCATTCGTTAATACATAATATCCTAAAAAAATAAAAAAATAAAAATACATACGCATATACACTTATTCGTACGAATTACTGTTCCATAATATTTTTTTATTCATTTTTTTTTTTTTCACTAAATATTTCAAATCAAAATTTTGTTTAAATAATTTGTGAAAATTTTCTTTTATTACTACATATACATATATTTCATAATTTGGAGGGTTAAATCAGTTTTTCAAAATTTCAAACACATACAAATGCCTAAATAATAATGAAGCCTCACATGAATCCACTTTACGCTAAAAAAATACATTAATTTACTAATATTTGAAAGAATTTATTATCACCAGCTTATATAGGTGAGTATATGAGCTGTGCAAAAAATTTTTGGTTTATTTTTATTGTAAGATCGGGCAATGATTAATTCCTGTTAAAAAAATTCATCATAATAAATTTTTCAAATACGTAGATACTAATACAAAAAAAAAAGAATACAAAAAAAAATCAATTAATTAATCGAAAATGAATGCTTAGCGATGATACATAAAAAAATGTTCAGGCAGTCATTGTCGGCAGTAGCTATATATTAATAAATTTTCTATTTTTTTTTTTTTCGCAGTAATCAACTTCAAAATTGTTAATATATTTAAGTAAGATCAAAAAAAGAAAATAAAAAAAAAAATGAAAACGAGATTTTTTTTTTCTCCTGTTTATTAAAATGTCTAATTAAATGTATATCGCAGACTGTGCACCGTGGCATTTAAAAATTTTCCAATTGTCAATCTTTAATCATTTATTTCCCGGTAACTCTTGCTTTATCTTCTTTACATAAGATGAAAGTTTTCATTCCGGGCTGATTTTGGTTCAATTCCTGAACAATGTGCGCTTTCGAATAATGAAGGATCGGTATAAATCGGTTCACTAGGATCAAATCCTCCGCGTCTTGTATCTGCCAAACCCACGGCACCTTCAAGACCACCGGAATTAGTTAATCGATGATTAATCACGTGACTTAATGACCTGGAAATTGAGCTGAAGAAAAAACATGGTAAGTTACTAACAAAAAATTAATTAACGTTATTAATCAACGTTTTAAATTGCTCACGTTGATTGAAAAGGCTTCTGAAGTCCCGATCTTAAAAAGGAGAAATTATTTTGTGCTCGTGTGCTGTAAGCGTCTTCAGGGTTACTACTGCGATGAGAAGTCTTGTCAGCAGTTCTATTCTTCACTATAATTGAATAGGCGTATTTCCTGCACGAAAAATTGAATTTTTATTCAATAAATGAACTAAAATTTAACCAGAAATTCTGTCTTATTACTTTTCGTCAATCACCTGTAAACCAGCATAGAGAGTAAGACTACGGACACCAGAAGAACAACCAGAGCAACAACCGCTACAACAAGACCGTAATACTCGCTTGGAGTTATGCAAACAGATTCCAGGACTCTTGTCTGTTTTTCAACGATATTTTCCTCTATCATATCCATTCGAGAGTCAAAAACCTGAAGATAATATTAAATGATCATCGGTAATCAGATATAATTTTGTCTGAACAGTCTTGAGACTTATCGCACAAACCTCGATCATTTCCCTGACATGTTCTTCTTCGTTTTCATTTTCTTCATCAATTCGTGTGGTGTTGGGTGTTGTGGATGTAGACGTAGTGGTAGTAGTGGAATTAGATTCTTCACCATCCTCTTCAGAACTCAAAGTTTCATTCCCAAGATCTCTTCTTCTCCGACCAAACGAAGGCTCGCTACGTCCAGCACCTCCAGAACAATAAGCAGGCTGACATCCGTCTCTACAAGTCCGAACCGTCGCCTCGAAAACCAAGAAATTTGACTCTGGTATTTTGAAAGCATTAAAACGAGCCTCCAGACTGTCTTCCCGAAGACGATCAAGGCCAGGGAAGACGTAGTTGTCCACCGGACAGCTGCAAACATAAATAGCATTTATAGATCAGTTAATTTTTGCCTTAAGAAATTATTACCGATCATCAAAAATCATCGTAAAGATTTTTTTAATTACCCGTATCTATCGATCAGCTGAACACTCCTTCCGGAATAAGGATCCCGTGCTATTACGTTAGTCGCAAAGATATCGGTGACGTAATTGTACCTGAAATAATTCATGAATGTATGAATCGATTGATGATCTGCAGGTTTCTTAAATTGATACACTTACCCGTCTTGAGCCTCGAGTCTGAAGGTTAGAGGATCACCCACAGCGATTGTAGTGGTTGGTCTTCCTTGGTACAAAATCATCAAACGTACTCTTGAGCTCAGGGTATTTTCGGCAGGAAGATATTCTATCGGTATCGGGGACCCCGCACTGCTGGACGAACTTTTACAGGTTAGACACGGAGGAGAATTAGTCAAATTATTCGATACTGTATCATGCATGTGCAACGTGCGAGGAATTCAAAGTATTAAAGAGACACATGAACAGAATCCAAATGATAGCCATTCTTATTGGTCTTCGAATGGACTCAAAAAAAAAAGTTAAAAAAAAAAAAAATACAATCTACAGGAAGTAAGAAAGTACAGTAGTGTGCAATAGTGCAAAAACACTCAAGAAGCTATGACCTGGCGTACCCGGCACCGATGTAGCCGGAAGTGACGACAGCCTCGCCTGGTCCTCGAAATAGACAAGTCAGATTAAAGCGTTTATCTCTTCCCGTCTGGACGTAGTCCGAGAACTGAACTACCACTATGTTCGTCATGGTATCACCGTACTAAGATAAAAATAATATGAAGAAAATATTCCAGAATGATCAATAAAATCTTTAAACGATTTATCCAGATCGCTTACTCTTTGGGTACCGCACTCCGGATATCCTTGAGCTCCACTGATCCTAAGCACATTAACAGTCCCTCCATTTCCGCGGAAAAAACAACGGTCATAGTACCCGTAGGTGTAAATACGTCCTATAAAACCCTCAGGTGTTCTGAGAGTAAACTCCATGCCTTCTTCGCTGCATACTTGACTAACTAAAATATTATACGGTTTATTATTCTCTTAGAAATTAGAGAAGGGTGTATGTATGTATATCCGGAGTAAATTACCGTCTAGACATTCGTCGTCAGCTCCTTGTCTCCCATTATTTCTTTCGTAAAAATCGTAGTCAGAGCTTCTGTCGTAGTATACAGGATCTCCCATCTCCATATCCCTAGAATCTCTATCGCTGAGTTCGCAGTTATCTCTTTCGGCTCCATAGGGTGCAGCGTATGGTCTAAAGTTGAATGATCTGCATACGAAATCTCTAGCGTCTGCGCATTCTCTTTCGCAAGTTGCTAGAGAAGACGCGGTTGTGTACCTCCGGACAAACGGCTTTCTTACTCTAGTCCTTTGTCCAACTTGACGGAAATTTTCCTGATCTTCACACCGCGATATTAACGGCGGTCTTCCTATTATCGGACCGCCACCAGACGACCCGAACGGTCTAGTCTGGTGAACTCCTCCTTCACCTACGTAACCTCCACCCATAATTCCGTTGTCTGCGTAGCCGCCGTCGTAACCACCTATTGGCCTCGATGAACCGTGAGGACGACCACCAGCAACGCCACCACCAACTCCTCCATGACCTCCGTAGTAAGGTCGACCTCCGTAGCCCTTTGTTCCTCGGATATCATCCTCGAAACCACTTGGGTATATTCCGTTTGCACTAACGCCACCAGGGTAGCTGATGTTCGAAAATTGAACACACATAGTGATTTTAAAATGAATTTACTACAGAGTTTTCTTCAATTTAAAGAAAAGAAACTTACCGATCCCTGTCCCTGTCCCGATCTGGATAACGATCACTACTCGGATACCGATCCGGTAATCTATTGCTTCCAGGACCAACAGGATAACGATCTAAAGGATCTTCTGGATACCGTTCAAGAGTGGTAGGATACCCGCCAATAGGATAGCGATCAGGACCAGTTGGAAATCGATCAGACCCAGTTGGGTATCGATCAGATCCGGTAGGAAAACGATCAGCAGGTTCACTGGGATACCGATTTCCACCGATGGAGCTTCCACCGTATCCGCCAGGATAACGATCGTCAATTCCATCTCCAATCGGGTAACGACTCGGTGGAGCACTCGGCGGATATCGATCGCCCGGTCCAGTGGGATATCTATCGACTGGGTATCTAGTCCCAGAAATTGGATACCGACCACCGTTCGGTGGATATCTGTCATCAGGATATCTATCGCCGGGTATAGGCAGCCGGTTACCTCCAGGAGGATATCTGTCATCTGGATACCTGTCCCCAGGTATAGGGAACCGGTTACCACCAACAGGGTATCTATCGTCCGATGGATACCTGTTATCATAGCTCGGATATCGATCGGGGTATCTGTCTCCCTTGTTGGTATTGGGGTAAGAATTATCGTCGGGGTAACCTGGGAGGTAATAAAAATTATTTAAATATCGTCATTATGGATTCGATTTTATTCATTAACTACGAATTTAATTTAAACGTACCAGGTCTTCCTAGAGAAGGTCTTCCCTGGTTAGTGTCTTGACCTAAAGGATCAGGCCTGTATCCAGGACCGTCACGATCACCGTCTAAATATTGATCTAGAATATGTAAGGATTGAAAATATACAAAACTGGTAAAAAAAAAAAAAGTTGAGCAATGATCACACACAACGCATGGTCATATATTTTATTGTGACGTCATTATACTAGAGAACAATAAGTCACCAAGTATTTGCACTTGAATAAAGGGCGACACGCGTCGCTTACCACCTAACAAATTTACAATCCCGTGAAATTATTGTTTTTATATTCAACTAGTATATTAGCATAACTATTTGAACTGCGGTCTTGTTCTGGCCATCCAGCCAGTTAAATGGAGTCAGAATATTGACCTTGCAATTGGCTATTTTCCTAAAAAAAAAAATTTTTTTTCACTTACGCATTAGATTTTCGTAGTAATCATAGTCAGCGTCGTAAATGATCCTGTGTCCATCTCGTTGGTTAAATCTACTCAAACGACAAGTATGAAAATGTTCCGAATAGACAGCACTTCGACATTGAAAGCTGGTTTGTCTGAGACATTCGTCAAGACATTCGCTTAAGCTTCTGCCAGTTATTTCGGAATGAAATTCACCGCTCAATCGCGAGTTCCGGTATCGTTGGAAGGCCGTGTCGGGTCGACGACCGTCAGAAAAAAGATGGGAAGTCACGCTGTTGTCTGGGTATTCAGATCCCCTCGCTATGGATGGGTCTACGTTTTATTAGCGGGCAATGGACGATTTTTGTTTATATTTAAATTAAAATACGGACATTATCAAACTCTAAATTTTCCAGATATTAATCAATTCAAATCTAATTAAAATTAAGAGTCAAGAAAGTTAGAAACTTACGGTTGTCCAGACAGACTAAATCGTAGAAATGATAACTAGGGCTGCTACTTATCCCTATATCGTCTTTTTGGGATACCGAATCTTCCTCGGAGATTACACACTGTCTTGTTTGTTCATCAAACTCAACACTACGACAAAAATATTTGTCAGCTCTGAGACAAAGAGCTTGGCATTCGTCAAGGGTGAGATTGGTGTAGATATCGACTTCGAAAGGGCCTCTAAGACGCTTGTTTTCTTCCTTAACAAAGACGGCTAGCCCATCGCATCGTCTTTCGGCTTTACGAAAGTAAAATATAAGAGCGTGATATAGTTAGAAAATTTTTCTTTTTTGGATGAAATGCGATTCCCTTACCATTCAGACACGTGTTTTCAAGGTAGTCACAGTTCGGATCATCTTCCAATAACTCTGGATGAGTTCTCCTCGTGAAACGACTCAGCAAACAACTTCTAAGTGCTGCATCGTACGTTGCTGATCGACAAACGAAACTAAACTCGTTCAGACATCTGTTGAACAAAATCATGGTTCATTATTTCCACTCTGGACAATAAGAATTGGATTTATCTCACCTGTCTTCACAATCTGTTCTATTAGCTGCGCTAACTTCTTTCAAATCGGTCATTGGGAGCTTTAACTTTTTTCGTGGATGTCTTTCGAATACGTAGCGACGGTTTGGACACTCTCTTTCAATCCGATTGGCTAGAAAGATGAAACGAAATGTGATAATGGCTATTTTCCAAATTTATTTCACGATATTTTTCTTAAGGAATTCATTTTCGACTTACAGGTGAGGCACACCTCTGTGAAGTGGACACTGTTCGGTACGAGCATCAGGTTACCGATACCTTCTGGTAAAGCCTGTTCCCTGGTAAGGTAGCAAGTGCTTTCTTCATACTCAGCAGCTCCACTAAAAGAAGCGATTCTGCTTCCCGGTTGAAAATCGAAGCTTGTGCAAGCCCGCACTAGATTGTTCGTTGCTGTTCTATCGCGTAGGCAAAGTTCCTGGCATTTTTCTAGTACTCTAAAAGGTGGTGCCGAATCTCTTACCTATAAAAAAAAAAGAGGTTGTTAATTCAGAAAACTCTCCGATTGTCCGTAGTGCGATCATACACAATTCGAAAAAACTACTTACTACGTCGTCATCAAAACCCTGCAATTGCTGATCGGGTAATCTTTCATAAACTACTCTTCCTGAGCCACCATTGCAGGTCGTTTGAGCTGTGGAAAAAAAAAGTAGGCTAATTATAGAACCGTCAATTATAATATGCATAATGGATAGTTGAATGAAACTTTCGAGTCGAGGAAGAATTAAAATGATAATTTAACAAAAGCACTGATGGATTCCATGCCGCAACGGGATACCTACATCTCTGATAATTTCACAACCGTATGACATCATTTTATTCATCTACCAACGCTAATTACACTTCTGGCTAATGCTCATTTCTGTTTAATAAAAATTGATGAAGTCCATAAGGTACATTTCACTTTGAAACAATTAAATTAGTTTCAAGTCTCTAGGATATTCACTTAATATTATCATTATTTTTTTCATTAAAATTTCAATACATGACATAGACTTTTGTATTTATACATGTAACAAAGTATACATAGATTATGGGAACAGCACACGGCCGTTCAGGCACGCGGAAATTTCGAGAGCATCGTGGTTCCACGCGGGTACCGGAAACCGGAAGTTACGCCATCAGATTTTGACAATGTCAATTTACAGATTCCTTTGTAGGATTTTTAATGATTCAACATCTATATTCACATGTATAAATGCAAGCTATGAAGTCAGGGAATTATCTTTCCAATGCATCTAAATATTGCTTTTCAATTTCAATAAGCACGTCTTTATCATTTTCAAATTCATTATAAAAGCTCGAACAGTTTGATGATCAAAAATTTCACTTCAAAACGAAATTACTTCGTTATTCTTACCGTCTGAATTTTTCTAATTATTTTACCAGCTAAAACAAAATAGATACTCACGAATACGAAATAAAAAAGTCTGTCTGACTCAAGCGGTACTCTTACTACTGTATCTTATATTCTTATTAGTAAGACTCACGTCAAGTTGTCTGACTGATCTGCGGACTGTTACTACTTGATACTAATAAATATTTTTTATTTGTTTTATTATATAAGATTATGATTAATTTTGAGATACTTACCGTTGGTGAGCATCTTGAGAATGGTGAGTACCGTGATAGCTTGAACCATACTGAATAGATCATGAATTTTTTTCATTTTGAAAGTTTAATACTCCCGGCAATCAATCAAGTGGTCATGTCACTTGGAGTACTACCCTGTAATTAGATAATATTTTTGGAAAAATTTGATTATTTTTTACGGATATTTAATAAAATAAAAAAAAAGCTACAAATTTTCTGATATGTATACAGATATTTATATGTTTTAATTAAAATGAATGAATCAGGTATTAATCTTTGAGTTAACGAGAGTAAATAATTAATTACTCAAAACGTGGAGGGAAATGATGAAGTGAAAAAAAAAAAAAAAAAACAAATTTAAACATAAAAAATTTAAACTTTTTATGAATTATATTATATTTTTTTTATAACGAGGAAATACGAACCAGTAGTGAATCCATTTGCACGATTGAAAATGAAATAATACTTCACTTCACTGAATTAAAGCTTCAAAGTCAAAATAAAAAAATATATATATTGCGGTTGATGTGAAAACTGTGAACCGAAAACTTTAGTGAAGTAGAAATAGGTTTGTTTAAAAAATATCTTCAAATTGAAACCCCGCAGATATTAATTTGAGTATGATTTGTTCAGTGACTGTTATAGGATTCACTGTGAAAGGCTAGCCGGTCAGTTTGAAACTAATGAAATCGGTAATAGTGGTGGAAATGTTGTCCATAACTATAATACCGGGTGACAATAATTATCAGTGTCCCCCATCTGACGATCTTTCCATTATAGACCCGCAATTTTATTATTTATGTATATACCTATGTATGTACGTACATGGTTATGTATGTAAAGTATGTATGTACATACAATAGGCCAAAGGCCTCGACAGACCTCATTGCGGTAAAAATATGTCCGATTTCTCTTTTTTTATCTACGTTGTAATATCTAAAATTTTATTCAAATTCCAGCCTCTACAATTTGGCCTTCGATTAAACTGTAATGATTATCCAGATTTTCAATTTCATCAAAGCTTTATTAACTCTCTAGTTCAGTACATTTTCATATAGCTGCTCTTATAACTTCCGATCGACTAATTAATTTCTCCCGGAATAAATTTTTGTAAAACAAAAAAAAAAAAAGTATTGAAAGTAGGATAAGGATTATACCTAAATGTATAAAGCGAGTTATTATTTTCATCAACTCTTGTCATAGATTTATTCATTTATAATCCAATAGGTTGTTACTCTCCGAAGGTGCTAATGCAAAGGTAAATTATTACTAACACTTGTCGAGAACAGGTACAGCCTCTCAGTTACCTACCTGCAAAATTAATTAATATTTCAAGCACTCTCTTGCCCCGGGGTATTTTATCCCGGACCATGCGCAGTGTAATATTTAACAATCTCGCTAGATTTAGCTGGACGAAGAAGAAGAAATAAAAAAGACTTCCTTTAATTGTTAAATTTTGAAAGAATAAGATACGAGATAAACGATGATCAATAAACAAGATTCGATTCAGGATATTAAAAATTTTTATCAATCAGACTATCCCAGAACTAGTCCATTACCAAAGTGGTGAAGCGTCTCTTTGCTGCACGCAGGTATGTATGTATGTATGTACTTGCATTCTAAATTTAAAAAAATTACAGAATTCCTATGGGACATTCGCCCTGGTTTTGTATGTACTCGATCATTCTGACCTGGTCTGGACTATACGGTTTGTTACATTCGATACATACACATACCTACCTACAAGTATATGGGTATATAAAGCGCCAAGGCAACAGAGCGTAGTTCCTAAACTCCATCGAGAGTCCAAGAGGACCTCCCTGATTGTGGATATAGAACGTGGACCTTTTCGACCCGCACAACCGCAGGAAAGTCAACGGAATCCATCTTGGTTTGGTAGCTTTAGATAGATACCAAAAGTTCTATTCGCCTTTGATTAATAGCCTCAGTGTTTGATTCGAGAGGCTAATTTTCGTTAAAATTTACTCGCAATTTGGAAATAAATATATTTTTATGAACATTTATTCAACTTACTTAATTTTGGATTAAAGTTCAGAGATGAATCTTCGATATTGTAGATCAAATCGATTGTTATTCTTGTAATTATTTTTTAATTTACGAAAACGTCTAAACGATATTTTTAATTAGGCTGGAATTATATCAGGAAATCAAATTATACGGGGTATATACGTTCTGTATCGCTACGGTTCTTCATCTTACTTTGATTGGATCTTTAGCCTTTGATAACCCCTTTGGCAGAGTTGGTGTTCAACGTAAATTGGGTTCCGGATTTTAATTACCGGAAATCGCAAAGATCATCGGGTTTTTCGTTACCAACAAATTGCCATGAACAATCTAACTTATCGGTAATTGCAATTTTCTATCCCCCTCAGTGTTTCGCATACCTTTGAACGTTGTATACAGTTTACCAGAATCAATTCAATCGAGGACATAAATTAGTCACGTTACCATTTCTACTCCCCTTTCAAACTCCCCGGACGTTTTGAATAAAAAAAAAATAATAATCATAATAATAATAATAATAAAATACTTCGCACCGTGTTTCCTGATCACTTTCAATCGTCCGTACTTGCAATCAATTAAACAATACAAATACCCGGTATAATACATATATATACCTACGTCATGCTGATTTATAAACGTCCCCTGTAGCTTGGTGTTAAAATATTGTTTATGGGTATTATATCGCCTGTTACGAACAGACTTTCCACTTTTGTTCGTTTCTAAAGAGCCAATTGCTTCAATTTAATCAAAATTTTTATATATGGTGCATTCCAGCTATAACCGAGCGGTCATTGCCTCGACATTTTTTTTTTGTGATGTCATTTTTTTCTTATGTACTTTTCGACAAAAAAAGACATACGTATTCCTCAAAAAAAATTATTCGTCACCCGGTTCCAGTTTATGACCTTTCAAAGCAGAAAAAAAATTATTTTCGACTAGAGTGTATCCTCCGATTTTTCTCAAATAAATTCACTAAAAAGTATATTAAAAACCGGATTTTTTGGTGGCTATCTCATCGTGGAGAAATGATTTTTCGATTTTTTCTGTATGGATGAAACTATGAAAAATGTATTTTTATTCGTAAAAAAGGAGTAAGTACTGGTAAGTACACGTGTTCGGATATGAATCCTTTTGGAAATCGTGGATGTTTTTTCATTCTTCAGATATTATTCTTACTGTCGAATTTATGGCAAGGATTACAATTACCGACAAGTAAGCTTACTTACTCCTTTTTTACGAATAAAACACATTTTTCACACTTTCATCCAAATAGAAAAAATGGAAAAATCATTTCTCCACGATAAGATAGCCACCAAAAGATGCGGTTTTTAATGTACTGTTCAGTGAATTTATTTGAGAAAAATCAGAGGATACACTCTAGTCGAAAATAATTTTTTTCTGTTTTAAAAGGTCATAAACTGTAACCGGATGCCGAATAATTTTTTTTGAGGAATACGTATGTCTTTTTATTGTCGAAAAGTACTTGAGAAAAAATTGGCATCACAAAAAAAAAAAAAAAATGGCCGCTCGGTTATAGCTGAAATGCCCCATATACAGCTTTTTTGTCCACTAGGATAAAAAATTGTTAAATTATTTTTCACCTGGTTTTGAGGATCTATAGCTAGTTTACAAAAATAAATGAATAAAAATGTGGATCATGGACCCGACGTATTTTTTATTTTCAAGTTTAGAGAAATAAGCTTCTTTCTTCCGATAACAGTATACATGCCCTCGTATAATATGGCGTGCAAATTATAAATGAACATTCTATAATTATCAGTATATATATACAGTTGAAGTAATGACGGCTTATTGTCGTGTTAACAATGTCATTGTGTTCATCTGATAAATACTGACTGTCAACCGGTACCAGGGTGTTGTTACGAAGTGAGAAAACCTGCACGCCCGATCATTAGACACCTTTTTACATCGAATATAATTACCTGTAACATATTGTGTACTTTATTTTTATTATATATCTATATTTTTTCATCGTATTGCCAATTTATTGCTCAACCTTTCCCCATTTCATCTTATTTTACGAAATTTCATTTATTTATTGAACGGTGTTGAATATGGGCGTGAATCAACTCTAGGTTCAAGCTATAATTGCTGCGCAAAATCAGAATTCCCACATAGCTGCGTGTATGGACTAGACACATCTTATTCCGGAAACGGAAGGATATTGTTTGCCGCGATTGACGTTGTCGGATGGTCAAGCTACCGCATACACGCAACATGGATAATTCCGTGCGATCTATAGCAGCTTGAAACTTGGGGTTATTAAAGGAGAGCAGCAATATTCACGAATTGTAAAATGGTTCGTATATATCGTGAATATAATTAATTAGATATCAGATATTGATTGAACCCTCTTGTTGAAGTTAATATACTCATAAAAACTGGACTCGATTTTTCCGAGTAACTTGACACGGATGTAAAGTAAGTTCGTGTTTTTATTTTTCAAGTAAATAAATTCCATCTCGGAATATATTTCGCGAATTTATTCCAATACCGAATAAATTTTAAATGAGATTTGAGAGGGATTTAATTTCCTGTATTAACTCGAGCGGGCCCCCGGCGATATCCTATACACATATCACTATAACTAACTCGAATTATTAGTCAACTGATATCGCTCGAAATTCATCGAACAATTATGCCAATTGTTAGGGGCTAATTACCCTCTTGTATGATCGTTGTTTGAAACTGGTTGAATTACCGTGATTTCGATTATTGAACCGTGAAATGATCATTGTAATGAGATGATTACGAATTACTGTAAACTCGAATATCGCATAGGGAGTCATGAATAGGTATAATACAAATTCATAAATCGTCTAATTAAAAAACAAAAATTTTTTTCAAACGCTGATCAATAATTCAAACAATTATATATGATTGAATGATTAATTAAATTTTACCTTTTGTTCACCGGTTTTTTCGTCCGGATTCTTCCAGGCTCGTTACACCCGCCGTTGATCTTTGGTGATGATGAAGAACAAATGATTATATGAGTATAAGTTATGAAGAGAGAAAAAAGAAACTAAAAATTACAAAAAATTATAACAGTGACTAAAATCACTGTAGGTGCCAAGTATGGGGCACGTCCAACACGAATGGCACCTGTAATCAGACTGAGTGAGAAAATCAGTGGCAATAAAATAGAAGCGTGGTTATACATGTCGTGATTAACCTCCGATCGTTCCAGGTGTAGCAGGGGGACCCCGACCCCCGCAGGGAGTCACAGGGGTCCAAACTGGCCTTGCTAACACCGGAAGTACTCGCATTGTTCCCTCGGACATCCGGGAAAACGCATCTAGCCGAAGCCGATGTCGGAGTGCCGATCATGGATATATATACATATGTATATATACCTATGTATAATAAATCTATGTATACATATTCTGTGTGTGTTAAATTTCACAGAAGAGCTCTGTCATGGCGGAACTATGCCTTGATAGTAACTCGGGTCATTGCGAATGATGTTCATACCGTAGATTTGTAGTTACGTATATTATAAATTTGAATCTGAATAAATCATTTCTCTATTTTATTAACTTTAGAAGCGAATGGTCGAAAATAAATTAGAAATAAATTACGATTTTATTGTGACTTTGAGAAATCCTGAAATAGAAATCTGGATTCGATACGGAATCCTGAAGTGACGTAATTCTTCATCTTATGAATAACTTTGTAAATTAATAATTAATAAATATTTTTACAGGTAAATCAATTGGTATAATTAATTTAAGGGCTGAAAGATGTTTGAAAATTTTTTCTTATCAATCAAGGCATCATGGCATGACAACCTTATTGTGTACTTAGGTTCTATAACCACGATAGATTATTTATCATTCGTGTATCATTGAATCCGGGTTCTTTTGTTCCTCTCCCTTTCAAATAGAATTACTATTTAGCATTTTTTCATGGCCATACAGTGCGGGGGACGTAATAAAAAGGATTGCGAAATAAATATACACTTTCCATCAAATTTCTAACTCGTTAATTGACTGTATATTTATAAACAGATGACAGCAGCTATATCGCTCAATTATATGCAGTAATTATTGTTGTTGGAACTGAAATAAAAACCGTTTAAGTATTCAAACCAACTTAACTATATTTGTCGAATATTACATCATCTTTATTGAAATATACTTATGTATGTATATACAATACAGTTATACACTTTTTATAAATGATAAGAATCAATACGAAAGTATTTTGATAGAAAATTTTCATTAACTAGGACAAAAAAAGGAAATAAATTGTGAATAAATGTAAAACCATCAAATTCCGCTCATACGTTATAGTTTAAATTCGTATTTTTTATTGCCATCTACATTACCGATAGAGTAAACGTGCTTTTCGACGGTAATTTAACTTTCCACGATCTCTTGCTTACCGATCTGAGCACCTGCAGTTAATCGTAACAGATGTCGCTGTTAAATTCGCATTTTTACCGTCACACAATACTCTGGCAAGTCAGCGTATCTCTACTATTCCTTATTCAACGAGCCAGCGAGTCCGCCGAGCAAGGCAAGAGCATAACACACCTGTCAAAGTGTCAATTTTGCTTATTTCGATAAACATAACAACGTCATTTTTCGCTTAAGTAAGTAGATTTTAAAACCCGCCTTTGATCATATCTTACAATATTTTACCATCAATTACACAACAGTGTATTTATATTAAACCTACGTGTTATAAAGCTACGAATAATAATACCCGAAATTCCCTCCTGGATTTGGACGATTATTGATTTCCCAAACTTCTGAACATTCCATTAAGCCCGAAACTTCCAACAACTAATTTCACAATAAAATTAAATCGAATACGTGACCAGTTTAACATCTATGACATCACTTCGCGCGATGTTAACAAACGTCTAATTACATGTATACGCAAAATTCATCAAACATCTGTACTAAAGTTTGACAAATTTTTTTTTAGGTTAGATTCCCGACCTTAGAATATGCGATTTATTATCTCGATCAGAAAACACAGGATAAAAGATAAATTAAGACAATTTTTTTTACGAATAGGAACAAATTATTAACCGAATTTATCAGTTATACCATTTTTCTGTGTCACAGGTGAAGAGCAGCAGTGATTACTCCGTCTTGACGAGCACAGAGAACGTCGTCAAGATGCCTTTAAATACGGGTAAATATCGCACACACAGATTTTCTAAAAAAAAAAAAGTAATACGAGATGATTTTATCTCATCAGATTCGTAAAATTTAATGTTTATTGTTTTTAAATTCGTGAAAAAAAAAAAGAAAACAAACAGTAACAACAATGTTTAAAAAATTATTCAACGATTTTAAAAATTCAAAACAAAAAAATCATAATATTTTCAAAAACATTTTTTGGATTTTTATTATTCAAGATATATCTGCCGCCCTGCTATTGCTGGAGCAGGTACAAGAGAGAGTGGAAGAATGCGACGATCCAAAATTGCAAATGCATACAAGTCAGGATTTAAAAGCGTTGATATCTCTGCTGGAAGATCCGGTTTTTAGAAGCATTGTAACAATCCAAGATTCACTAACTGATCTGAATTCTCAGCTTGGTCAACACCCTTCTATATTGCCGGGTGATTTTGATATCAATCTTGGTGGTCAGCTTGAATTATCGCTACCTAATACACCTGCTCAACCATTAGGACCTAACATTTATCAAGATATGTATCAAGACAGCAGCGAACTTGATGATCAAAGAGTTCCAGTCGCTAGACTTGTGCACAGTAGTAGCGAAGATACCAGTGCTCAGGTGAGAATAGAAAATTGGATGTAAAATTTCCTTAAAAACTTGAAATTTTAGTCAATTTCTATTTGAAGTTTTTTTATTTATTTATTTTTCTTTTTTAAAGAAAATTTATACAGATTTTAGATATTTTAATAACAAATTAAAGCTTTAATCCCTATTTTTTTTATTTGTTTTGGCTTATTATTTTAGGTAACCAGTCCAAGTTTGGCGTCAGAAGATTTGAGCATGCCGCCTATAACAACCCCGACTTATGCCAAAGAATTTCAGAAAGTTATCGAAGCTGCTTCTAAAGGACGACAAATTTATACAGTGCAGGTAATTGATGTTAAAATATTAAGTTTGTTAGTTTTTAATTCTAATGTTTTGTTGTTGTTGTTGTATGAATCGAATTTTTATACTACGTTGTAGATGCATAATAAATAAAGCTGACTTTTCTTTTCACAGAATTTTTGTTCTCTTTTATTTTTATTTTCTTATCTTGTAAAGAGAACGTCTTGTTCTATTATACTACATGCATAATCTTTCTTCTTTTTCATGTTTTAGCTATACAAACCTGAGGGTACTAGCTTGGGATTCAGCGTTGTAGGGCTTCGTAGTAAGGACAAAGGGGAACTAGGAATTTTTCTTCAGGAAATTCAACCCAACGGTATCGCAGGCTGGTGAGTTTATAAGATATTATTATCGTTGTTTATTATATATTGCGATATCATGAGACCAATCGATGTTTTCTTCTTTTTGTCCTAAAAAAATAGTTAAATAAATAAACAAAAAAAAAAATAAAAAAATCAATAAAATTGAATATCCAAAAATTTCGAGTTTTAATAAAAATTTTCTCACTTAAATTTTTAATTCTTAGAATATTTTTACGATTGTTATTTTCGCGGTAAAAAAATTCGACAATCTTTACAAGAATTTTTGAAAATTCGTTTTTATTTTTTTAAATGAAAAAAAAAATAAAAATGAAAATTTCTATTCTTATTGGAGGTAATTTTCAATGTTTACATTTTCTTTGACGAATTTGGACGTAATTTTTTTGAGGAATAAGAAATAACTAAAAAACCAACATTTTATCAAAAATACTCCAAATTAAACAAACAAAAAAAAAAAACTATTTTTATTCTTTACTCCTATGAGAGTGAAAAATTGTATTAGAAGAATGAATTTTTATTTATTTTTTCGTTATAATTTAATGAGAATTTAAATTTTACGTACAAAAACGCCGAAATAATTTTTACCTATATAAGTTAATTGAGTGGGACGATGAACTGCATACAGACTTAAGCACGTATACATAAGTCTGTCCATGGGTGGATGGTTTTATCCCCTTGGGAATCCGCGTGAATAGAACCCAATGAATACGTCAATGTTTTACCTTTGTATATATGTATAGAATGGGAAGGGAATCCCTTGCGACTCTCTGAGCTACGCTTGAAATAAACGTTTATTGAACCGTGATTAACTTAGGTATCGATCTGTTTATAATATACCTTTTTTTTTTTTTTTTACGTACATATTTATCGATCAATTTTATTTATTCCCTGACAGAAAAAGGTAGAAAATTTTCCTCGCCAAATTATTCTTATCATTCCTTGAAATTTTTTCATCCACAAAATCCGGACTTCAGTGTTATTATTTTTGTTCACAAAAACGATTTTTCATACATAATTTAAAAAGAGAGAATCGTAAGAAAAAGAAGATTTTTTATTTTATTTTCGATAATATTAACGGTCAATAATTTTTAGAAAATCTTTAATTTATGGGTTAAAAAGTGCTTAATAAAATTCCTGTATATTTATACGGATACTCAAACTGTGTCTGTAGATTCTATTTGCTTTGAATCGTTTAAAGAAAACAATAATTTTTATTTATTTATTTATTATATTTTTCCCGTCTGCGGCTTGCGGCAATTTTTAACTTGGGATCAAGCTCCCGAGGGAATTGTAATTGTCTGAATAAAAATACAATTGTATCGGTTAAAACGAGGCTGGAAAGAATAACCAAAAAGAAAAAACAGCAAGGGATATGATTTATTTTTTTCAATTAAAATTGTTAAATAATTGTTTTTTTTTTTTTTTTTTCTACGTCTGTTTTCATATTTTACATCCTTTTTTGTGATTTTATATAGTTACATATCTATAAAATTTCATTTCACACCCTCGACAATTTTTTCTTAAGCAACTCGACGACACAAAGGTGTCCAACGCGACGACGTTTTAGTAAACCCAATTGTTATCCAAGATGAAAAAAAAAAAAAGAAAAAAACCTGCGACCGTAGAAGATTGAAAGACGCGATTGATTTTACGATATATTCGAAGTTACAGCATCGCGTCTTCTATTCCACCCTCGAAATCTGTTCGATTCTCGTATTATAGCTACAGTAGCAACTAGTTGTCGATTTAAATCGAACGTGCTTTTAAAGCTTTAGTGAATTTTATTTGATTCCTAAACGTTAATAATTTTTCATTTTTAAGTTAAGATAAAATACAAAAATAAGAATCCGGAAAAGTGTGATATGTAAGAAATATTTCCACTTTTTCACCACCGGAAACGAGAACCTTTTTCTTCTTTTTTTTTCTCTATTTCTTTCTTTTCTTTCCCGTTTTTTTTTTTTTTTTTTGTTATTTTTTTTATTATTACTTGTTTCTCTTTTTTCTGTACTTCTTTTCTCTTTTTTCCATTTTTTTCATTTTTTCTCTGTTTTGCTATTTCACCTGACCTTTGCCACAACTACAAACTGTAAGCTGTATACCCAGTCGACGAAGGGTGGCTATATAAACCCGTGATACAATTCCAGTTCATTCCTACAGCAAGCTTTACGGTTCACAGTTCTTTTTTTTTCTTCTTTTTTATTTCTATAACCAAGGATTTTCGCTTCTTTTGCTCATCTTTCGTATATATATTTATACAAACCACATTCTACACGTCACGATCACACAGATATATCTCCCCCCCCCCCCCCCCCCCTGTATACATATACATACATATTCCCTATTTTCAATAAATTTATCCCCTACAACATATGTACGCAAAACTTTCGAGGTATCCAAAAAACTTTTCTGTATATCAATTCTGTGATCAGTTAATAAATGAGCTAATTTCTGAACAATTTTTAAATAAATTTGACAACAAGGGAGATGAAATCTGACATATATTAAATATTTTAAAAAATAATACAATAAATAATAATTATGGATTAAAAGAATGAAAAAAGGAAAATAGTTTCCTCGTTATCCTATACCTACAGACCTGTTCAAATCCAATACTTGATTGTCGACTGCCTGCACTGACGGGGGATGGATGAACGTTGTACTCACGTGACTTGTGTAATTGATTGATTTACAAACATTTACCATCCGCATATACACACTAGTGTCTGGTATAGAATATCCACTGGCTTAATGAGTACGATCGATTGTCAGAAAGGCTTCGCGGAGCATTTGCTATAACATTTAGTCTTTACCCTCTTCGATGCTGCTGATGCAGCATTAAATAGACTCTAATCATCGTTTGTGACTAATTGTTCGATTAGAAAAAAAGAAAAAAAAAAATATATATATATATATAAAAATTCGAATTCCTGCAGTTGGTTTAAATTGTCTTTTTATTTTCTTCTCGTTTTTGGATTTAATATGGTGTGTAGAAAATAACGACGAAAAAATAAAAAATTATTGATACCTACTCCGAAAATAAATCAGTGTCAATATTTCTGATGTACTTACATTATCGTAAAATGTATTACACGTATTACACCCTGCTGACATATATTTTTTGTAACGTAAGCAGTTTTACGTACGCCTTTGAAGTGTAACTCGTTTTATAGTCGTATGGATGTATATATATTTTTTATTTTTACTTTGCTATTTATTTTTTTTATCATTAAGACTTGAAAAAAACAGAAGAAAAATTAAAAAGTTGGAACTTTTAATCAATTAAAATTTTTATTTTTTTTTGGTTATTTAATTAATTTACTTAATTTTTGATACACAATATGCAATATTTAGACGTATAGGTAAGATATCTAGGTTATTGATGATGTAAATCCAGCTTCAATATTCCTGCGGATATTATACCTATATCTATGTAGAGACGTTATTATATTCTCTGTGACGAGGCTGAAATCGTTTTTGAGAGATTTAATCAAGGCGTGGTCGTTTCTCTCTCCAATATTAACAGAATCTCGTTAATTGGGGTATTTAGTCGTGCTTGTTACCTCACCTGGTCAATATATAGGGTTACTAACGTACTTGGGGATATACTTACTTGAAGAAAAATATACCTACATAATTAAAAAAAATTTTTTTTTTTGAATTTTTTCTTTTTTTGTTTTCGTTGTTTCTTTTTTGGAAAAAAATTATATAAATAAATCCTTTATCTTCTGCGCTAATAGAGTATGAAACATTTGTAGAAAATCGTCCTGTGGTAGGCGGTAATAAAGAGTAGGCAGAACTTTACGTCCCTCGTAAAACGTAATTTTCTTTTTCATACTCGAGCGGCGCAGCCCGGATACCGGGTAGGTATTTTCTGCTCGACATTTCGCGTCTCGGATCGGTAAATTTTGTCGTTGTATAGCGGTATGTATATATGTATAGGCTCGCTGTATATATATATGGGCTATACTGTGTATATTTCGGAATGTTTTCTGGCCTCGTAAAACTTACTTGACTCGGCCGTCTGCAAGTTCGTAAATTTATTATACCCCTAGGTAATTTTCTATTTTTCATTTTTTTTTTTTCAGTCACGATTTTTTTTTTAGTCGTTTTAGAGTTGTATATAAATGTATTGCTGTTGTTATACGTAGATTTTCGCAAGTTTAACACCGCGATAATAATATATAGGTATACATATATATATATACGAAGTCTCATTCGAAGACAGCCGGAAACGGGAAAAATATCGTATCATTTTTACTTTATATGCATATACAGTAAATACGTTCCTATCTACGTTACAGTTATAATATGACTTTTGCTGAAAGCTTCTAGGCAACGTTTTTCGCATTATTCAAAAGCTCCTACAGCTTTCTTGGAGTAGGTTTAACACGTGTTTGGAATACATGTTATACATATAACCGTACCTTTTTATTATCATATAATTTTACGATTCTCGGTATAGTATTGTTATATGTATACCGATAATAATTTTTGATTTTAGAAATATATATATATATAGGTATGCAATTTTTGGTAAATAAAATCTATGTAATAAATAATTACGGTTAATTTAAACCGCAGACTTATTTTATCAAAGATTAACAAACAAAAAAAAAATAAATAAACGCAAAAAAAAATTCTTCTCTTTCTTCGAAATAAAAAAAAAATTAAAAGAAAATTTTACGTATATTTCTTAACGGCAATTCTATTTTTTTTTTTTTTTTTTTTTTTTTTTATTCATTTTTCATTTTTTGTTGGTTTTTGGATATTTTCCAACAAATTTATTCATTCAAGATTTTAATTAGAACCAGCTGTTGATAAATTCTCATTTAGTTAGGTACGTCGTTTCCGACTCGAAAGCAGCTTTCGCTTCGGTTGTCATAATGAAACAGATTCTATATAATATAAAAGATTTTTAAGAAATGGGGGATAAAATTTTCCTTCGTTTTTATTCATTTACTTTTTTTTGTTTTGTTCCAACATGATTTATATTTCGTCATTCAGTTTTTAATTTTTTGTGTTTTTTGGAACCGAAGATTTTTATTAAGAAAGTTAAAAAAATAAAGAAAAATAAGAGACAAAAAAAGACAATCTACCTTGAGACTTATGAGATAAGACCATCGTCTCTGTATACCATGTAATGAATCACATTAATTAAGATAAATGACACAAAAAAAAAAAGAAAAAGAAAAAATAAAATAGCACGTTGTATCATTTTTTTTTTTTTTAATATAATTACCGAGATGAAGCCCATCTTGAATTTTGATACAGATTCGTAAATTTGAACAATGAAATCAAAAGCCATTGTTACATTTCTCCTGTATGTATATACCATTGTATATAAATTTTACTCAACCCTGAATCAATATTTTGATAAAAAAAAAAAAAAAAAAAAAAAACGCTAATTCGTATCTTCAATTAAAATTTTCGATGTATCTAATATCTAAACCAAAAATTTTGCCTTTGATTTTAAAATATGCACAGAAGTTGAGATTTTTGAAAAAAGAATTTTCCATTCGATTTAGAGAATAAAGAATGTATAAAAAAAAAAAAAAATCAAAAAAGATCAATGAATAAGTAAACAAATAAATTGGCTTATCGTAGATATCGGGAGTTGATAGTGTTTGATCATCCGTTAAATCAGCTTAAGATAACAGCCCGCTTAGAAGCGATATCACGTCGTTTTGGTTCGGGTTTAACAGGGAACCAGACTATCTTTCGGTTGAACGCGTTTTAGATTTGTTAGATGAATCTAGAGCGCGGATTGGGATATCACAGTCGAGTTGTGTAGCTGTAGGACATCCCTAAGGATTTTGTGGAAAATTCTGTAGGCTCGGAAACCCCTGATTAACAACCGTGTTCAAAGATTTCTTAGAACGACGAAGGATCAAGGATTACGTTGAGAAAAATTCGCGTATAAATTTGCATTCAAATTTTATATACAATTAGAATTTTTGAAGCAATTAAATGAGGAGTTGATTTGAAGTTTTGGATTTTAAAAATTATAAAAAATTTGCGAATTTATTTCAGACGATTTTTAATTTTTAGAAATGTTCGAGTGCGGAATATCGAAATTCGGAAAGTCTAAGAATCTGAAAATTTTATAAAAAGAACGTTGCGAATTTCAAGCTTTTGGTCTTTTGGATTTTTTTTAACTTTCGAAATTTCGAATCTTAGATGGTTTTTGAATTAAAATTTCTTTAAAATCGGGAAATACACTTTCGAAAATCTGTGATCGGGCATTAATAGGATTCGCAATTTCGACCGTTTAGAATTTACAAAATTCTGAACCTAAACGAAATTGATAAAACCGAAAAGTCGTAAAATTTGTTATCAAATATCGTTCGATTTCGCGTGTGAAAATGAAATATTATCGAGAATCATTCTGTTCGACACTTCTACTGATCTGTGAAATATCGCAAAACAATGAAACAGCGATAAATGAAAGGGCTGTAGGTGATGTTGTATCAGTAGCTTTTATCGCCAATCAGTTACCGTCTATTCCGAAACTACATAGTTGGCAATTTTCCAACTTCTATCTGTATGATTCTCGTATCTAAAATTTCGCGTATATATTCTTATATAGTGAAGAAAACGCGCGGGAATTAGCCTGCAGCGAATTGAAAGCTTTGCAATAAGATAAAAATTCAAAGCTTTTTAAAATATTTATTTTTTAATTATCGATCTTTATATTCGTTTTTATTTCGATCTCAATATCTGAAAAAGTACCTACAGTATAGTATTTGCGAAAACAAAAAAAAAAGAGAAAAAAAAATAATATTTTGAAATGATAAAATTTCTACATCGTCTGCAGTAACAATTCAGCAGTTCGCATTTTCAATTAGAAAAAACTATGTACACCGAATTTCCGCAAGCTCTAGGTAACCTTTTACTCCAAAACCTCTGTCCGAGGTACATACAGTCAAGTAATCATTTTAAATGGGTCAATTAATTATTGGAAGCGTATATATATACAGCTGGTGGAATTCATCCATTTCAACAATTTTCCGCTGCACTTACCTCTTGGCTTTTTACTATCATCGCGGAATTTAATCGATTATTTACAATTGTCGTAGCTGCTAATAACAGTCAATTAAAAATCGAAAATAATTGTATATGTATGTTCGTAACATCACATTTTGCAAAAAATATATAAATTTAGAAAAATGAAAAATTAATATTCTATAATATTTGGATTTTTTTTTTTTTCTTTACAACCAAATGATGGGCATGAAAAATTTCCATGTCTCGTTTAATTTTAACTTCCGGTTCTACCGGAAATGAATCGATTTTCGCTGTTTTACTGACAAACTTATACTTTTGTCTCTGTATTACCTTTCTAAATGAAAGAATATATTCTTCCGAGTTGAGAATTTCATATATATAAGGCATTCCTTGCCAATGATATCAAAAAAATTGTAAATATACCCAGATCGAATTAGAATGAATGCACTGTATAAAATTGTTGTTTGTCAATATATAGGGCAATCCTTGCCAATGACAATAAGAAATTGTAAGTGTACCCAGATCGAATTGGGATTAAACGCACTGTATGAAATTGTCGTTTGTCAATATATAGGGCATTTTTTGTTTATGTGAAATTTTCAATTCTGATCTTTTTTTTCTCAGTTTTTCATTACTTTTTCATACTTTTCCTTCCCCTGACAAACCCATCCTTTTTTTTCTATTTGATGAAAAGTACTCCGAAAAACTGTTTTTCATTTGTTTTTTGCACATTTCTCGACTTTAAATTCACGAAAATTTATAGCTAGTGTTCGTTAAGCATCTCCTCAACCCTCGCATTACGTGATGTACGACAAGGTAGAGGAACGTATGTACGAGTGAATAATAAATCAATACATAAATGAATAATTAATTAGATAACGTAAAGAAATAAAAAGAAAATAAAATTAAACGTCAAAAATTTTTTTGCTTTCTTTCATCCCAAATCCAGTCTTTCTTTTTTGAGAATTAAAATGATGGTGAAAAAATTGTCAAATTCATTGCGAAATATCCGTGAAGAGTTGAACGGTGAACAACAACTATATCACGGGTGGGGACTGGCGGACGTAGGTATACGTAGGTTTTGTCTGACTATATACCTGTCGTATATACGGCGTCGCGACGCATGCCCAGTTTAACACGGAAAGCAGAAACGGATTTTCAACACCGTCGCAGTCCTCGTCAGACCACAGAGGTGGGTTGGCAAAATCATCGCGAATGCCTTATAACAAATCGAATGAACGGAATCAAACAAACCAATCAACCAATCAACGTTCTGCGGGATAAAAAAAAACAAAAAACACATTATATATAATATTAAATCGCGAAATACGTTTTACAGTGCTGCAGGTGTAATAAGTAAAATTAAAAGAAGAAGAAAATAATTAAATAACTTCAATGATGGTCATTCGGTGTTTAGATAAAAGGCAAACGGTTTTTTCTTCACACTAGTTATGGAAAAAATGATGAATAAAAGATTGAAATTAATAAAATTTTTCTTTTAATAAAATTTTCTTTACATTTATCGTCATTTTTCATTCACTTTTTTCATTTTCATATATTGTAGTAATCAGAGTTAATGATCGATTTTTGAAATTAATGTTGTTATTTTTTTCTTTCTTTTTCTTTGTACGAAAATCTGGGAATAATTTTGATAACCGGATATTTTAACCGGGAATCAAACAAGACGATAATTTCATACCGTGTAGTTAATTTCATACATTTTCTATAAAACTTTCGATTTTTTGGATAGAAATTTTTCTTTTCTTCTTTTTTTGTTCTTTACTAGCGACAATGGAAGACTTAGACTTTGTAATTCTAGTACATCGACATATGTGAATATGAATGATATTCGGTCATAAATTTCCAAAATTTAAATCGAGAATAGAATATATTTAACAAAATGAATTGTTCATTGTGATTTTTACTAAAATCTTACTCTTTTTTGTATATTTTTTTCCCCCATGTTTTTTTTTTTTCTTTTCTTTTTTGTACATTCAATTTGTGGTCCAGATATAGTCGGATGATGCTCGCTATTGTTATGTGACGTCAGCTTAATCAACGTTCTCCACGTGACAATCGATATATGTATAATATAATATTATTTTAAAGAAAAGAAATTCCAATTCCGTAAAATTTGAACAATTTATTTGAAAGCATACATAAAGCAAAAAAAAAAAAAAAAAAATGAAATCAGAAAAGTAAAAAAATTTCGAGGTAAAATTATGGGTATTCATATTAACTTCACAATCATCGATAATTATTAGAAAAATTAATTTATATTATCGTTTATAAATTCTAAAATTTGATTAGTTATTTTATATATAAAATATATATTTTAAATATAATAATAAACGATCTATGTAACAAATTTTCTCGTCTATATTTTTAGATAAACGATTTTATATCGTCCGGTCCGTATCCCCACGATGTGAAATAGTTTGATTTACAAATTTGTGTATTTTTTATTTTTGAATTTTTTATTTTTTTTTTTTCTTCTTATTTTCAATCCGTTACCTCGCGAATACTATCTGTGGCATATGTGCCAAAACGTGTTAATTTCGGAGTATAAAATAAAAGAAAAAAAAAGTATCGTGCAAAGTTTAAAAATCTATATATGCCGCAGGATAATAACTGTGGTGGAAGGACGAAAAGTAAAACTACTTCTCTGCTGTTACTGTTGTTGCAATGTAGAAGGAAAAGTTCGAGTTTGTTTAAAAATTATTTATAACGTTTAACTTTTCGTAATTTAATTTTTTATATATAAAAAAAAAATAGAAAAAAATATATATAAAAGAAATTTTCAACAAAATGAAGAAGACTAAATTTAGTTTCATTGTGGGCGTTCATCAATCTGTGTAAAAATATTTTAAAAATATTAATATCTAAAGAATTATTATTATTATCATAAAAAAAAATAAAAAAACGATAAAAACTTATACAAAAAAAATAATAAATAAATAAATAAAAACTCATATACCTACTCAATGATAAAAATAAATATAATAAACTACAATCTGCACATAGGTATATTATTATATAAATTGTATATATATTTAACGTAATGTGCGATCAATGGACCAGCCTGCACATATCGAAGATTTTCTTTGACAATCAAGAATATTTTCTCAACGTACCAATTAGCTGTTAACACAACGAGAACAAAAACAAAAAAGAAAAAAATTACATAGATATGGTGAGTCGAAATTTTCAAATCAACTAATTTTTCAAATCATTTCCTATTTTTCGTAAAAAAAAAAAAGTCTGTTTCAATCTTTTTTTTTACCTTGTTTTCTCGATTGTGATATAAAGAGGGATAAATAATAATGAAAAAAAAACAAAAAATCTTGTATTTGTTTATTCGTTCATATTTCTAAACTTGACTTGACTTTAAAAAAATAAAATAAATCTGAATATATAACGAATATTTTGAAATATCATGTATATATCATTAATGATAGCTTCCGTGTTCTCTATCATATATATCTATATATCTAAGTACAATTTGAACACGTGAATTCCTGATTATCTGACACATGCGTGTTCTCCGTAATTAATATATTGGATTCTGGTACCTTATATATATATACATATACCTACCTACCTCTAACTAATGTTGCACGACGAGAGCTGTTAATCGATCGATGCATAAGCAGCGTTCGCCGACCGTTATTCATATTATTTTATACAACACCCTGTACGAAGAAAATTTGAAATTTGTATGAAATTTTTTTATCTTTTTTTTTTTTTTTTTTACAAATTTCAAAAAAATTGCCAAGTCACGTACATACAATCGCACGGTGTATGTATGTACGTTACTCACATATTTCAAATTCTAACTGAGGCTGGAATATACAGACGGAGAGACTTGAAGTTGGTATTTATAGAAAATGGAAGCATCTTGAATAAACAATGAGATCTGTTCGGAGTTTTTCTCTTATTATAGAACTTGGGATTTTATATCTAGGTAGGTTTATAAAGATAGAAACTATACGATCCGGCAATTTCATACATGTGTATATATAATACTATACGATCTCGTACCATTTTTATTGTAGTTATATAATCCGTACATATGTGTATATTATATAGATATATAGTATGTATACCCAGTGACAATACATGGCAATTATATGTCTACCCCATTAATTCAACCGATTTTCAGATTATCGTTTAATTTTATCGCATGATATGATTTGCCTGTTAAAAATTAGCCAACTTACTATACCTTTTATCTATATTTCCCCCTGAGAATTTTTGATACCCTTGGACACTGTTTTTGATTTTTTTTTTCTTCTTTTTTTTTTCATGGAATATAGAATAGAGAATAGAATTTTCTCGGTTGTAATATTAAGGGATACTGTTATACCTATAGGAAGAATTTCGTCCTCTCCAATTTACCGAATCGTCAAGGCGGAAAGCCGACCACATGATTCGGCCAGCCAGCTAGCTATCTAGCTACCTACCTACATGAGGGTTGGTAGCTGATTTCTGCTCCGAAGCACACACGCAGACTCCTAACTATCTCTGTATAATATAATTTGGTTAAAAATTTAAACGATTTTCTGTGAAAATGTAAATTTTATATCGCAATTAGGGTGAGAAATTTTGTGTAGTTAAAGTTTTTTTTTTTTTTTTTTTGTCGTTTTTTGGTTCTTCATTAGTTTTTTTTTTTTTTAACTTTCCGCAATGCAAATTGAAAATTTTCATAACAAAGGGAAGTAATTGGTTTCCGACCGATTTTTGGAAATTGAGTTTCCATCAGATCTCGACGTTTTAGGGTCCTAGGAAGCTATTCCGACTATTTTTGCATGGACGTCCGTATGTGTGTGTGTGTGTGTAAACAAATTTTTGTCGTACGATATTTTTGGAACGAATCGACCAATTGGAATGGTTCTTATGGTGATCGAAAGGGTTAATCAAGACTTAGATCTGATTAGATTTTGGAGTCGATCGGTCGAGTAGTTTCAAAGTTATTTGAAAAATAAAAATTAAAAAACAATTTTTTTTCATGTTTTTAGCGCAATACTCCTAAACTGTTCGTGCGATTAGTCTCAAAACTTGACCAGACTTAGCTCTTGGATAGCCTTTTCGATCACCGTAAGATTCATCAAAATCGAACGATTGGTTTAAAAGACATTGCACGACAAAAATTTCTCTTTTTGTCGTACGATACCTTTGGAATGAATTAACCGATTTGAATGATTATTGCGGCGATCGAAAGGGTTCATCAAGACTTAGATCTGATTAGATTTTGGAATCGATCGGTCGAGTAGTTTCAAAGTTATTCGAAGAATAGAAATTGAAGAAAAAAAGATTCGTATACGGAAAACTAATTATACTTATAACCTTCTTTAATTTATTATAAACACAATTGTATCAATTAATTGTAATGTATTTAACACAGCGGGAAGTTTTCGGGTTGGCCCACAGGTCAACCGGTTTCCTGATTTTTTTTTTTTTCGTTATTTTGTTATCACGGCAATACCATTCTGTTGTATCGACTACAATGGGTATAGTCAATAACCGCGAGAACAATTTCGCACCTCAAGTATTATATTTCAAGTAAAAAAAAAAAAAAAATGAGTAAGTGTGAGTTATACATTCAAGAGGTTAGGTAAGTAGGTAAGTACGGTGTAGGCGATACTGCGCATTGTGTGTAGGTACGACGAATGCTTGGCAAAAATTCTGAGTCGTTGCAGCAAGTAGAAGGTATAGAATATGAAATGAGATGTTTGAGAAAGAAAGAGAGAGAGAGATAATCATGGTCCAGATATATATATATATATATATATAGAGTAGAGAAATTCTTGCTTTTGATTTTATTCTTTTCGTTTTTTTTTTCTCATTTTTAAAAATTTTTTTTTTTTTTTTTATTTGTAGAAATTTTTATTCTTGATATCCGGGTATACGTATGTGTAGGTATGTATGTATGTACATTATATACAGATTTAAAATTAAAATCTATATATTCGTTGGAAAAAGCAGAGAGTTTTATAATAATTAGAAAATTTGATGAAAGGAAAACGATTTTTATTATTCAAATTTTAATCTATATGTATATAGCCGAGGTAGGTACAGTATACTATATATATTGTATAATATTGTAAATTCAATTCTGTTATTAATTGACGTTTAAAACTGGTCCGAGTTTACCCGGTAATTGGAACAATTTGGAAAATAAATTGAAAAAAAAAAGAAAAAAAAAAAAAAACGAAAAAAAAATTCTGTATCCGATGTGGGGGCCGCGAACGAATCGGCGTCTCGAAATCTCATTAATCGAGGCATTTTGTACTCCGGTCATATTGATAAAGGTAATTAAATCTGTGGATGTAACAAAAGCAACTAGAAACAAAAAATGAAACGAAAAGAAAAAAATTTATTTTCCATAACTTCGTTTTTTTCGTTTTTCTTTTCAAATCTATTCTTAAAAATTGATGAAAATCGTTAAAAATCCCGTTTGTTCACATAATTCAGGATACCTACAATATATTACGTATATATATAGTATATTCAAAAGAAATGGCAATGTATCAACTAGCATCAGTTTTGTCACGTATAGGGTTAATACTACTATATCCTTCTATGTCCACAAAAAGCGTGGGTGGTGTTCACAATAGGGTTGAAAAAGATGCTATCCCATTGTCCCATTGTTGGATCCTAATGTACAGGATTTAGAAAGTCTTAATCTTCTATGAGAAAGAAAAAACAGGGGGGTGTGGAGAAAAAAATATGTATAGACCAATAAAAAAAAAAACGGGTTGAAATAGTTTTTTTTTTGTTCGTTTGTATTTTTGTTCAAATTTGTCCTCGCGTAAAGAAATGATTGAACGTCACGTTTCGACTTTATTTTTTTTTTTTTGTTCTCGTTTTTTCTTTGTCTTTTTTTTTTATATATATCTTCAGTCTGTGGATTATATGTGTATATATGTATATGTATACCTATTCGACCTTTTCATAAATTCAACCCCTACAATTCGCAACAATGATAATAATAATAATTCTTTGAAATTTTTATTTATTTTATTTTTATCATTTCTTTATGTGCCTGTAATAAATTTGATTAAATATCCAATTTCTGATCGCGGAGGATGATAATATTCTGAGTAAGAAATTGAAATCTGACAGCTATAGGTCTCTAGGTCGATCGAAGAAAGTGATAATGTAGGGGATAAAAATTGTTCTAATTCATCGTTATATAAAATTATGCTGAATAAAGACTTTTATAAACGTAATAGAATATCAAAATCCAAAGTCTATTCTTTTTCTTACTTTTTTATCTTTTCCTTTTTATTTTTCTCCTTTTTTTTTTTTGAATTTTTTCTTTTTCGTCGCAAATTCTCTTCTTCATCCCTTGTTATATATAGTATCTTTCTTTTTACAGTTTGTTAATTGTCTTGTGTCTTTTGCGCTTGGGTAAAATTTATATTATTAATTTTAGTCATTAGGGGTAGTGTTTTCCGTTTCCGTTCCAGTCCTCCGTCTCCGTCTCAGTCTCAGTCTCCGTCTGCGTCTCTACATGTCAAGTGTGTTCTTCGTTTCCCCCGTCTGTTGTTGTTTCTTGGTACTCGAGAGTTTTCAGTCTGACGTACGTTTCACGTAGTCGTCGTCGTCGCAATTCTCTGCAGTACATACATACAACTACAATAATTTTCTTCCGCTCTTGACTCTGACTGCAGAAGCTTATTTGAATTGTTTTTTTTTTTTTCTCCAAAAACTCTGAATAAGAATAAACAAAAAATGACAAAAAAAAAAAAAAAAAAAAAAAAACCAACCTCTAAACTCGTGCGGCTCGTTTCTCAGCATTAAAAAGCTGAAAAAAAAAAAAAAAATGAATAAAATAAATGAGATATCTCGTTTCTTACAAACGACACAACGTCATTCTTTTCTGAAAAATATCTAGGGGTGAAATTGAGACGATATATATCTTGAAGAAAAAAATCAAGAAATAAAAAACTAGAGAAAAAAATTAGCTAAAATTAAATGACAGAGAATATGACGACCCCAGGCTCTCTCTTTCTCTTTCTCTCTCTCTCTCTTTCTCTTTCGTTCTCTTCAACGTTGTAATTATTCATTTCAATCATACGTACATCCAAGCGAATGGTCATACATGGTAAATAAGTATATAGAAGGTACATGGCCACTCTAGGCATTGGTCATTTTAGGGGCTAGAAAATGTTTTCGGTGGTCGCGTGGTCTCGTAAACAGCTTAGGGGCACGAGAGGGTCTCTCTCGTCGGGTTCCAAATATAGCACCCCTACCTCCCAAGAGAAGGGGATCGATATAGACCACACCGGGGAGCCCACCACGCGACCAACGTCCTCCTCTTCTCTGGTGCCAACGCTGTTTATAAAGCCCCGTTTGCACCGTTCAAATTGACCCAAACACGTAGGAAGGTATGTACATACATACATACATATCAACCAGCCTTCAATACGCGTTAATCCTACCGTCAAAAACTACCCTTTTTACTTTCTACTCTTTTCACATGTACCGAACAGATCAAAACCCTTGCGATTTTACATCGCAGATATTTTTTTACAAATAGCTTTTTACATCCCTATCTCAAAGGGGATGATTTTAGACCATTGAAAATCAACGGTTTATAGTTTCTCAATGCATTTTACGATAAGAGGGTAGTGTACACATTGAAAGAAATATTTTTCGAGTCAGTGATACGTATTAAATAAAATATTTCTTCACATTAAAACAGCGATTTGAAAAAAAATATTATTTTGCAAGCTTTTTTTTTTTCCTATATAACGCCTCGTACTTTATATCTTCGAGACATTTTAGAGTCTTTAAGATTCCTCTTACAGATACGTTGCGATCGTCAATTTTTACAACCCTCTAAGTCGTTTTGAAAAAAGGTCGAATTTTTTTTTCTTTTCTTTTCTTTTTATCTTTATGCCCCTTTTTTTTCCATAACTACACAATAGTGTCGGCTTATAGAATGGTCGAGCTTTTCTACAGCGTGAAGTTTAATCTTCTCGTCCTGAGTTTCCTGCAGTACCCTAACCCTTTAAGAGCTTAAGCCTTTCAAGGGTTACGGTTATAATTTCAACCGATTCTTACATATAATTTTCAAAGCTAAACCCATTCTAATCAGATTATCCTTTGTTCGTTACTATTCACGAATTTCACCCCTTTTATATCAGATCTAACAATTATTCAAATAAAACTAGAAACGGATTCTCTAATTTGTCTAAATTTTTTTTTCGTATGACAAAATGTGCGAAAAAGAAATACAGAGTTTGAAAAATGGTCTTTCAGTATTTCCTAGTTTTTGAAATTGTATAAAACCAGCCTGTCCATTTTTTTCCTCTCGATGTCCTTGTCAGAAAAAATAGTACCACATGATTAAACATTTTTTTGTTTTTTGTTTTAAATTAGTTACGGGGTGACACAACTTTCGGGTATTTTTTGTTCAGAAAAAAAGTTCCCCTAAGATGAATCACGTCTTCGAAGTTGAAAGATTGACTAAGATAGACCAGTCTGTTATTTCTGAACGGTTTGTCGGAAAAATGTTTTCCCAACTTTAATGAAAATTTCAAAACCTTGTCAAATTTTGCTAATGATTTTACTTCAACTTTAATTTGAAATGTCTGATAACAGGACTGACATTTTCTACCCTTTTTAATAAATCGCGAGGTTTAATTTTTGGAACTGGTCCTTCTCATCGTATTTCTTTATCGCTGAATAAAAATCAGCTCGTTATTTTTGACAGTGTAAAAAGAGTTTGCAAAAAAAAAAAAAAATAAGAAAAAAGAAATCTCGTAATTCGATTTTACAGACAAGAATCTTTCGAACGTCATGTCAGGGGCCTAGAGGTTTGAGGAAAACGACATCACCGAGAAATTCGCATACTTGTTGCTGCAGTCTTTAGCATTCGGTCTCCGTTCCTCCCTATCGTGGGTAGTAGCAATATGTTCGAGATTGTCTTTATGACTTTGCTCTTTGGGCGAGCGAGCTTGAGAAGGATGGATGAAATTAGGGGCGAACTTCCGCGAGACGTGTTAGGGCTGTTTCTCGTCGTTCCCTTTACTCTCGTTTCATCAAATCCTTGCCTGCAACGGAAGGTAGAAAAGCCTGGCAAAGGAAGGATTTAATATCTTTTATATACCAAGGTTTATTTACTCCCTCGTACCTCGTACTTATCTCACACCTCGAAAATTTTGTCTTCTCTAATAATAAGTATAAAATTTGAAAATTCTCGTCGCTGCATACTCCCATCGTGCGAACAATGTTTCTGTAATTAAAATTTCTATTTATTTTACGTACGTTGAACGTAGGTTAAATATACATATATACCTACCTTGGTCAAATCTTTCTCATGTATTTGTTAACCGTACTGTTACACCGTTTCACACATACTATATACATATATACATATATACAACATGGTAAACGTATGCACGAAATTTGCGGTGAAACATTTATTACGGTAGAAACTCATCAGCAACATATTCACCACATTTACCTCAGCAGTTTCCAGTAGTCAGGAAGGAAGGAAGGAGCAGCCACAGCAGGCCAAGGGAAAACATTAATTTAGACATGTTTTAGAATGTAAAGTTTTGGGCTGACTTTATATATATACATATATATGTATATTTTTAACTTCCCGCAATGAAAATTGAAAATTTTCATAAAAAAGGGAAGTTAGTGGTTTCGGTCCGATTTTCGAAAATCGAGTTTTCATCAGATCTCGATGTTTTGGGATCCTAGGAAGCTATTCTGACTATTTTTGGATGGACGTCCGTATGTGTGTGTGGAAACAAATTTTTGTCGTACGATATCTTTAGAACGAATCGACCGATTGGAATGGTTCTTATGGCAATCGAAAGGGTTTATCAAGACTTAGATCTGATTAGATTTTGGAGTCGATCGGTCGAGTAGTTTCGAAGCTACTTGAGAAATAAAAATTAAAAAACAATTTTTGTTTTCATGTTTTTAGCGCATAATTCCTAAACTGTTCGTGCGATTAGTCTCAAAACTTGATCAGACTTAGGTCTTGGATAGCCCTTACGATCGCCGTAAGATTCATCAAAATCGAACGATTGGTTTAAAAGATATTGCACGAAAAAAATTTCTCTTTTTGTCGTACGATACCTTTGGAACGAATTAACCGATTTGAATGATTGTTGCGGCGATCGAAAAGGTTCATCAAGACTTAGATCTGATTAGATTTTGGAATCGATCGGTCGAGTAGTTTCAAAGTTATTCGAAGAATAGAAATTGAAGAAAAAAAGATTTGTATAGGGAAAACTAATGATACTTATAACCTTCTTTAATTTATTATAAACACAATAGTATCAATTAATTGTAACGTATTTAACACAGCGGGAAGTTTTCGGGTTGGCCCACAGGTCAACCGGTTTCCTAATTTTTTTTCTTTCCCCTGATTTTTAGATAGCGAATTCAAAACGAATTCTGAAAATTTTTAAATCTTTAGTATTCATGGAATATAATATGTGAGAGTTACAACTCCAGGAATAGATCAAACGTGTAATATTAAAACGTGCATAGTTATTAGATACCTACGTTCGATAGGATCCAGACTTTATACGTGACCCGGAACCTAAATGAGAAACTAACATACGTATATGTGTATTGATCTTGGTCTCCTTAGATATTCAAAGTGGTTACATTCTCGTCGTTTAAATGTTACCCCTTCAAGAGAATGGAGGCTTAACAATAGAATTCAAACTCGCGCGTGATAATGTCGCTGCTTTTAGGCTCGACGATTCTAGTAGGAGTATATATGTAATTGATTTAATTACTACCCTTGTTAAAACAACCCTGACAATATCTCAGAGTGAATTTCTCAACGCTTATGTGTATTCCTTGACGAATTTTGAGACGATATTATTCGAGTGAAAAAAACGGAAGTCTAATAGTTTTCGAGTTAGAATTTATTGAAACTGAGCCAATCACAGAATGCGATAATCGTAACGGTCGCTTAGACGGACAGCCAGTCAGCACCTTAAGCTTGAATTGACGACGCGACGTGATTGGCTAACTTAAACTAGCTCCCATTTAAAAACTATAATACTGACGATATTTTCGATCATAAAAAATCGTCGTTAATTTTCACATATAATACTATTCACATAAATTCGAATTGACTATAATAAATATAAGTCTGAGTCTATGTAATAAAGTTTGCAAAAGTTATGTGTATAGAGATAGAAACTTATGGACGATTTTATTTCTGGTATATAAGTAAAATATTATATAATAATAAATATATATATATCTTATGTTGTATTAACATGATTTTTTATATTCATCGTGTAATAATAACCGAAAAATATTCTCAGCTATAGACTTATGTATACATATACCTATGTATATCGTTATTGTTGTAATCAGATTTTATGTAGTCGTAATAATATGAGGCAATAGCTTCTCACATCTACGCAAAGATTCAGCCACGGTCAGGAGTATTTTCAACCTATATATTATGCTAGTTGACATTTTATCGAGTACTCTCGAAGAATATTTACTCTCCTATATATATACATACATATATATACACATATACGAGGGTATAAAAATCTCTTTCGTATTCAAATGTCTCTTGAGGGAGTCCGCTAACGGTGTGACCGATATACACTATACATACGCAAAAGTATATATACATATTTATTTACTGTATACATACACATATATACACGGTCGAAGCTAGGACATCGTATTCAAGCTCCGTCGCACCATTCTATATTCATTTTACTGTCAGACAACAAAGTCCCTACAGATCTGGCTTTCGCAGGTCCATGGGTGTCTTAAAACGGAAATAAACTTAGGCTGAATCTTCCCTTTTTGTGAAATATGTTCACGTTTCTTGTTTACAAAAAAAAATAAAAAATAAGTCGAAAAAACGAACAAAAAATAATAATAAAATAAAACTTTTTGTCTATTGAACATAGAATTTTATCTATCTAACTTTTTATTACTTTTCATCACCTACGGTGATATAGGAAAAGTATTGGTTTTGTTCGAAAAGTGACTTTTGATCATTTTAACGAATCTTCACGTTTTCGACCCTCGAGAATCCGAAAAACAGGTTTTTAGAAAGATGTCAGTCTGTCGGCCTGTACGACAAACTCGCGCGGTGATCTCGGAAACGGCTCGATAAAAAAATCTGAAATTCACAGGACTTTACAACCAAATGACGGGCATAAAAAATTACCATGTCTCGTTTAATTTGAACTTCCGGTTCTACCGGAAATGAATCGATTTTCGCTGTTTTACTGACAAACCTATACTTTTTTTCTCTGTATTACCTTTGTAAATGAAAGAATATATTCTTCCGAGTTGAGAATTTCATATATATAGGGCATTCCTTGCCAATGACACCCAAAAAATTGTAAATATACCCAGACCGAATTAGAATGAATGCACTGTATAAAATTGTTGTTTGTCAATATATAGGGGGATCCTTGCCAATGACAAGAAGGAATTATAAGTGTACCCAGATTGAATTGGGATTAAACGCACTGTATGAAATTGTTGTTTGTCAATGTGTAGGGCATTTTTTTATGTAACATTTTCAATTCTGATCGTTTTCATTCGATTTTTTATTACTTTTTTATACTTTTTCTTCCCCTGACAAACCCATCCTTTTTATTCATTTCGATGAAAAGTACTCCGAAAAACTGTTTTTCCGGTTTGTTAATATTGAATCTTGAGTATTTTTTGATTTAAAGCTTTTTAAATCGACTTTACAAACTTTCGTAGAAATACTATTTCCAAAAATGACGAATCGGTGGTATATGATCAAAATTTAAAAAAACATAAAACATTAAAAAATTCACAACATCAACAAATTCCCTTAAAATCAGTAATTATTTCAATCACTCCTGTACCCTCATTCTCTACTTAATAACCGCGAATCTTGTCTTAGTTTTAATTCAGCCCAGAGCTTGAACAGCCCGCGAAATTTAGTTAGAAGTAAAACTCAATTAGTTCCAACTAGCTTGTAGACAGATTATTCCGTTAGTGTTAGAAGGAGGCTGTATCCGCCTTGGTGGGTGACAAACTTCGTAGACCGAGGGGTCAAATTTGGTTAACATTGTCCTGCTCTATAAGGACTAGAGAGTAAAAGACCCCGTTTCCTTCTTGACTATACGTATTATACCCTAGAAGTAGGTGTACTTATAGTTCATAATCTTGATAAAAACTGAATAGACTACCGTTTGAAGTGATTAGAGCAGCACATCCCTTATTCTAAGTTACTACAACATCAGTTAATTATATTCGACGACAAAGAGGTTCGATAGCTCAAAGAAGAAACCTGTGTTAGTATAATTTCCGTTACCTTTTGAAGTAGCCTCATAGTATCTTGAGGCAACGTAAATTAGCTATTGTGAGGTAGAGGCAGCTAAAACAAGATCGCGGTGAAATTACTGCAGGGTTTGATACTGAGCTTGTTATTTTTTTTTAATTAAACAATCGATCAGAGTTGTAATATTAAAATTTGATGAGAAGGTCGGAGTTCAAGTTTGAAAATATTTAAACCTATATTGATCATTTTAATTTTAACTGATATATAACAAACCTCATCGAAAGGGAACTGTTTCCTCAGGCTCTTCTGTACAAACTTGCGAATAACTCGGTTAATATTTCATCTAGGAGTTTCTCCGCTGGGTTACCGATGCTGTATTACGTATTAGGGTTTATTATTCTAGAAAGCCACTTCTAGGGCTCCCTCGGGCACTGCCACTACCACCTTCTTAAATATTCCTGTCAATAGGGTAGATGAAATATGTACATAGAACGAAATTTCATCTCTCAAGCTTTCTCGCTTTCTCCTCTCTTAATATAAAATCGTTTATATATTTTTTTTTTTCGATCTATTTGAATGTGTCGATTTCTAATCCTGTACTTATCGAAAATTGGAAAACCGTCTGAACGTCAAAACTTGATAAGTTTTATAAGCAGGTTACAGACTGCTGCTGATACTGCAGTGAGAAAGTGCAGAAAATAAATTCTGAGAAATAATAATTTATTCACACCCTTTCGAAATTTTGTGACTATTTTGTACGTGCAGTTGGGATCTGGGTGGTAGGTACATACGTGAACCGAACATTAATAAGACGTTTTTTGGCGATCTACCAAACTGCAGCCATTACACGTACGTAGCTATCTGCTAGTGGCTTGTTTTTGTCAATGAACTTTGCTTCGAGTCACTGCCTCGTGAAATTGATCATTAAACACGAGCATCTACTACGTTATAGAAGCTAACCACGTACTTAACGTTAAATAAAATTGGGAATTGAAAAGTTGATATAAACGTTATCAAAAATTATCGTGATTTTTTTTTTGAAATTTAATTTATTTTCCTTAAATTCGTTTATTACATGCTCTTTAAACACACAAAGCTTACATTTTCATTCAAGGTTCTTTCTACTCGCTTAATTAGTTAATTAACAAAATACAAGGCAGAACCCACCTTGGGATTATTCCTGTTCATATTAGTCAACGAAATGGAAACTCGTCCAGTTAATTAATGAAATATCAAAAGCTCTAACTTGATGAATGAATGAATACTTGACCATGGATTTACTTATATAGGTAACCAATTTTGCTGATATTTGAAACGAATCTGTGTTCGATTCATAGTCAATTAAATCGATAAGTGAATCAAGGTAATGTTTAACAAACCAAATAATGTTTACATTCTCTAATCCGAATCTCTGGCTGCAAATAGTCACAATCATGAATGCCATTAAGTTCTGTTTACGCGTTTATCCGTTCGTTAAGGTTTAATTGCATTTCATTTCAGGGCTGGACACGGCAGGGCAGGGCAAGCTGCAGTATACATTACATAGTATACAGGAATGTGCTAGGAAATAATTTCACGCGATCCTAGTGACGTTAATTTAAAAGAAAAAAAAAAAGTTAATTAAAACGAATATTTTATCATAATATATGTTACACACAATTATAATAAAAACAAGCCAGAAAAACAGTTTTTCGGGGTACTTTTCATCAACGAGAAAAAAGGATGGGTCTGTCAGGGGAAGAAAAAGTATAAAAAAGTAATGAAAAACTGAAAAAAAAAAATTAGAATTGAAAATTTCACATCAAAAAAATGCCCTATATATTGACAAACAACAATTTCATACAGTGCGTTTAATCCCAATTCGATCTGGGTACACTTGAAATTTCTTATTGTCATTGGCAAGGATCGTCCTATATATTGACAAACAACAATTTTATACAGTACATTCGTTCTAATTCGGTCTGGGTATATTTACAATTTTTTTGGTGTCATTGGCAAGGAATGCCCTGTATATATGAAATTCTCAACTCAGAAGAATATATTTTTTCATTTAGAAAGGTAATACAGAGAAAAAAGTATAGGTTTGTCAGTAAAACAGCGAAAATCGATTCATTTCCGGTAGAACCGGAAGTTCAGATTAAACGAGACATGGAAACTTTTCATGCCCATCATTTGGTTGTAAAGTCCTGTGAATTTCAGATTTTTTCATCGATCCGTTTCCGAGATCACCGCGCGAGTTTGTCGAACAGGCCGACAGACAGACCGACATCTTGCCAAAAACCTGTTTTTTCGGATTCTCGAGGGTCGAAGACGTGAAGATTCGTTGAAATTATCAAAAGTCACTTTTCGACCAAAACCAATACTTTTCTCATATCACCGTAGGTGATGAAAAGTAAAAAGAAATAAATCCCTCACTGTATTAATTTATGTCTTGAACGATAATTACATCGTATGATTTACCTATACACTTACACTTGTTCAAAGTACCTAACTACCTACCTACGTGCCCCTTGATCATAGATTTATGTTTTATGTACATACATATATACCTGCGGCAGTATATATGATAATTAAATATTCATAGTTTCTTCTTCACGCTTCCGTTTCAAACGCTACTCTTTAGTTTTACTCGTAAATATTAAGTTAATTAGATCTCAGATCTTGTTACTGTAAATTAATTACCTACCTACCTATCTACGTAACGTTACAGTGAGATTCTGAAAAGCCGACTAGAGCTAGGCATGGCAGAGAGAATTCTAACCCCTATATATATGTATATATAACTATATACAAGAACTCGAGATGTATTATATACTGTATAGTCTCTTCAAAGTTATTACTTGAAATTTATATCGTTATACCTCGAATTTGACAAATTTAACTCGATTCCTCATCGGTTTAGGAAATCCATAGCAGAGGATATAGCGCATAGCAAATGCTCAATTCTCCGTTAATTATTCATTAAATTAAGGCGGCTCATCTCAAGGAACCGGACACTCTCTATGTCCTTACCAAGTTTTGGGACCCGGCTCAATGACACTTGCGATAATTAGACCCGACAAAACTCATCAACGCAAAATATTCATCCCCTTGTTAGCTAAATTAGTGTTTGTTTCTTTGACCGTTTCTTGTTTTCTTCGGTAAAATTGAACACGATTTTTTCAATTTTCGTTGTTTTTTGTTCTTTTTTTTCAATTTTCATCACCTGTGGTAATATAAGAAAAATATTGGTTTTGGTCGAAAAGTGACTTTTGATCATTTCAATGAATCTTCACGTTTTCGACTTTCCAAAATCCGAAAAACAGGTTTTTGGAAAGACGTCGGTCTGTCTGTCGGCCTGTTCGACAAACTCGCGCGGTAATCTCGGAAACGGCTCGATGAAAAAATCTTAAATTCAAAGGACTTTACAACCAAATGATGGGTATGAAAAATTTCCATGTCTCGTTTAATTTGAACTTCCGGTTCTACCGGAAATGAATCGATTTTCGCTGTTTTACTGATAAACCTATACTTTTTTCTCTGCATTACCTTTCTGAATGAAAGAATCTTCCGAGTTGAGAATGTCATATGTATAGGGCATTCCTTGCAAATGACACCAAAAAAATTGTAAATATACCCAGACCGAATTAGAATGAATGCACTGTATAAAATTGTTGTTTGTCAATATATAAGGCGATCCTTGCCAATGACAAGAAGAAATTGTAAGTGTACCCAGATCGAATTGGGATTAAACGCACTATATGAAATTGTTGTTTGTCAATATATAGGGCATTTTTTTACATGAAATTTTCAATTTTAATCTTTATTTTTTCGGTTTTTCATTACTTTTTTATACTTTTTCTTTTTCTGACAAACCCATCCTTTTTTTTCTTTTTGATGAAAAGTACTCCGAAAAACTGCTTTTCCGGTTTGTTTTTTACTGGACGTAACGACCTTAGCTCCATCTTAGATCGTATCGGTTTGACCTATTTGCAGGGAATATTAATTAAAGTAAATCTGACTTTATTAACAAAACACGAAACGCAACACCTTCGTGTTAATTTTATTGATAATATCAATCGTGGGTTATACGTCTACTCTGTACAAAACCCGAACACCACCCCTTCATCTGACAAGCAAACGTTAAGTCAACAGTGATATTAACTCTGATAACTGTGCAAAGTTGGTTTAGGCATACTCGATACTGTACAAATTGTCAATATACCCTAACTGATACCGGGACAAGCTCAAATTCTACCTATACAGTGTTAGAAATTTTCTTTAGACAAACATCCTCGCATCGGCATGCGTCTAAATAAAATTATGAATACACTTTTTTTACCCATGCGAAGTATTCGAGCTAATAAAATTTAGTTCCGGATGGTCAAAATTGCGATTTCATTTGAACCGATTTTGAATTTTTAGAATCGTTAAAGTTCGGAGTATTAAAATTGGGAAAGCTTAGAATGCAAACTGGGAAAGTCAAAAACTCCTAAAGTTGATAAATCCAAAAATTTAATGGAGGACTTTCCGCGAATTTTTAGCTCTTGGAATTTTGTAACTTTGATGTTTTTTACGATTTGAAGTTTTTTAAACCGACTGCAGACTTCCGGGGAAAAAAGAACACTCTTCTTGAAAACTATTTTCAAATTTTTATCATTGAGAATTTAGAAAAAATTCAACAATTTCACTGGAAATAAAAATCAAAGTAGGTATAATTCGCAACCAAGTTATTGGTTTCTTTAATAATCGGATTTTCTGAAGTCAAATTTTGTCCTCTATAACGTCAACTCTTATTTATTAATCAAATCCAAGGATATATATCTTTCGCAACGTGAGTTAGTGACTATAATCTATAAACGTAACTTGAGAATTCTCGTTTAATCCGATATCATCTATATATCTAACATCTGTAAGGGAATTTTACCTACATTTATAACGGAAGATCGAATAACGTAGTTTTTCTTGTAAACGTGTATTATTTTACGTATATATATATATATATATATATATATATATATATATGTATATAAACACGAGTATATGTATATATAAATATATATAGGTATATGTACTTAGCAAACTTTGTTAACGACTTAATGGCAAAGTCTCGTTTGTCTTCAGCAGCTCAGCCTCAGGCTAGGCTAAGCTGTGGGATTCTCTTCCCACTTCCATTTTTCACGTCTATCATAGCAAGATATTATTTATTTCTTTTTTTTTTTTTGCTTACTGTTGTTATTTTTTTTCTGATAAATAGGGAAAGACAGGCTCTGCATTATTTTCCGACTTTCCTGGAACCCGAATATACATATATAAATTTTTAATATCCCGAAAGTTAGAGTAGCCTTTAAAAAAAAAAATATATATTTTTCTTACCAAGAGATAGAAAAAATAAATATAAAAGAAGTAAAGAAGTAAAATAGAAAAATAAAAAAAAAACCTCTTCAATCAAAGCCTTTGCAATCTCATGTCCTCTTCTTCTTTTTCTTCTTCTTCTTTTTTTTTTCTTCTAACCAAAACGTCAAAGTTAACGTGTAACCGTCAATCGTACCTACTCTCACTCAGTCGTCCTTATGATGTATGAATATGAACATTCATCTAGATCACGGCAAATACCTGCCACCTAACTATCTACCTACATATATACATATACATTCCTACATACTACTACGTAGATTTATATACATATGTATATGCGCACTTAGAGTTGGAGAAATGTTCAGAGGAACGGGTTCTGAATTTCTGAGATACTGTGAGACGAGTTTGCCTTCAGTTTCTCGAGGTATAGTTTAGTTTCAAGGTTTATGTCGCATCCCCTAGATCTATCAGTCACGAGATTTTCATTTCCTTAGAGAATTTATAAAATTCCATTTAAATATTAAAATTTTATACAACTTTATTTATTTTTAATTATTTACATAACTATGTACATACATATGTCATATTATAATCATGTTGGAAAAAAAATTTCTTAGTGAACGTTTGACCACTGCTCGAATTATTTATTTATTTTCTTTATTTTCTTTTATTTAATCGCATCTTCACATCGCAAGAGGAGAAGGGGAGGGAGAGGGGGGGTTGAAAACAAATCCGCGAATTGTCCCCAAGCGAAAAGGGACGAATCTCTAACTCTGACATTTCCAGAACCGACGTCTATCACTAGACAAACTATACCCTGGAGCAAGTAACGTGATGCGATGTCTTGGACCAAAAAGCCCCAATCACCCGCTTCCCTGACTCTTGCTTTTTGCTGCGTTTCAACGTCGTTGACGGTTAAAGATTTTTTTTTTTTTTTTTTGTATTTTCTACCTTTTTATCTTTTTACCTTTTTCAAGTGTATCTATAGGCAGTTTTAACTTTCTTTCGTTCATATTTCTCTTCATGTTAGGTACACTTCGCGAGAGCTTGAAGCTTGCAGAAAACAGATTTTTCAAAGAGAAAAATATCCGTCTATAGTTTTTATATATTTCTTACGGAAATTTAAGTGAAAACTTCTTATTTTCACATTGTATATATGTATATGTATAATACTCGAGAAATGCAGAGTAGTTTCTAAGATTTAGAGGTTCAGAAAAATACATAAACTTCTCTTTAACTCTCTCTCTCTTTACCTATATCTAGCTTTAGCTCGCTATCACTGTGTACCGATAAATTATATACCTAGAAACAACATTCTGAACGGAAGGGTAAACAGAAACTACTACGAACAGGACTACTTCAGGGTTAATCAATTTTGATATATATTAAATTTTACTTCATGTTATTTTCTTTTCGTTTTAATCTATAAACTATAATGAAAAATAGGCATTATAATTATAATCGTTATAGTTTATAACTAAATAAATACCCTTTAGTCAATTTTGCATATTCATATATCGTATAGACTGGGTTAAGTTTTGACTTAGCCTGATGAAATCGTGCTATAAAGTATATTAGAATATATTAAAAGTATATTAAGTTGATTTTAGATCAAGATTATATATATATATATATATATATATATATATATATATATATATATATATATATATATATATATATATATATATATATATATATATATATATATTTCTATACTTTATAAGGTATATATAACCCTTTTATATACATACGTATATATATACTCTTCGACCCAATTTACGCTATCTAAATAAATAATGAAGTAATAAACTTTATACGCCGATATGTCAAGAGGTGAATAAAAAAATTATTAACTACTCGTTTTTTCTTTCTTTTTTTTTTTTTTTTTTTCTTTTAAGAACGTTGACTGACCTAACCACGTGTTATACTTGCTTTCTGTTTTAGGTGAGTGTTAATACCTTATGTAAGTTACTTACCTACACAACGAGGATAAAGTACAGTGAGTTATAGTTTGTAATTATCTTTTGTCATGGTTTTACGTTGCTATGCAATTTATTTTAGTTTTTTTTTTTTTTTTTTCTTCCTATATTTTAATTTACTTCGCACGTGTAAATGCCCGCAAAGATTTAGTTCATGGGGCCAACTCATTCATTTCGTGGGGAATATATAAAATTGAGAAACAAATTTTGAGACCGTTTTGAATTTATTTTTTTTACCGTATATATTTTTTGTTCAATTTTTATTTTTTTCTAGATCGCAAAACTGTACGTTTTATCTAGAAACAATTTCTCGACTCGTTTTAACAATTATTTATTAATTTTTACAATTTATACGTGATACATACTTCGAACTAAAATAAAATAAAAAATGAGGAGAAAAATACGTGTAATGAATTTTTTTTATCAATATTATTATTACGAATGAACCGTGTGCACTAATGACTATCCGGATGTTAATAATAATTATATCGTAGTACTAAATTAATCAATTTCATTATGAACGATATATATAAATTTATTTCAATAAAACCCTGACACTATAATTTAACCCTTGATTAAATTAACTCTTTTCCAAGCATGTATATACGTATATACATATATACAATTAGATACTAATACTTCATGTTTCATTATATCAAAAAAGAGAGAAAGACAATGATAATCAATAAAAGGGTTTATATTAATTGATTTCATCACGAACAATTGATTCCCTACGAGGAAGCTTTCTAATATTAATAACATTTTCGATCACGTACCATGCCAGGAAGATTATGGTTTATTAAATTTTAATCAACTCAAATTTTATTCAGTTTTTTTTTTTATTTATTTTTGATTTTAATATATGCGAGCGCTTTTTTTATTACTTATTAATTTTTTAAGTTTTTTTGTTTTTTTTCACCATTTTGAGTATCATTGCTATATAATTCATATAAAAAAAAAACAGAAACAAAATCCAAAACAATATTTTTGATTTTTTTTATTCACTTTCAAACTATCTATGGGATTTTTTCAGTCGGTACGTATAGATGCATATGTATATGTGTTTTTCTATAGTTTCTATATTATACTTTAGATAGATAAATTATAGGTGAGAGTGGAGCACAAGGAATCCTTTAAAAAAATATTACGATTTTTAAGACTCGTCCAACGAATATACTGGGTGTTTCATTTTAATCGTCCCAGGGCGATTTTTCCGAAACTAAGCAAGATACGAAAAAAAGTTTGATATAAAATATTCAGGGTTCAGAGGGGGACGAAACTTGGTGGTATCAGTATTTCCGTAAATGGAGCCGCCGAGGTCAGGTCAAGGTCAAGTTTATTTTTTTTTAATGGAAACTCAAATTTTTCATTACGTAATTTTGTTCTACTTGAAAAATCAACTGACTTTCGTATGAAATATTTTTTTGTGAGACATCAAGTCTTTGTGATATTCATCCGGACGACTAGAGATTTTTGAACTTTTAAGAACATTTCACCTCTAAACTATCAAGTTCGGAGCAAGATTGCATTAACAAAAAGTGCGTCATTTCATATAAAGATTCTTGGAGAATAATTGCAGATTTTTTTTAAAACAATTTCTGCTGTTTTTTGGGCAATTAAAGAAGCTACAATAAAAAGTTATTGGAAAAAATTCTTCAATCGTTGTTCAAGAGTTTTTGCATGAAATTACGCACTTTTTGTCTCTTGCGATTTTTCTCCAAACTTGATTGTTTAGAGGTGAAATGTTCTCAAAAGTTCAAAAATCTCTAATCGTTCAGTTAAATATCATAAAAACTTGATGTCTTACAAAAAAATGTTTTATACGAAAGTCGTTTGATTTTTCAAGAGAAACAAAATTATGTGATGAAAAATGTGGGTTTCCATTCAAAAAAACAAAGTTAACCTTTACCTCACCTCGGCGGCTCCATTTACGGAAATACTGATACCACCAAGTTTCGTCCCCCTCTGAACCCTGATTATTTTATATCAAACTTTTTTTCGTATCTTGCTTAGTTTCGGAAAAATCGGCCTGGGGCGATTAAAATGAATCACCCAGTGTATCGGCTGTGTTTTTAAATCACTGACAAAACTGTGTAGTCAATATTACATCAATTTTTATAAAATAAAAGAATTTTTTTTTTTTTTTTTTTTTAGGGTAGGTATACGAATTGTGCTTCATTCTCTCTTGAATACATATATATATTTTTTTTCACACCTTTTACTATACTCCGAGGTTTATACTAAGACCGTATATACTGTATGTATATATCTAAGCGTAATAGAAACAGGACGTGGTTCGTCTCGCCAAACCACAATGCTAAGAAACCTTTATTCCGCAAATAGAGGGTAGATTACATTTCCGGGTCTACCGTTATTTACGCACGCTTGGAGGTCTGACCACACGTAGTTTATAGGTATACGTACGCACACATGTATGTATGTACATGTATGTACATGTATGTATATATATAGAAATTCCAATAGCACGTATGAGCTTACGTTCTGAATTACTCGGATTCCATTACCGTACGTAGGTATTCCGATTTATGGACCGAAAATAATTTCGCATTTATGCCTTATTTCAAAGCTCAATGATACCTCTATCAATTTATATTTATTGGATTTAATTAACAATATACATATACTCGTTTTTATTTTAAACAAAACAAGCCGGAAAAACAGTTTTTTGGAGTTCTTTCCATGAAATAGAAAAAAAAAGGATGGGTTTGTCAGGGGAAGAAATAGTATAAAAAAGTAATGAAAAATCGAAAAAAAGATCAAAATTGAAAATTTCACTTAAAAAAAAATGCCCTATATATTGACAAACATCAATTTCATACAGTGCGTTTAATCCCAATTCGATCTGGGTACACTTACAATTTCTTCTTGTCATTGGCAAGGATCGCCCTATATATTGACAAACAACAATTTTATACAGTGCATTCATTCTAATTCGATCTGGGTATATTTACAATTTTTTTGATGTCATTGGCAAGGAATGCCCTATAGATATGAGATTCTCAACTCGGAGGAATATATTCTTCCATTCAGAAAGGTAATACAGAGAAAAAAGTATAGGTTTGTCAGTAAAACAGCGAAAATCGATTCATTTCCGGTAGAACCGGAAGTTCAAATTAAACGAGACATGGAAATTTTTCATGCCCATCATTTGGCCGTAAAGTCCTGTGAATTTAAGATTTTTTTATCGAACCGTTTTCGAGATCACCGCGCGAGTTTGTCGAACAGGCCGACAGACGGACCGACATCTTTCTAAAAAGCTGTTTTTCGGATTCTCGCGGGTCGAAAACGTGAAGATTCGTTGAAATTATCAAAAGTCACTTTTCGACCAAAACCAATACTTTTGTCATATCACCGTAGGTGATGAAAAGTAAAAATAACCTTTTTACTTCCTCAATGATATACAAAATTCCAAAAACAATATCGCTTAAATCTCGCCTTGGTATATACGTATAGTTATACGTATTGGTATATAAACGTTGACTTTGAAAATTTAATTTCCATACAGATTGCTTTTTGAACCTGAAAAACAAACAAAAATATATTAAATAATTACTTCTCGTCACGATCGATTATAATCCCGCGATTAACAACCGTTTCGTAATAATTTTCGAGTAAAAAATTTTTATTTTTTTTTGTCACACAATGACAACTTATAGGTTAGAATAATATTTTCTAATATGGTTATACGTTATATAGCTTGAATTTTGCAAAGCCTATGTAGACCCAGGACTTAAACTCTGTTGAATTCAAAACGTTTACATTCACTTGAGAGAACGCGGAGCTTAAATCCTTTCGAGTGCGTCAAGAATGTCTGCTGTGGAATCCTCGACAATTATTATCCCGCACCAACCACCAAGATATCAGTAAAATCCCCCATACCCCGTTTTCAAGCTTTAAACAGGCTTCGAAATCATACAATAAAGACTGGCTCGAGCTTTTCGGGGACGGAGGGGGGTAAGCAACTGATTCATATCAACTCATACTATTTGGGGATGATATTTACGTAGATATACATACATACTGCTGTTGCTGTTAATTTTGACAATCAGTGATAAAATTTTTGACAGTAAACAAATATTTAAGGGTTAGGTACTAAAATTATTTTTAGTGTATGACGAACTGTTTTAGTATTTTTGTTTTCGTTATACATACACTTATATACCTATAATATGTATTATCTTATATACAGAAATTTATTGAGGTATGATAAATTTTTTACTTCAATTTTATTATAATTTGAAAATATTCGTATAGAATGAAAAGCGTGTAGTATTATTGTAACATTACAGGATTTTTCAATACATACACGTCTCATGACCGTAAGAAATTTTAGAATTGAATTTTTTATTTTATTTTTCGGTTGAAAGAAAAATTTGTTGAAGAAGGAAAAAGTTTCTAAAAAAAAAAAAAAAATTCGTCCTTCCATTTGGCGTGCGGACAAAGGAAATAATACTTAGGGGGTTGTGTATACCTACCACAGAAAATGTTAAATAAATCACAATAACGTTTCGTTGGGAAGTTTTTTTTTTTTTCATTTTTATTTTTGTTTCTTCTTATGTTTTTTTTTCTATTAAAGCTACGTGATCGGCGATAGAGAAGACAAAAAAATAAAAAAAAGAGTAGGAAAATAATATCGAAGATTAAAAAGAAAAAAAAGTGGCTTACAGAAAGAAGAAAATTTTATTTTTAATACATATTTTTCATGTTTTTCTCTATTTTTAAATTTTAGGTAATATAATAATATATTTTCTGAATGAGCTTATAGATAGAATATACCCTCATACGTCATAGGTACTGCGAAACATCAATTTTCAGTATGTGTATATAGATAGCGGTGATATTCGTTCAAGCTGCCGGGAACGGGGAAAAGCTTTTCTCATTTTTATTATTAATCGCATTTATTTGAAGCCTGGGTGGTTGCTTTATACGTTTAAATTTCCATTAAGAATATTGCAAGCTCGTACGATATTCTGTTCGTCTTGATAATTTTTTAATGCATTATTATATAATACGTATGTATAATGTATATGTACATACCTACGTATATAAATTGGAAGTAATAAAACCAAAAAAAGAAGGAAAAAAACGAAAATACCTGAAGAAAAAATAGCAAAAAAATAAATAAATAAAAAAAGAGATTGAAGGAATAGAAAAAAAACTGGCCTGAATTTCTTTCGTGACAAATGTGCAAATATTTTCACCCTGCCACGTATACCTATAGCTACCCTTTACGCACCCCGGGGATTATGGGGCAGCGGTTTTTATCCGTTCTCTATATCTACGCACGCATGCATTGTTCACATATCTATATATATATATATACATATATACAGCAAAATACGTGGCGTATCTTTCGTCATAAATTTCGTTTATCAGATCCGTTAACCGAAGTTAGCCCCTCGTCTAAATGATACCGACTTAATAGCTAAATATTTGAATCCTAATTTTAATCGGTAATGATATCAAGATGCGAGCTATCGGATGGTGGGCATTTCAGTTTGAATAATTAAAAAAAAAAAAAAAAACAAGCCAGAAAAACAGTTTTTCAGAGTACTTTTCATCGAAATGAATAAAAAGGATGGGTTTGTCAGGGGAAGAAAGAGTATAAAAAAATAATGAGAAACCGGAAAAAAAGATCAAAATTGAAAATTTTACATAAACAAAATGCCCTATATTTTGACAAACAACAATTTCATACAGCGCGTTTAATCCCAATTCGATCTGGGTACACTTACAATTTCTTCTTGTCATTGGCAAGGATCGCCCTATATATTGACAAGCAACAATTTTATACAGTGCATTCATTCTAATTCGATCTGGGTATATTTACAATTTTCTTGTTGTCATTGGCAAGGACTGCCCTATATATATGAAATTCTCAACTCGGAAGAATATATTCTTTCATTTAGAAAGGTAATACAGAGAAAAAAGTATAGGTTTGTCGGTAAAACAGCGAAAATCGATTCATTTCCGGTAGAACCGGAAGTTCAAATTGAGCGAGATATGGAAATTTTTCATGCCCATCATTTGTTTGTAAAGTCCTGTGAATTTCAGATTTTTTCATCGATCCGTTTCCGAGATCACCGCGCGAGTTTGTCGAACAGGCCGACAGACAGACCGACATCTTTCTAAAAACCTGTTTTTCGGATTCTCGAGGGTCGAAAACGTGAAGATTCGTTGAAATTAGCAAAAGTCACTTTTCGACCAAAACCAATACTTTTCTTATATCACCTTAGGTGATGAAGAGTAAAAAATTAGAAACAATAAAATAAGAAGAAGAAGAAGAAGGAATGAAGTTAAAAATCTGGAAATCGCGATTGTTGAGTGATAATTTTAAACCCAATTTCACGCTTTTTTATCTAGAAGCTAACTAGTACATACATGTGCCATTTTTTTTAAATTGGCCATTTTACCGAGCGAGACCGAGAGACGCAGCTGCAACAAATCTGCAGCAGCAGCAGCAGCAGCAGCAAGCTGTGGTAAACTGATATCGGGGGTTACAGGGGGATGCAATTTTCGTTCTCTAAACGAGGAACATCCGGACTGTCTAACGCCTCGCGAATAGCGTAAAAAGATGATGAAATTTTTTGAAAAGAATTCAGTTTTATTATGGAGTGATGAAAAATTGAAAAAATCTCAACGAAACTGCAGGCTCTTATAGTACATTATTTATACATATATAACCGCAGTATGTATAACTATACTTATAATATTTCCAGACACCGTTGAGTAAAGGCTTTCAATTTTTCAACACGAATTCGATTGACAGTTGTCAATATTATTATTATATTGATCTGGAATTAGCAGATCGAATTTCCTAATTCGTTTAACTCGTTCGTCGATATATTCTGAGTGATCTAAATCTGCCTGATTCGGGGCTAGGTTAAAGTTCCAAATTTTCAAAGTTTCGAACGTTCAAAATTGCGAATTCATTCGAGATGATTTAAAAATTTTCACTGAAGTTAAAGTTTGAAATATTAAAATTATAGGTAAGATCGGAATGCAGACAGCTAAAAACTCGGAAAGTTTAAAATTCCGAAAGTCCAAGAATCCGAAAATTTAATGGAAGGGTACGACGACGGAGTTTTGGACTCCCGGATCCTTAGCTTCCGGAAATTTTAACTTCCGATTTTTTTTCTCTCCGGTAAATAACCTTTCGAATAATTGCGAATCGCTGTTATTAAAATTCGGAATTCTTACCGTTTGGAACTTGAAGAAAACTTAAAAAAAAATTTCTCTCCCTTTTAACTTCTGTTCATTATTTCCCTTCGTTTATTAATCACAAGTCCTGCTTCTCAAATAGAAGCAATAAAAAAATAATTCGATTCAATTTGGCAAACTTGTTCTAATATATCGTTATATGCTGTTTCAATAATTCCTGGAGAACCATTCGAACTTGATACGTATATAATAGGTCGATAAAATCCAAATATAGTTTCAGTTTGGTCTGACCTTTCATCGGTGCTGGTAGAGCCAAGGCACAACAATTTCTCGACCATTGTGTCCCCGCTACGTACTTATATACCTACGACCCATTCCGTAGCTGTGAAATGCTTGAAATTATATGAGAAAATTGTCCGGAATAATATCTGCAGCTAGAGAATTTCCCTCACAAGTCCCTAGGCTAATCCCTAACATATCTCTTTGTAATCCTAACGTAATATAAATTTTACATTGACGAAGGATTTGCCTCTAATTCAAACATTATCATAACCTCGTTCCATATGTATAACAAATATCGCATTTCATTATCCTGTAAGGGCGTATATATTTACACTTTTGAAATTTGGATTATTATTAGATAGATAAGAAAAAGTGGTTATCGTAAAGTGCAGAGCACGTCGTTTATATAAATTTTGTTAAATTTAGAAAAACTACGCGTAAAACGAATGTTTTTGGTTTTTTTTTTTTTTAATTTATTTTCGCATTCTCGTTCAATATTACGCGTGTCGAGAAATCAAAAGAGAACGACTATATATATGGTGTAAAAAATTTATATAGTATTGAGAAATTTATTACTGTAAAAAGAAGATTGAAGAAAAAAAGAAAGAAAGAAAAAAATAAAATAAAATAAAATAAAATTAGGAATAAGCGAAAGCTAGGTTGCGAAAATTTTCTCGATTCTAGAGAAAACATAACCACCACGAAAGCACCCACTTTACACTGCGGTTAAATAAATTGCCACCTATTTGCGAGACAATTAACATTCGCTCCCCTTCCCCTCTGCACAGGAACGAAGAGAACGAATAATCCCTGTGGTGACGCTCTGGAACAGTTCCACCTTTTCTCTACCTCTAATATTACTCGAAACTCGAAGAACCGAGAGTGTGCGAAACTTTGTGAACCTGTTTCTTTTTTTTTTTGGATGGGGGGGGGGAGGTTGTTCATTTTTTGTCTTTTCTTATTTTTTAGAGTGCAGTTACAATATTCTTGAACAAAAAAAATAACATTTCTAGACATTCTACAATTTTCTACGTTGATATATATATATTCAAAGTTTACTCAATATATACCTTGAGCGACAAATTTTCGCTGAGGTATTTTCGCTTCTAACTTTTATCTCATTTTACTCGTCTCGGTTTCCTCCGTTTGAGATAAGCAACGAGCCAAGTCTTATACACCGACGACGAAGTAGAGGTAGTGATAGTTTGAACCAAAGTCTTGTGGATAGTTAAGACTTTGCAAAAAAAAAAAAAATAGAGAAAAAAATTTAGTCTAGAAAGTTTGGCAACTAATGTTTATATATACTTATACATATAATACGTATGTACTTACTAGCTGTGTAGATGGTACATACATACATACTGCAAATTGATTAACGATGGATGAAGCAGAAACTGCTCTATATAAAATAGACTGGTCTTTAAATAGCTCATATATATTCGAATTTTATTGTTCAGTCTGATGGGCTAATAAAATGTCTCCAAATAAAACCTGAAAATAAAAAAGTTTACTTATAGTTTGACAGAAATTTTTATTTTTGTTTTTTTAGTGTTCTGTATAGCTTCGAAAATTATATTGTTTGATTTTTAATAGTATATAGGTAAAAGAAGTGTACTAAATTTTAGATTTTTATATTTATTTGGAGATATTTTGGATCGTGGAAACATTCAAAATTTGAATATGATAAAATTAAGGACTACCCTTGTACATACGTATATGTATACATATAGGTATTTTTAGTTTTATACCAATTGCCTAGATAAGTTCAATTATCTTCAGGTATATTATAGGTGTAACTGTATTATATATAGTATATCGATTTAAAAATAAACAAATAGGTATGAAAATTTAATTAACCTTAGACAGGAGGTTAATTAAAGTTGAAATTAATTAGTGAAGTGATGAAACCGCGGTAGGTATATCATTTTACTCCGTAAATATATTATATATATATATATCTTGCTTTTCAGACTTGAATCACATTTCGTATACGTATAATGATAATGATCGTTCGAAGTTAGATTTTATATATTCAAAAGACGAACACGACTAATATATGTAATTTGTATGTATGTAGGTATACATAACATGAGAGTTGATGATTCGTAATTAGGAGATAACGATGCGAATTTATATAAGGCTGGGAGCAAAATTGTGTAGAAATTTTACAGGATTGTGAGGGATTCACATATTTTTATTTATTTCTTCTTATTATTCTACTTCTTCTTCTTTTTCGTCTTCTTCTTCTTCTTCCTCTGCTTCTATTTCAAGCTTAACATGTTTCGTAGATATTATACATTTTCATTTTCATTATTAAACGAGGGTTTAATTTTACGTAGGTACGAAGTACACCCCCAGGGTCCTTTAATATGAGAGAGAGAGAAAGATATAGATACGGGAGGACAGTGAATAATTCTGTATAAATTTATATACATGTATATTAGACCGCTTCAAAAAAAATCGACTATTTTTCATTTTCAAAGAGTAAGTCAAAAATATTGTTTTAAATAACGAAAAAAAAATGCTGTCAAAGTTTCAGCTCCTAATATTAATATCAAGAGGTGCCTCATCGCGATTTTCTATTTCCCATCTAAATAACATGGGAAAATTTTTTTTTTTAACTTTGAAATTTTATAACTCGTCAACGCATTAGTGTACTGATAAGACCAGAACATATTTTTGTAGTGAATTGAACGCTCTACAAAAAAGGTCTCTTGTTCTTTTTCGATAAATCTAGCTATTTCCAAGTTGGTGTATTGGTTATTGATGGTAATTAATCATGACTAACTTGGAAACAGTTGGATTCATCGAAAAAGACTAAGATACCTTTTTTTTAGAGCGTACAATTTTGAACAACAGTACTCATGCAGAATCTTTCTAAGTAGATTAATTTTCAAGATATAAAAATCGAAAAGTTTCACAAGACCAGTTCCCATGTTATTTAGATGGGAAATAAAAAATCGCGATGAGGCACCTCTTAATATTAATATTAAGAGCTCAAACTTTGACAGCATTTTTATTTTTCGTCATTTGGAACAATATTTTTGACTAACTCTTCGAAAATGAAAAATAGTCGATTTTTATGAAGCGGTCTAAGTTATATATATACATTATACATGTATACCCGAGAAAGATGCCCGTTGGATGCTCGACTGATTGAGTCAAGAACGCCAGCGGTAACGTATGGTAATTAGAAGACGTTATTAGCCACTTGATTCACTTTCCTAATTAAATCATAATTATCACTGGTACTAAATTTCCATCCATATTCTCTCAATTTTCGAACGATACTATATCACCAATATTATTATCATTATTATCATCATTGAATATTCGACGATTTACTTATAATTGATAGGAATTCAAATTGTAAACTGCATACACAGATACTTAGCAAAAAAATAATTCAAAGCTAGTTTACTGATTATGTTGAAGAGGCTAAATTCTCGAAAATGCTTAGTTGTCTGGAAATATTATTTAATTATTCGTTTTAAACGTATTTCGATTTGGTATAATATATGACTTTGATTTCGAATCAATCAATAAATAAATCGATCAAATTTTTACCTACAATTATGGTATAGGTATATAATATATAAATCAGCATATATATATATATATATATACGTGTGTGTAATATATAATTGCCATGAATATTTGAATTCACATTTTGTGTAATTAATTTCATACTTTTTTTTTCTATTTTTTTTTTTATAACCTTTTTGAATAAAAAAAATAAAAAAAATTTTATCCCTATATAAATCAAGGAAAAAACGTGCCCGTGGACCTGGAGGATATTAAAAATCCCTCATTAACGAGGGTCTCTCTGTAAAGCGGAATATATTTATCCCTCAGAAGAAAGTTTGGAAACTCAAGTATAAAGTTGGAAACGTAAATTATTCCATGTTGATGTCGGTAATTAGTAGGTACATTTTTCAAACTTGTTATATACGTATATATATACTTATATAGATATATATGTGAATATTCTCCACTTTTTATTTTAATTGTAATTTTGTTTTTGGGTTTTTGACTTGCGCATATTTTTGAATTCTTTTTCATTTTTTTATTTTTTTACAAAAACGAGGATCTTGTTTTTTTTCGTTTTTTTTTTTTGTCAAGAAAATAAAATATGGGTCAGCGCAGGCGGATCACCGAATGACTCTTGAAAATCGTAGGTACCGACCCCGAAACCTATAAGATTGTTATCACTTCCGCCTGTACGAGAATCCCATTGTCCCGATACTAAAGATAAGAGGGAAAAACATTTTCGCGAAATATCTAACAGACAGTATAGATCGATAGAATTTATACGAATACATCGCGAATTTGTCTGCAGGTAAAACAAAATTACTTTTCATTTTTTATTTTCTATATATTTAAGTCGCAGGATTTTCTTTGTGGCACGTTTTTACGCGGATTCGTTCGTTCGTTTTTTTCTTTTCTTTTTCATATTTTGGAAATTGGATGATTTGCAACCCTGAATTTATTATTCCGGTAATAACGAAAACTAATTTAAATATATAAAAGTACATATGTATGTATATACCGTCGCATTTGAAACGGTTATAACAATAAGCCAAATAAAACAGGTAGGTATTATATATATATATATATGTGGTTGGTCATACCTCGCGGGTTTTTTTTTTTATCAAACATAAAAATAATGGTCGTGTTTGGTTTTATCCCAAACCCCAATCCTAACGTAACGAGAGAAAAAGCAAAAAAAAAAAAAATATATTCTGCCTTGTGATTCTTGTGAGAAATAAGAAACGTGAATTTTCTTCTGGTTTTTCAAACCTGTAACCTATAAAATGATAACGAGATACCTTGTTCTGCCTAGAAGATCATCATTATATCGAAAATATGTATTTAAACAAAAAATTGGAAACAACATTTATATATTTTATTATCGAATGAACAAGGCCCCCCTTATTTCCAACGAAACAAAGAAGACATTCCATCAAAGCCTCGGGAGATCGTTAATCTTTATTTTTTTTTAATTTTTTGTTTTTTTTATGCCTGCAGGGACTTTCGATTTTCTCTATTTTTTCAAAATTATTTTTTCACGAGCCTCACTACTTTCAATATTTTTGTCTTCTACTTCTTCATCTTCTTCTTCTTCTTTTTTTGAGGAGGCTTTTCTTCTTTTCTCTTTCTTTATTTCCGTCTCGTTTTGAGAGTAGAAAATTTATCGAGGTTTCTTTTGAGATATCACATTGAATTTGGTAACGATTGATGAAGGTCGTGAGCTCTGAAGTCAGGTTGGATAAAGTTTATCAATATCTTCGAGTCGTAAACGGAACCGTAAATTTCATCTAAAGAAATCGATGGAAAAATCTTTTCCATGTCTTTCACAGGTCAAAGATAACCCAGTGATGTGAATAGAAATACATTTCAAAAAGAAGTACATTTATCTATGTATGTACATACATATACGTATATAGGGTATATAATAATATGTAGTTCGACGAATATACACCCATGTATAATACCACCGTTCAAAGAAATCTCTAAATGCGTTACTCAAGTGAAAAATAGAATTTCTACAGCCTACTTCGTCAGATCTTCATTCAAATATTTTTTGTTTTTATATACCTACGTGGTGAAACCGACGAGATAAAATCTCATGTAAATATCGAAAGTTTTACAGCCCTCCAAAAGTCTTCAAATACGCGTTATATTATACCCTAACGAGATTCAAGTTTTGCAATATTTTTTTTTATAACTTTTATTTTATTTTATTTTATTTTACCAAACACTCGTTCGATTCGTTCTAAATTCAAAATCATTCGTAGCTCCATTCAAAAGGATTGGAAATGTGGAAAGCGATTCCTCGCCCTAGGCAAGATGAGGGTGAGAACTCGTAAAATATGTTCGTCGTCAATCGGACGTGAAAGATTTCAAGGAATGGCATATAAAAATGAAAAAAAAAAAAATCTACAGAGGCTCTGAAAGGCCAGAGCGATTTTGCATTGGTTAAAAAAATTTCTTTCTTTGATTTATCTCGTTCATCTTTTATATATATGTTACATATATCGCATCTCGCTAATCCCCAAACAATTTTTTGGGGAATATAAATCTCTAAAATAATTTTTCACATCAATATCCATTAATATATCTTCAGTTTTTATGCTCGTTTCTTGACACACAAAAGCACATAAAGTCTGAATGATTAAATATGAACTTTTTACTTTTCATAACCTACGGTGATATAAGAAGAATATTGGTTTTGGTCAAAAAGTGACTTTTGCTAATTTCAACGAATCTTCACGTTTTCGACCATCGAGAATCCAAAAAACAGGTTTTTGGGAAAATATCGGTCTGTCTGTCGGCCTGTGCGACAAACTCGCGCGGTGATCTCGGAAACGGATCGATGAAAAAATCTGAAATTCACAGGACTTTACAACCAAATGATGGGCATGAAAAATTTCCATGTCTCGTTTAATTTGAACTTCCGGTTCTACCAGAAATGAATCGATTTTCGCTGTTTTACTGACAAACCTATACTTTTTTCTCTGTATTACCTTTCTAAATAAAAGAATATATTCTTCCGAGTTGAGAATTTCATATATATAGGGCATTCCTAGCCAATGACACCAAAAAAATTGTAAATATACCCAGATCGAATTAGAATGAATGCACTGTATAAAATTGTTGTTTGTCAATGCATAGGGCGATCCTTGCCAATGACAATAAGAAATTGTAAGTGTACTCAGATCAAATTGGGATTAAACGCACTGTATGAAATTGTTGTTTGTCAATATATAGGGCATTTTGTTCGTGTGAAATTTTCAATTTTGATCTTTTTTTTCGGGTATTCATTACTTTGTTATACTTTTTCTTCCCCTGACAAACCCATACTTGTTTTTAGTTTTGATGAAAAGTACTCCGAAAAACTTTTTCCGGCTTGTTTTTCATAAATTTAACAATTTTTATACATATAGAGTATACCATGTACCCGCGCATATAAATAATCCACGATAAATTACTTGTGACGTATTAGTGCATATAAAGTATAATTATTTCAATCCCCTCCCCACGCAGTGTATGGCTGAAGATTTAATGTCAATAAAAATAAGCATCAAGTTATATATATATAATAATTTACCAATGATGCAAATGAGATTATAAAAAGGCGACAATAATTTTGGTTTAATTAGAATTTAATTCTTGATTTTTCTATCCCGATTGTGGAAAATTTCAGTCTCAATTATTTTATCAATTGATTAAAAGTCCAATAGGTACTAATAATTTAGGAATTATAACGCAATTGTATAGTAAAATTGGATAATCTATTAAAAATTTACGTGAAAATAAATCCTAAAGTATTCGATGTATGCGCAGCGATAAAATTTCAAACTGGTACAGGTACGTTCTACATTTGATTTTCGAATCGTGTTAAATTTTGGGAGATAAGTTTCTAGTATATGAAGACTGAAGGAATAAAAAGCGTAAAAATTTCATCTAAATCGCGAGATATAAGCAATTTAAAAAAAAAATAAATAAAAACACATTTATCTTTGCAGCCGTTCGCAAAATTTAAAAAATGTGATAACGTCTTAAAATATTAACTCCACGTGTTTATGAACTGGAAACCCCGATCTCGTGATATCGGAAAATCTAAATATATTCGAGTGAAGAAAATTTCCTCAAGAGAAATAAGAAGGAAAAAAAATAAATAAATAAATAGAAAAAAAAATCTCAGAAAGTAATTTCCGATAATTTTTTTTATACCCGAGAGGTATACCTACTGGATGTTGATAAAAATAATCACTTCTCTCGAGTGGCTAATGTTCCGCGTATCGTCATCTCGCGACTTTGCACTCCTGGGCCTCTTCGATCCTGTCGAAGGTATTGAACGACGCTTCACATCGCTAGGGGCGCGGGGGGCAGGAGGGAAGGGGAGGTGGGGTGTCATCTCATCTGGCCGAGGTATACTCGCTGGGGTCTCATATCCATAAATTCTTTACGTCACATCCGAATGATATCACAAGGAAGATGTGTGGGCGATGTGAGAGGCAAACGAATCCTCACCAGATCTTCCCAAAATCTCATCTCATACTCGACTTCTCGTATACTTACTATACCCGTATATAACAGTTCGCATATAATATGAATAATATATAGACGTAAATCGCTATGATTCGAGTATACGTGTCGAAAATATTTTTTAGGATTTATTTTTTTCTTGTTTTTTGTCAAAAAAAAAAAAAAAACTAAATAAATAAATAAACTCGATTCTTACTCAAAATTTTATTTCAATATTATCCCTGCGGAACGATTCGGAAACTCGTAAAAAAAAAATTGAAAAACAAAAAAAAAATCAAAGATCACCTTTGAGCTTGAATATATTGGAAATTTTTCACCGAAAAATTTGATACGTCAGAGATATATATTCTCTCTTTTATATAATATATACCTATATATATAAATTGTGTTATATATAATATAATATAATGGCATAGATATAATCCTCGAGGATCACGATATAGAAATTCGTTGAGTTGAAAAGTCGAGTTTTATCAGTTCGTCTCCGAAATGGAACCATAAAGAAGCCTTAGATCAGACATATTCAAAGCCGTAAATTATACCTTATACCTGACGTACCTTCCAGAGTCGTTCGTCATCCCGAGAATGATCACTGCGACATAACAGGCGCTCTGCTAACGCAGGTGGATATATTTTTTTACTTTTTTTCTTTTTCGTTTTCTTTTTTTTTTATTTTCTTCCGTATGAAGGGAAGAAATCTTTTGACAGGCTCTTCTCGTAACTGCAGGCATTATATTTCAATTTTTGTATGAAAAAAAAAAGGCAAAAAATAACAAAAAGGATAAAAAAAAAATAAGTTACAGCTTCCAGACTGTCTCCATTCATTATATACCTTTCTTGACAGAGCATTACGTGATCTCTGCAGCAAACCTCTCTTATTCCGTGATTTGTAAAATGAGAATATAATTTTAATATGCAGATATACGACGTGTAGATATATACGTTTAGAAATATTGTTTTTGATCAGCTGAGTATAAATAGGAAAAAAATATTTGTAATGAATGTTTAGAAAAGAAAAAATTGCTATAGAGGTTCGATGAATATTTCAAAATCGTTATTATTGCAACATTTATATGCATCGATCCGGGAATTATACACAGCATTGTGTGTTATATACCTATGGTACGGTGTATCGTGTATGCAGAATTGTTAGTAGAAGGTTGAAAGGCCTAGAAAAATAAGAGGAGTAGGTAAAAACTGTTGATTATCGATTGGCGTGTGGCTGCCTCATTCCCAAGCTACCTCTGAATAATATACTGGGTAGGTACGTAGACTACTCGGTCCGGTCTCAGGGATATCTATCACCAGAGGAGATCGTGCTTTTTCTAGAAAATGAGAAAGAAAAGGAGAAAAAAAAAAAAAAAAAAAGAAAAGAAATGAAATGAAATGAAAAAAAAATAAATAAATAAAAGGGTCACGAAGTCAACGCTGTTATTTTTCTCTACCTGATACAGGTATATGTATATGCAGTCTGGTACCTATTTCGCATATTATTTCTTCTACTTCTTCTTCACACATGACGTACTATATTTCTTCTTTTTTTTTTTCTACTGACGAGCTTTTACCTCATTTTATCCTACTAGCTTTTGGTTAAATTAATATATACCTAGAAACTAAATTTTTTGAAAGAACAAACCACTTGACTCGTTGAAATGTGTGTTAAAAAGCTGAGAAATTCATATACCTGTATATATATATATGAGGCATTCCAGCCATAACCAAGCGGCCATTGCCTCGATATTTTTTTTTATTGTGATGCCAATTTTTTCTCAGGTACTTTTTGACAAAAAAAGATATACGTATTTCTCAAAAAAAATTATTTGTCATCCGGTTCCAGTTTATGACCTTTCAAAGCAGAAAAAAAATTATTTTCGACTAGATTGTAGCCTCCGATTTTTCTCAAATAAATTGACTGAAAAGTACATTAAAAACCGTATCTTTTGGTGGCTATCTCATCGTGGAGAAATGATTTTTCAATTTTTTCTATTTGAATGAAAGTGTGAAAAATGTGTTTTATTCGTAAAAAAGGAGTAAGTAAGCTTACTTGTCGGTAATTGTAACCCTAGTCATAAATTCGACAATAAGAATAATAACTGAAGAATGAAAAAACATCCACGATTTGCAAAAGAATTCCTATCCGAACACGTGTACTTACCAGTACTTACTCCTTTTTTACGAATAAAAACACATTTTTCACAGTTTCATCCAAATAGAAAAAATCGAAAAATCATTTCTCCACGATGAGATAGCCACCAAAAAATCCAGTTTTTAATATACTTTTTAGTGAATTTATTTGAGAAAAATCGGAGGCTACACTCTAGTCGAAAATAATTTTTTTCTGCTTTGAAAGGTCATAAGCTGGAACCGGATGAAGAATAATTTTTTTTGAGGAATACGTATGTCTTTTTTTTGTCAAAAAGTATACTTGAGAAAAAATTGGCATCACAAAAAAAAAAAATGTCGAGTCAATGAACGCTCGGTTATAGCTAGAATGCCCCATATATATTCACATAGTACATTCAATAGAGGGAAAATGATAATCTAGAAACATAATTAAATTAAAAAAAAACTCCTTTTTTTTGTCATATAAATGAAATAGAAAAGGTAAAAGTAGGTCCAGGTATACAGGAAATATAATACAGACGAAAGAAAAAGAAAAAAAAAAAAACAAAGCAATTTTTTATTATTATGATGAAGGTATATATGTATTGGTAGTGAACTAGATAACCTGCCTGACAATTTATTTATGGTTATATACCTATATATGTATACACCCTAGAGTATATGAAAGAAGAAACGGGAGCAAAGAGGGACTTTTGAGTGGTATCAAAAATAGATATGCTCTAGAGGTAACAAGTTGCGTCCGGGTATTTTATACCATATGTCTCTCTCCGTATCTCTGTCTCTTTCGATCCCTTGAGAATTTTTCAATTCGCCTATATATAAGGCGAAGTGTAGAGCAAAACGGAATCTTCCCCCTATTAAAAAAAAACAAAAATTTCTAATTTTATACGAAATTTACGAAAGAACATTTTGTTTTTCATCACGCAACTATATTCATACAAATATATCCGGTTAGTCTATATTATCAATCGTATAATTTATACAGTAGACTCCCGTTATTTCAGGGGTGTTCATTGTGGTTGAAATTTTGAAATTTTTATCCGTCAAGTTATTGAGATAAAAATATCGTAATATTTAAGGGGATCTGTTGTGCCTCACCCTTATCTAGAAATTAAAAAAAAAAAAAAAAAAAAAACAGAAAGAGGTAGAAATCTCCTCTTTTATCGAGTATTCAAAGTAGGTTAATTCAATTAAGCTTTTCCGCACGAAACTGAATGATTTATATAGGTTTGATGGTACAGTTCGGCTCGCTCAGGCGTTAACACGGTTTCACTTGGATTCTATTTATCTGGTAAATAGGCATGTCTAAACTTTAAGGGGAAAGGGTGGAAGGCGAAACTATAGAAAAGCACTTTAGAGTAGCCGTATAGCCACGACTTCAGGCGACGATGTAATTAATCTTGTTCAAGACTGTTTTCGTAAACTACAATCAACTACACTCAGTTAGAAAGTTTCAGTTTGGCAGGTTTGGCCACTATGGAGGATTCCCCGATAGGTACTTGAAGTTAACAGAACAAGACACCACGTTAACCGTTGCAGCACTTATGAACTTTGTCCCATTTTTTTTTTTTTTTTTTTTTTTTTTTTTTTTCACCGAGAAATTTTTTCATCTTCTGGTTTTTTTCTTTTGAAAATTTTTTCTTACAAGTTTTCTACCGCAGCAGACGTTGACGAATTCCGAGGATATTAAGCTACCTACTCGCTTTAAGCATGCATATAATTAGCCAAAAAATTTACCAAAGAAAAATAAAACGAAGATGAAAGAGTAAAAAAAAAAAAAATAACAAAAAAAAAAAAAAAAAGAAGAAAAAGAAGAGAAAAAAGCTTTTTCGAGGTAAAATATATAATTTTTTTCATGAATTTTTATTTTCTTCTTTTTTTTTTTTTATTTCCTTTGATTTTTTCACTTTTGAACCAAATATTCATTACGAAGTAAATTCCCAACGCGATTTCTCTCAATTTACATCGAAGTGCATTCAATCCTATTTCCTTTTCTTACTTTCCTTTTTTTTTTTTTTTTTTTGTAAATTATGGAAATCGAGATCGCTGCTAGTTCTGTAGAAAAAAAAAAAATGTAAAAATATGAAAAACGAAAACCTCTGCAGCCCTATTTTATGTATGTATGTACCTTGCCTATACCTACCTCAGTATACGAGTTAACGAGTTAACGAAGCGTACTTATACTACAAAACGTCATAACCGAATTACACCGGATACCGTGCGAGACTTGAGGTGGATTTAAAAAGTTCGAGTTTTAATTAAAAATCAAGGAAAGTAGGTACATACATACCCTACAAAAAGAAAAACAAAAATTATTTTTCACCGTATAACGCAGATTCACTGTAACACATCGTAACAGACTTTTTTTTTGTTCAAGTTTCAATCCTCTTTCCTATATATTTAATATCTGTTATAAATTGTTTCCCTCAATTGCAGGTTTTACTAATTAAAAAATATACAAAAAACAGTGAGCTTATTACGAATCGTCAATAATCGTCGATCGAAATTGATACTGTAGGTAAACTCTGAACTCATTATCCACAACAAATAAAATAAAATATATTAAAAAAAAAAAAAAAAAAAAAAAAAGACACTCAGATGAAATTTTAATTTGAAAACTTGCTTTGTCATACGAAAATTCTGTCAAAAAGAAGAAGACAAAAAAAAATACCTATTCCAAGTTTCATCCGGAGGTGACCTGCGAAAATAAACCCAACTTTCTTCATTTAAACTCACTCTTATTCTCGCTTTGAATTCACTCCGGGAATTATCATTCCCTTTCCTTCTTTTTTTTTCTCTTTCATCATCGTTATTATTATCATTATTATTTTTATTATTATTATTAATTTCGGATTTCTATCTGTCAACAAAAAATATTCATACCTAGTAACCTTTTTTACGTCTGTTAATCATCGATTCACTTTCTGCTCTTATCTTTAGAAAAGAAATTAAAAAAGAAAAAGATCGAAATTGGAAACTAATGAAACTGATTTTAATCCGATTCTAATTTTTCATGGTGGGATTTTGTACATAGTTTGTATTTTTTTAATTTTTTTTTTTTTGTATATAAATGTGCAAAGTTGCGAATGCGAAGCTCATATAGAGGGGGGGGGGGATGGATATTATAACGCGAGAACGAGTGAAGTATGTACTAACTTCAAAGTTACGTTAGGGTTTTTTCCCCACGCTTGCGCCAAAATCCTCAAAGTAACCACAGACTGACGTTACCAACCAAAGCTAACGTGTAAAGTCCTACTGGATGCTGGAAGCTAGTTGAACCTGCAGGGATGCTTGCTCATGTATATAAACTGAAAGCATTTGCATAGACACCCTTTGTATTATGGAGAAGGGAGACTTGCTACACCGTCGTCTGTAATTTCAGGTCCTCGAGATTAGTGTGAGCTTAAAGCTTTACCTATATTGGGATTCTAACGTCCGATTCTAACAACCGATGTAACAATCAATTATCTTATTTGATATTTGGATTCTTTAATTCTCCGAAAATTTTCTCATAAGCTTCTATAGTTTGTTTATAAATTAATAAAAATTATAGAATATTAAGTAAAAATAATTAATTAAACTTCTGATCTGAATGTTGGTTGAAAATTGTGAGAAAAATAAAAAATTTCTAACCATATTTCGTATCTGCCAAATTTTTTCTTAAATTATACAGAGCTTTATGAGATATTATTTATTGTGAAAAGTGGATATTGAAAAAATTTGGAAATTTAGAAATATGTATTCGTGGTACTGTCGTAGAAAAAATAGTTTTCACAAAAAATCGAAGAGCTCGAGATTGTTAAATATGAACAAGTTGATGTGAAACTGATCCTCATATATTCCCCCTTATAAGTGTACACACATATTTTTTTTTTTTGAGTGTTTCATAGGCATAGGCTTAGGCGTTTTAGGCTTTGTATTATATATCTTCTTTATATAAATTTTAGACTCTTCTTGTGTATGTATATGTATAATATACCGTTCGATCGAAAGCTTTTAGCATGGTTTGAGACAAAAGACAACTGATAGAGAGGGAATGGAGCCTTCTTGCTGTAGCATCAATCTTTTCATTCGTACTGGGATTGCTAAAATATTTTATATTGGAAAAAAAATTTTTTTTTTTGTTCCGTCGTTTCCTTTTTTTTTTAATAATCGTTGTGTTTCAATTGTTCATTATCTGAGATTCGAGAATTACAAACTCGATATACATATACATATATAAGTTGAGTTACTTCATGTGATGTAAAAACTCACAGCCTCTCGTCGATGAATCTCGATAATAATCCTGTTTACTGTAACCGAATTCTACCGGATTAATCGACATTATCTTTTCTCAGTTTATCCCAATATTCTATATCCACATAATATCAGGATTTAGTTTAATTTTGACACAGAGGTGTAAGAAAATGCTGCTATGTATTATTTATACACATCCAATGTAATTCATGGTTACAGGTTAGATTTTGGACAATTCTTTATTCACCTCTAAAGTCAAAATCGCCCAAAGTTTACATCCCACATTTTTTTTCTTCTGTTTCTGTTTGTAAACGTCGGTCAATTTATCACTTGGCAAACAGAGTCTATTCAATCCTTTAGGTAGCGAGATGTAAAATGAGATATCGAGTGCTTGCAGAAGCGGACATCTTATATGTTAGACTATCTATGTTTACTCATATACTTGACTTAGTAATAGCAACGACTCATAACGGTATAAAAATAACAAAAACAACCCAAATTACTCAAGACTTTCTTTTTTTTTTTTGTTCCTGTTTGTTTTATCCGAAAATTCGATCAACGACCACCATCAGCCAATTTCCACTTCACTCTGCGACATGTCCGGTAAGATAATATATATTTCATATCGAATTGTATACGTGTCGTTGTAAATAAAAGAACAAATAAGTAATTTATTTTATTTTTAGGAAAAGATTTTTATAAACGACGTGAATATTGTGAATGATTTTTTATATTTTTTGTTTCGTGAAAGTTGAAATAAAATTCTATACCTACATATGGAAATATTTTGTTCCTTTTACAAAACAAAATAAATAAAAATTAGATAAAAGCAAATAATAAAAAATAAAAATAAAAAATTATAATAAAATGTAGTGAGAACGCTCCAGCGACTGATACTTCTAGATAGCAGGCGGCTAATTTGCGTAATCTCGAATTAGAGTACTTGGGAGCTCTTTTACGACAAGGTGTAAGCATTGTTCTCGGCAATTACACTCCGCGCTCTGGCCCCTATTTTAATGCAGCTCACGATTCACGTTTATCTAAACTTTCTTTCTGTCGTTAGTAGGTTTTTGAAAATAATAACTAAAAAAAATAAAATAAAATAAATTTTTTATTGTTTCGTTTGTTTTCGGTTGTCGTTTAAATTCAAAATATTAACCAAAAATTTTAAACAAATCTGGAATTATTGAAAAAAGAATAAAATTCACGACTCGACTTTGAATTTTTATTTTTATGTCGCTTTTAGCGCCAAGGAAATTTCGGTTTAGATTCTAAAAACTTTTCCTTCATCTCTGTAATCGTTTTGCTATAATGGTCAATCCTGCAGTAACTCACGACGGCTATCTCGACTTTTTTTAAAAATATATCAGTCTCAATATTTCACAAGAAAGTTTGAGTCATTTGCATTAATATTTGCCTCGACGCCAAACCGCGACGCTGCATTATTCAAAAACTCTAAAAAAAAAATCCAGATTCCTTTTAAACCCATTGAAATCACAGCTGCCTCAGCTACGGTTTGTTCGTTCGCACAGTTTTTCTCTTTTGAACTCTACCGTCTGCAAACTCATTTTTCTATACATATTATATCATATACATCTTCAAAATTCAACTCTACGTATTCATTTCAAACTCCCACGATGCACGGTTGGTTTAAAAATTCATGAACACATAATGTGGATCGCATGATTTTATCATAAAAACGAAATCTTCTCTTTACTTTTGTTTATTAAGAAAACACAAAAAGTACTTTACTACTTGTTTAAAAAAACAAAGTTTGAAGTTCCGAATTTTGAAAGTTCAAAGTTCAGACGGTTTCGAATTTTCAGAAACGTTAAATTGCGTAGAATGAATTCCATGAATCCAAAAATTTAATAAAAAGACACGAAGCTCCATGCGTTAATTTCAAGTTTCGGAGTCTTGGCCCTTCGAGTCGTTAGCTTTTTGAATTTTAAATCGTTCTGATATTTTGTAAATAAACAAAAACGTTTTGAAACAAAGTTCTGCATAGGTATATATTAGAGTGTCTCAAAAAAACCGACTATTTTTTGTTTTTCAAAGAACATTGAAAAATCGTCAGAGTATCTCTAGAAAACGACCCTGTAAAAATATGAGCTCTTAATATTAATATTTAGAGGTGGCGTTTTGTAATTTTCTATTTCCCATTTAAATAACATGGGAAAATTTTTTTTCAAACTTTGGAATTTTGTAACGTGATAACGAGCTACTTCGTTAGTATGACAAAACCAGCTCTTATAGAAAATTTGATGCCCTACAAAAAAGGTCTGATTGACATTTTGCGTAAGTCCAGCCGTTTCAAAAATATCGAGCCTCAAACTTCAGACTGTTTAAAATTATGCCTTTTTTTTCGTAAATACAAAAAAATCAATTTATATGTATTAAAAACCCAAAATTATCAACTTAAGAATAAGTATATGCATATAAATATAATAAATATATAAAATGTATATATAATATATATATAATATATAATATATAATATATATATAATATATATACATTTTATATATTTATTATATTTATATGCATATACTTATTCTTAAGTTGATAATTTTGGGTTTTTAATACATATATTATATATACATTTTATATATTTATTATATTTATATGCATATACTTATTCTTAAGTTGATAATTTTGGGTTTTTAATACATATAAATTGATTTTTTTGTATTTACGAAAAAAAAGGCATAATTTTAAACAGTCTGAAGTTTGAGGCTCGATATTTTTGAAACGGCTGGACTTACGCAAAATGTCAATCAGACCTTTTTTGTAGAGCATCAAATTTTCTATAAGAGCTGGTTTTGTCATACTAACGAAGTAGCTCGTTATCACGTTACAAAATTCCAAAGTTTGAAAAAAAAATTTTCCCATGTTATTTAAATGGGAAATAGAAAATTACAAAACGCCACCTCTAAATATTAATATTAAGAGCTCATATTTTTACAGGGTCGTTTTCTAGAGATACTCTGACGATTTTTCAATGTTCTTTGAAAAACAAAAAATAGTCAGTTTTTTTGAGACACTCTAGTATATATACCATTCGAGCTTAATCATTGATGAGAGGTGTCAGTAGGTATATCTTTGTTTTGATAAACGAAGGAGAAGGGTCGCTATCGTATATATACGTACATGTATAACCTACCAACTATATATACCCTCCGAGAATATACACATGATGATAATATACTTCTGAAGGGATTAACGTCCGACTAATTGTTCCTCTCCTGTACGTTTACACTTTAGGGTGTGAGTTCGCTTGTCATCGTCGTCGTTATCCTCATAGTAGTCGGTGTCAAATTTGGTGTAAAATCAGTGTTCATTTTAGCGTTACACAATTACGTGGTACTCCCGCTTGCATTATTTCCATGCTTCAAACTCTAAATTAACACTTTGCCCTTTTCTCTTCCGCACCTAACGACGATGAATATTTTTTTTTTATCTTTTTAGTTTTTTAGTTTTTTTTTTCGTTTTTATTCTTTCTGTTTTTCTTGTATTTTTTAACAGCTACAAGGCTTCGAGCTTTTTTTTTCTTCTTCTTCTTTATTATATCGAACGAAGACTAAGTTTATACATACTTTTCATCTTTTTTTTTTTCTTTTTCGTTTATTACTCTATTTTTATAGAACACCGTTTATAAGCTGAGAAAGCAGAATTTTTTTAGTGCCTTTATTTGATACGATGAAAAATTGAATTCGTTTGTTTTTTTTTTTTTTCCTTTTTCTTCACCTGTGTGGGAATGATTGTTAAACGATATTGAGAACAGTTCCGTGGATGGATACAAATTGGATAATATATTGACGAGCAGTTTTTATACATAGGTATATCTATTTACCATAAAATAAAAAAAAAAATAAAAAATTTCAAAAAAAAAAAAAAAGTAAAAATAAAACAAAATTAATTACGCAATTAGACTCGTGTTATACAAAATTTTTATGTGCGAGAACAAATTCATTCCTGTCTTTTTCTCTGTTAACGAGTCCTTTGAACTCTGAATTTTCCTCACCCACAAAAAAGTAAAAAAAAATAAAAAAAATAAAAAAAAAATGGATACGAAAAAAAAAAACATGGTAATTAGAATTCTGTTCCAACCGAAAATCGTGGCTAAAAGGAGAAAAAAAATTTAAAAAAAAAATAAAAAATGTCCAGTCACTTTTTTAAATTCTCTTTCACCGAGCTGTATATATATATATATATAAAATGTATAATACGTATGTATGTATATATGTACGTATATACCAGTTCATAAAATTACTCCCAGCTTAACGTGTAATTTAAATAAATATATATAGGTATGTATGCGTATACCTACGTACCTATAATTCATCATAAAAGAAGAAAAAAATAAAAAAGGAAATAACGGAAAATCCAATTTCTATAGCCAACAGTATATGTATATATGGGGTATTCCACGCCAGTTCGACCAATTTTCAACCCGACCCCTTTTGATTTGACTGAAAGTTTTTTATCCTTTTCTACCCTATGAAAAACGCTTCTCAGAATTTTTTGAAATTTTTTTTTACCTAACCAAAAAAAAGTTATAAATTTTTGAACAAATAGCTATAACTTTTTCAAAATTTGACTTATCGGGACGTTTTTTTTTTTTTTTTTTAATTTTCGTTATTAAATGTACTTTTTGGAAACGAAATACAAAAAAATTATTCACACCTATCTTTATTCGGTTTTTTTTTTAGATTTTTGGTAAAAATCGAAAATTTCTCGATAATTACCATTTTTGTTTTTTTTTTTTCCATTTTATTGTATCAAACCTTGACATTTTCTGCGAATCCGCAATAGAGAGAATAAAAGTTAACCTTGATTTATGATTTTTGTCGATTTTTTTTTTTTTTTTTTTTTTGCGGAACGTAGTATTAATGAATAATTTATTCTTCAACAACACGTGGAAGTTAATTTTTATTCAAAAATAATTCTAACGAATTATTAATCACTGTGCTATATATTTATTAATTGTAATATTATATTATTTAACTTTAATCTAATCAACGTACTCTTCCAGAATTCAATTTATCTAAAAATTAACGATCCTCCTTTGCTCTTCGTGCTTACAGTGCAAATAAAACGAAAGACTTTTTCCTCTTTCGTTCTATTCTATTTGTCTACCTACTGTGATTGACCAAAAGTGCAGAAGTTGAATTTAGTTATATCCACGTCAAGTCTCTCTCTCTCTTGCTCTTTCTTTCCTTTCGTATCTCGTAGAACAAATTTTCTTTTTGTTTTTCACCTTTTTCTATCACTTTCTTCACAATTTTATACTTTAATACACTAATGGTTACTCGAGTACTGGTTCGTTACGTCACACTGTATATAATTGACCTAAGAATGTGTGCAGGGAATTCGAGTCTCAGTTAGTTTCACTTCGACTTCGAGTACGGATCTCTGTATATTATATATATATTTAGAAATATAATATAATATGAAAAGTAATTGCCACCCTATTTTCAAATTTGAGTTTTGTGATCCATGAACTGTGATTTGTGCACCACGTGCCGTTCGAAAACTCATCGATAAATGTATACAGGATTTTTGAATTTACGAAAATGTCTTTGGTATATGCGATGGTTTCTTCAGCGAATGACAAAAGGGAAATGTAGATAAATGAAGAGTTGAAAAAAGTACGTGGAAAACGGGACTATACGTATCGCTGTAAATATAAATATTTTCACCCATTCCATGCGGAATGGAAATCCCACCGAGCCCACTCTCGAGGTAACTTTTTCCGTAACCTGGAGAGTAGAGGTTCCCTCAGGTACCTATGCCACCGAGAGTATACACATTTTTTTTTTTTTTTTTTATCTCCTTCCATTTTCCTTTTCCTTTCACCATTTTTCTTTTTCTATTTTTTTTTTCCCCTTCATCCTCTTTCCTTTTTATCTTTACCCTTCTGCGCTCGGCTCATTTCAAACCGCCACCCTAATCTGCATTTCAAACCTTATTCCACTTCTATTTTATTCACCCACGTGCCCTTGCGGTTTAGACCCTAAATATTTTTAATTCTCATTTTTGCAATAGAAAGAAAGAAAAATTTGCCCGGAAAAATTGTCAAATTAAATACGAAAAAAAAGGAATTTTCGTTTCGATATAAAGCAGCGAGATTTTTCTTCTTTTTCATTTTTTTATTTCCTTTATTCTTTTTTTTTTTTTTTTTTTTTTTTTAGTAGATGTACCAGACTTTCAGAAACCTCTTTTTCGCTACCAACCGTATAACGACAAGGCTCATTTGTTCGAGTATAATACCTTCGTCAACAACATCGTTAGAGAATTGCCTTGAATGAGGAATTACGTTCGGACTAATTTCAATGTACCAGCCTACATTTCCTCTCAAGTATAATCAGAGCTACTGAAACACAAACCAGCTAATTTGAATAGACGCTTCAAGGCATATTATGCTATAGGATATAAACCCAGAATTTGTATTGTTATAGCTGTCCTATATAGGGTAGAAAATATACCACAAAAACCGATCCTGATTCAAACGACTGTACTTTTCTTATACAAATTATTATATAAAGAGATAGAAAATAACTGTAGTAGGTATACGTATAGAAGAAAAAGACTCTACGTTATAACAAGCTCCTCATTTTTTAATTTTCTTATTTTTCCTAATTAAAAGGAGCAAAAAACGTCATATTTTCCTTATTTTTTCTTAAATTATTTATTTCTTTGTATTACAGCGACGGTCGTCTAGTCGAAGGTGATCAAATACTGGCGATAGATGGACAGCCCTTGGACTCAAACATATCTCACGAGCAGGCGATCTCAATACTACAAAAAGCCCGCGGGCTTGTTGAGCTAGTCGTTGCAAGAAGCGCCCAAGGTAAGACGAGTAGCTACCTAAGGGTTAAATTTTTATTTTTGACATTGGTTAAAGTTCAGAATTTTTTTAATACCGTGATCAGTTAAAATTACGAATTTTTATATAAGCAATTAACTAAAAAGAAACTTGAAAAACACCATTCCGAAAGATGAATATTTTGACCGTTGGAAATTACTGAAAATTCGTAACTTAAAATTTTTATTACTAATATAGAAATACGTGCATATTTTTTTTTTTTTTTTTATATCGATTTAAAGAAGTTGGGAGCTCGTTAACGCCGGATGAGTTGTCCGGGGCTTCAAATTCGACAGCGACAGCAGGAGGAACATCCGGTGTCGTTGCCGGTACCGGTACAGGAAGTCAGACACACTCTGATAAAGATCAACAGTCAGTTGGATCGGTATCTGTATCAACGGCTATATCATCAATCGCTACTGCAACACCGGCTGCAGCATCAAGTATCTCTAGCGTTACAGCAACGACACATACACCAACATCAAATACTGCAGCAGGTCTTGTCGTCGAACGAAGTCCATCGGCGGTTAGCGACGCCTCAAGGACTGGCTCTGACATGGTGGTCAGTATAAAAAAAAGAAAAATGTTTTTATATTCAAATTTAAAAAAATTATTTCTTTACTTCATTTTCGAACGATTTATAATGATCAAAGTTATATGGCGTCTTTCTGTAACAGCTACTTTAATCTCTGATTATAGATACGTCAATATGATTTGACGTTGATCAAACGCTAATCTCGATCGAATATATTGGTATAGGTACTTATATATAGAAGTTTACCGTGATACTTCGTCAACATCAAATATACACGTTAACATCTATCAAAGGACTTTGGAAGTTGGAAGTTTCATATATATTATATTCTAGGTATAATAATAACGAGGAGATATATTGAGGATAATTTTAAGATCTCTGGGAAATGCCTCTCTCCAAGCTTTCTGAAGTTTAAATTTTATTCTTCAATGACGATATATATTTAGCTTTCTCTTTTTTTTTTTTTTTTAACTTCCCGCAATGAAAATTGAACATTTTTATAAAAAAGGGAAGCTATTGGTTTCAGTCCGATTTTCGAAAATCGAGTTTTCATCAGATCTCGACGTTTTGGGGTCCTGGGAAGCTATTCTGACTATTTTTGGATGGACGTCCGTATGTGTGTGTGTGTGTAAACAAATTTTTGTCGCACGATATCTTTAGAACGAATCGACCGATTGGAATGGTTCTTATGGCGATCGAAAGGGTTTATCAAGACTTAGATCTGATTAGATTTTGGAGTCGATCGGTCGAGTAGTTTCAAAGTTATTTGAGAAATAAAAATTAAAAGACAATTTTTTTTCATGCTTTTAGCGCATAACTCCTAAACTGTTCGTGCGATTAGTCTCAAAACTTGATGAAACTTAGCTCTTGGATAGCCCTTTCGATCGCCGCAAGATTCATCAAAATCGAACGATTGGTTTAAAAGATATTGCACGACAAAAATTTCTCTTTTTGTCGTACGATACCTTTGGAACGAATTAACCGATTTGAATGATTGTTGCGGCGATCGAAAGGGTTCATCAAGACTTAGATCTGATTAGATTTTGGAATCGATCGGTCGAGTAGTTTCAAAGTTATTCGAAGAATAGAAATTGAAGAAAAAAAGATTTGTATAGGGAAAACTAATTATACTTATAACCTTCTTTAATTTATTATAAACACAATAGTATCAATTAATTGTAACGTATTCAACACAGCTGGAAGTTTTCGGGTTGGCTCACAGGTCAACCGGTTTCCTGATTTTTTTTTTTTATTCCCTTCGATGGAAAATAAATAAGAATTTCCCCATTATATGTGGGGACTATAAATTCACCCAGTCGTGAAGCGGAGTCGATAAAGTATAATTTCAGACTTTTAGTTTTAACGACCCTTAGATAAGGATCGATTAATTATAGCGAGATAGAGTTTTATATACAGTTTTAATATCATATCGAGGTACCTGCCGAGTTCGAAAATTATTTTCATTTCAAAATGGTTATGAGAGGGGTTTTTTGCCAAAGGCCATCTGTGCCATGAATCTTATTTTATGCATACCGCAACGTATTGCTTTATTCTTCGACCTATAAGGTAAATATATTCAATTTTACGATGACGCGCCAATAAATTCTATACAGATATATGCATACAACAGAGAAGAATTTCAAATTTCTAACTTTAATACTAACTGATATCCTGCAGACTTCACATTTCATCCCATATAATAATATTCTTCTTTCATTTCATCTCGAATTTTCAATTCAATTTACTTTATCTTTTTTATGTACTAGATATGTGTAGGTACTTTTGTAAACAGAAATAAGTTTTTTTTATTCTCATACACCTCATCACGTATCTCGATTTACCAATCTTTAAAGTTGTATAAAAAAAAAGAGGCTAAATGGAAATGGGCTAAAATTACGAATTTTAATATCAACTTGCAGTCTTGGGAATAAATATTGTCGATTAAAAAAATTTCCAAATCGAATAACACCAAAGGTAAAAAAAGAAAAAATCGGAAAGTCCAAAACGTTTCAAAACTTTAAAAAATTCGGAACTTCCATCCGCCCTCTTTATTCACATCGTGTGATTAAAATCTTGTTGGAACCTTATACTTCACTATTTTTCGCCTCGTTGAATATCGGGGTAGTTTATATTCCACCGTAGAAATCGAGTGTTCAACGTATATACGTATATACTTACGTACCTTTCGACCTACTGAAAATGATGTACATATCTACGTATAACGACGAGTGGTCAACTACCACATATATAGAGGGTCGAGTATAGCCGCTGCATGACCGCGAGTAGGTATAACGTTGAAATATGGGTAATTAGAAGATAAAACCGTCGTCCTATCGCTTCAACTACGCCGTGAGTGGGAAACCCCGTTGCCTCGTTTCGACCAGCGGGGGGTATCAACCCTCGATTTTATCCAACGATGAGAGTTTCCGCTGACGCTAGCGTCCTAGAATTTCAGTTGGCATATGTTTCCTCGAATGGTCATCGAAAAGCTCAGCTCGATTTCCAGAAAAATCTGCTTTTTATATCCCAAAATAATAATATATATAAATCTAGTAGTATTTTTTCTCGCTTTTCCTTTTTCGTTTACTATTCTATTTTTGTCTTTTGGAGTAAAGATTGTAAATATATAAAGATCACAACTCTGTCGAGGGATGCAGGAGAAAAGTTCAAGTCCGAGGTAAGAAAGTTTAATGAAAGTCGGTTCTCGATGGTGACTTGTCCCTAGGGCAATGAAGTTTTAATGTACTCCTTTGGAGAATAAGAAGAATAAAAATAAGAAGAAGAATAAGAAAAAGAAGAAGAAGTTGCTAGTAGATAATCACGATCGATTTTCTCCCTCTGACTTGTTTAATAATTATTTATTTACTCAGTTTTCTTCGACCATTTACTCAGCGGGATATATAAATATTATACTACAAGGCTACTGTTACTAATACTACAACTGATGCTACTGATACTAGTACACGAAGGGTTTCCCATACGCCTTTTAGATACATATATCTATATATAAAAGTCTCAGAGAAATTACACCCTTGGGGAAATAAATGTAGGAAAACACGTCTCAGCGTTAAGTACCTACCCCCAGGTAACCTTACAGCTTTCAGACTGATTGGAAAAACTTCATATATGTACACTCGATGAGATATTATGAATCAGTATTTTATATATCATTTTTCTTACATACTTATTCATTTATTCATTTGGTAATGATTTAACCCTCGGTTATAAATTGGACTTGACTTGAAGAAAAACAGAATAAAATTTACCCTCGTTCTTACCTAAAATTTGAATTTTATTTACAGATCAATTCACAGAGCCTAATACTTGGTTTGTGTATTGTACATACATATATACCTATAGGTACCATTTATAAATTATACAACTCGGTAAAGTGGAAAAAAAAAGTAAAAGAAACTTGACGTTGTTCAAGAAACCAGCTCCTCGGTATTATTTACGAATTTAACAAAGCGCACGCAGCTTTTTTTTTTTTTTTATCTTCTCGAGAATTTATTCTTCCCTTTCTATTATTACGGGGTAAGGTAAAACCTACCTACCTACCTGACTACCTTGAAGGAAGGACTTTCGTGGTTTAGGCTTGGGTTTAGGTGAAAGCTTAAGCTTAGCATGGTTTTAGGTCAGGTTAGACCGGTCACCTGTTTTAGGTTCGGGCCACTTGTCTTCCAGGGTTACTTACAAACGTGTTTCGGGGTTGTAAATAGCCAGTGTTAGGCTTGGCCATGTCTTCTATACATCTACCTACCTGGGTATAACCACTTGCTTTTACCTTACGTCAGCTATCGATTTTACCTTTATACTATGTACGTCGACCCGTGGCCACATATGGACAACGCCGTAGTCTTTACTAAAAATAAATAGGAGAGAACGAGGTAAAGTGAAAAAAGTAATGCCAATCTAGATAAATAAGGGTGAATTAGTATTGAATGAAACTGAATTCACCCTCAACGAGCTTCTTTCGATCTATTCACCGAACGTGTGGTTCTTATTTTCTATTTATACTGTCCAGTCGATTTTCCGTTAACATTTTTTTTTTTTTTTCTTTCTTTCTTTTTTTGATTTCATTTTTTTATCTTATTTTCTTTTCCTTTTATATTTCACGAAGTCTTTTAATATCTCAGAGAAATACCTACAGAGATATCCTTGGCTGGTTCTCGCCAAGGCATAAAGGTAACTTCAAGCACTTTTTAATGACTTCTTCAATTCTCAGACGCGAAGATTTACATTTTATTCCAGAATTAATATGAACGTGTTACTTTTTTATTTGTTAATTTTTTTTTTTTTCATTTCCTTTTCTTTGGTGCGCTCGTTTAACGATCGAGTGAACAAAAATTAAAGAGAAGTATCAGAGATTAAAGAAAAAAAAAAAAGAATCTCTCAATTTCGAACGAATCTTTTTGTTTTTTTTTTTTTTGTTTTTTCTCTTCTTATTTTTTAAGAACACGCAGAAAGAAAGAGCTTTGAAGTGGCTAACTAGCTAATTAATTTTTTCTTTATTATTATATTTAAATTAAAATGCTATCGCGTTTTAAACGACTGCACGAATGATACTTGGCAAAATTAAAAAAAAAAAAAAAAAAAATAAGTAAAATATATACAACCTCCCTAAATCGGGAATAAAAATCTTGAATACGATTTTTTATTTTTGCTTTTTTTTTCGTAACGTACCCTCTCAGCTGCAGGCAATCCGAACATAACAAAACAGAACGAAAATTTCCATTCTGAAGAAATCGCGAGTATACGTATAAGCCGTATACCCTACGTACCTACCCAACGGCGTGTATATACATACCCCCTATATATATATACCTATATAAAAAGTGAAAATGAGGCAGAAGGCGGGAATCAAGATTCCGGACTACAGAACCCTTAGACTTTAGAGTGGTGAGAGTTTCGGTAAGGATTGCTTGATAAGCTTAACCCTGAATCCTCGCTCCAGCTCAAGAACAGGTCAAGTCGCCACTAGAGTCAACCTTTCATCGATTATTTCTCAACTTCTTCATGCCTCGGATTAGTTTCTAACAATCGCAGCTTTTCCTCACCCCTTATACTCTCGACTCTGGACAAATTCCCATTCAGCTATTTTTTTTTTTTTTCGTTTTATCTTTGTCGTTTTATTTTCTGCTCTATAACCTCTTCGAATAATTCAAACTGTCTTTACTTGTCATCACACTGCAAAGTCAGAAATCTCCTCATTGTGATTATCTATTTTTCTCCGATTCAAATGATCGAAATTGTAACTCTCCTTTTTTTTGTGTGTGGGGGGGGGGGGGGGGGGAAACCAAATTCCAAAAAAATCTATTTCTTATTTTCGTCTGAGTTTTCTTATCAATATAATAATATCGTAAGATAAATATTTTTGTTTGTCTCCTAGAGAGAAATTTGAGAAAAAAGTTTCTTTCCTCCTTCATGCTTCATAGTCCTAATGGACGAAATGACTAAAGTTTTCTCCTACGTTGGATATACATATACCTTATATTCCGGGTGTTTAACCGTTGGATTAATCGTTGAAACTTACCAGATATAGTAGATCGTTGTGTTACACTTTTGGTTTTATTCAGTCTCACGGTTCGTTGGTTAGTTTAGAAAATATAAAAACTTTTTCTTTCTTTTCTACGAAAATAGTCTGTCGTAGAAAACTTATTATTATACCTACTGCAGCACTCCGAAAAAAAAGAAAACTAACTATAAAACTGGATAAAACTATCACATTTAATTCAATTGAGTTCTTTTCACGGCGGTTCATCGATCTAAATGAACTATTTAGAAAAAAATATATCTATATATACTTTTAGCTGTGACATGTCTTTCATTGAAACTTTTTAAACTACTTCTACTTGCTGGACTGTCGGTTTCGAGATACTATATCTATATGTGCTGTAGTATAGGATAGAGATGTAAGATACATGCAGTTAGTTCGATCGTATCGAAATCGGTATCTATACCCCCTCCTTACCCCTTATTTCTTTCTCAAATAATCCTTCTTTTCTGCAAAGTCTGCACAGCACTATAAGGTACGGGAGGGTTAAACCGTGTATACCGAATCGAAAATCAATATCCAACCCCCCTATAGTATATATTCTCGAGACATTTTCAACGCTAAGCAACGAACGTAGAGACGAGCGTGTATAACAAATCTGACAATTCGTAACGATCGTAAAAATCGGTTTAACAGGTACATACAATTTCGAAGTCATTTTTTTTTTTTTTTTTCCACTATTGATTGATACATGATTAAAAATTATTTAAGATTTTATCGATTTTGCGATTTGCACAGATCGATAATTCGAATTTTATTTTGGATTTTAAGCCTTTTTACTTTTCATCGCCTACGGTGATATAAGAAAAGTATTGGGTTTGGTCGAAAAGTGATTTTTGCTCATTTCAACGAATCTTCACGTTTTGCAACCCTCGAGAATCCGAAAAACAGGTTTTTGGAAAGATGTCGGTCTGTCTGTCGGCCTGTTCGACAAACTCGCGCGGTGATCTCGGAAACGGTTCGATGAAAAAATCTGAAATTCACAGGACTTTACAACCAAATGATGGGCATGAATAATTGCCATGTCTCGTTTATTTTGAACTTCCGGTTCTACCGGAAATGAATCGATTTTCGCTGTTTTACTGACAAACCTATACTTTTTTCTCTGTATTACCTTTCTAAATGAAAGAATATATTCGTCCGAGTTGAGAATTTCATATATATAGGGCATTCCTAGCCAATGACACCAAAAAAATTGTAAATATACCCAGATCGAATTAGAATGAATGCACTGTATAAAATTGTTGTTTGTCAATATATAGGGTGATCCTTGCCAATGACAAGAAGAAATTTTAAATGTACTCAGATAGAATTGGGATCAAACGCGCTGTATGAAATTGTTGTTTGTCAATATATAGGGCATTTTTTTTTATGTGAAATTTTCAATTCTGATCTTCTTTTTCAGTTTTTCATTACTTTTTTATACTTTTTCTGCCTCTGACAAACCCATCCTTTTTTTCTATTCGATGAAAAGTACTCCGAAAAACTGTTTTTCCGGCTTGTTTTTTTTTTTTTTGTTTTTGCAATCTTTGATAAAGACTACGTAAATCGAAGTTCAATGAAATTCCAAATAATTCCTAATCAAGTTTTCTAAATCCGAGTAATCAGCTCCGAAAAAACTAAGTCTAGTAATATTTTCAAAGTGTGTATACCCGGATACATTCACGCATCAATCGATTCTTTAATCAAATCCGCAGGTTGTGGATATACGATAGATTTTATTCTGTGCTGCAGATGTATTATATCAGTTTCCGTAATTTCTTGTTTAATAATTTGCTTTGTAATACAGGCTTTTGGATGATTATTGTTAAATATATCTACCTGCTGTTCAAAGTACAGTTACTTGATTAAAAGGGGTGCTTTGTGTCGTTACTCAACGACTGTCATCCACTTGCTGTTAATAGGAGAAAGGCAGGGCTAAAAGCTGTGGGATGAGTTGGGGTACGAGTCGCCTGGAGTGATTGGAAGAGCAAAGGAGTAACGGGAGTGGTTGATAGTAAAGGGCAAAAGCAAATTTGCCTATTCGATTCGAACCACGCGAAGCTCTACGTCGAAAATTAATTGTTTTAGTCAGGATGTCGAATTCCTCTTCCTATACCCTACACGGTTTAACAGATCATAATAATACACGGCCTCAAACTCACGGCGAAGAAAAAATCGTACAAAGGAAACAAAAATCGGTTATTGAAACAAAAAATAAGCAAAAATGTTTTTTTTTTTTTTTTATTACTCTCTCTGTTATTTCGAAGAGTCTAAAAAATTGGCGAGTTCTGAATTGCCTTTTCAAAGCTCTATTTTTCTCTTTTTAATTTTACCTATATAAAACTTTTTTTTTTTTTCTTCTTGCATTTTTTTTTTCTTCACTTTTTTTTGAACGTTTTTATAAAGTAAAACATGGGCTTAACTTAACGGGCGCGTTTAACTTGCTAAATAAATTATTTAAAAAGATATTGGGTAAAGAATTTTAAAGAGGCAATTTTAAGCTCTTTCTCGCCTTTTGGATAATGGAAAGTAAGGGATGAGAGAAAAAGAAATCGCGGCGTTGAAGTTGTTCAATCTAATCTTGTAGATTAGAAGTTGCAAATTTAAGGAGTTAAAAAAATGACCGAAAAAGTGGCGTATATATTTTTATTTTTTTTTTTTTTTTAAGATACTCCAGACTACACTTTGCTTTAAAACTATTCTCCCAAAATTTATACACGGATCTTATATATATATACCTAAACCCCGTATTCGTGTCAGAGTTTATTTTACACCCTTGATCTATCGATATTTTATAACCTAAAGAGGTATAGACGTTGGTTTCAAAGAACGCATCTCGAAGCAAACAACCTCTCATAAATTTTGGTTTTTATCGATACTGTACCCGTATAGCTTCGTCGTGGTATAAAAAAAAACGAAGATGAAAAACAAGAATCTCGATATTTTATAACATCGATAGGTATACATATGTACACAAGGTATATACGTACATACATACATTTTTTAAATTATGAAACAAATTTACGTATTTAATTTTTTTGATTTTTTGTTTTTCGACGATACTATAAAGCTTCGTAAAATTTATTCAATTAACTAATAGATGCAGTTTAATTAAACCTTTGCTAACATATTTAACAGAAAAGCCACTTTAATTAACTTCTATAACAGTTCTTTACCTCGTATACTTACTTACTTACTTACTTGGTTACTTTTAGCCGTTGCTAGTAACTCCGGTAATTGCAAACTACGAAAACATGTATATAGTATATGTATATACAAATTTATATGTCGTTTAAGTATCCAACATTAATTAATATGGGTATTTATACCACAAGCTTTTCCTGCTGTTTCTCCCGTTTACTTTACTCCTCCATATATGTCTCACATGTCTTGGTAAATATACCCTGTTAAATATTTGGTTCCCGCATGTCGAGGAACAACGTGAAACAATATATCTGCGAGTTGATAATTTAGGTAATTAATATACTTGATTAGAAAATGAACTTTAGATTGGGTACCTATTCTACTTCATAGATGAGGGAATATAATAAACCCTTTTGTTTGACGATTCTGATCATGATCTGTGTTAATTTCTCTCATAGGTTATACATCTAGTCAATATATAGAATTATCTCCATTCTATACGTATACGTTATTTAATTGAAATAATAGAAAGAAATTTTTTTTTTTTTTATTTTTTTTTACAAAAAAAAATTAAAAAAATAAAAAAGTTCGATTATTTCAATCGTCATTATTTAAAACTCGACGAGGTCCGCCGGAGGTTCAACTCCACGGCTATCGATTATCGATATCGCAGAACAGATTGAATATCCAATCACTGCGCCTTGTTCTGCGCACCAATTCTAATCAATTATTCAAATCATTGTGCGGTGAAAATTTCTTTTCTGACTTGTTTTTTTTTTTTTTTTCGTTTTTTTTTTTAGCTTTTCAAAGTACTTCGACATGGTTTAATCTCCGGCGAATCCAAAGGATTGTATTTGTGTGCGTGTGTGTGTGTGTGTGCTTGTGTAGGAATTTATTGATTTTGTTAGTTTTAAGCATCAGTAAATTCTAACCAATTTCTATCTCACATTTAATTCAATTTCATTTCATTTCATTTAATAAACATACTTCGTCTATTCCCGGGTACCTACACGAAATATTGAGGCAATAAATTTTCACTCGCCAAAAAAGAGGAAAAGCTTCTTTTTTTTCTTCATGTTTTATTTTTAATTAGAATGTTTTTTTTTTTTTTTGTGGGTGCTTGAGGCAGGATCAATTGTGGGAAAACAGAAACAATACAAAAAAAAAAAAAAACAAATGTCATTATTTTTCACTCTTTGTTTCTGAGCAAAGTAACGATTTTACAGAGTTTAATTACCCTATGTAAATCAGATCGTGTATATATATATATGTATATATACCACTCGTTGGTTCACATCCTACCCTTAAACAACGGCGGACGATACAAAGCTTTTTTTTATTTGTATAATTTTTTTCTCTCTTTTTATTTCAATAAATTTTCTATCTGCAATTGATATGCTTTATCTTTACAACGGCAATGTGTTTTTACCATTGATTATCACCCCGCGATATTTAGGTATACCTATAACTACTCACGATAATCCGAAATACGGAATACGTATATATACAAGTACCTACGTATAAAAAATTAAAACACGAAACGATAAGCAGCTATAGCCCCACGGATTCCATTAATTTATTTTAATTTTTCAAAGTCGTTCTTAAGTACAAATTTCTTTCTTGAATGGATTTACACCCATTTATATCTACCTAGGTATATATATATATATATACAAGTTAAGGAAAAAATTCATTTTAAATATTTAAAGGATCTACGTCGACGATAAATTTATCCATCTCAAATCTCCTGGTATACTTTTTTCATCCTATAATAAAGGATCCATTTTCAGACTGAAAAATTGACGATCTATTTTTAGAGCTAGTGGTGATGGTGGTGGTGGTGGTTCTGTTATATTATAAATGATAAACTTATTTATTGTTATGTAATACAGAAATTCCAAAAAAAAAAATTTTACCTCCTACAAGTAAACCAATTTTTTTTTTCTTCCTTCTTTTTTTTTTGGTGTTGTTATCTACGATTAAAACTCTGATACCGCAAATAGATCCAAAAAAAATATATATAAAACAGAAAAAAAAGAAACGTAAACTGCGAGCAAACAGCCATGAGGATTATTTTTATTTTACGGCTTGCCGCGCAAACAAACAACTAACGAAAGCCGTGATTTACGTAGATATATCTATATACTATATAAAAATAATTAAAAAAAAAATCAAGTTTTTGTCGGCTGCAGTTATACGATATAAAAAAAATAAATAAAAAAATAAGGCTGCCATGTGATTCAGACAAGTTTATCTGTAGACTGAACGGTGTATTTTTCAATGTGCATTTATACCTCTGTTAAGTATATTCTTTTATTTTTTACTTTTATTCTTCTTTTTTTTTTTTATCATTTAATTTTTTTTGTTTTTAACGCTTTTTGACCCAATTTTACAAGCTTTTTCCATTATATCAATCTCCTCTTGTATAATTGAACGAACCAGTGATTAATTTCCCATCGTTTTAACTAATGGATGACGGTATATTTTGTTACATTTGAAATTTTTTTTTTCGAAGATCGTTAAACAGGAGTATTTAAATTGTACATTAATTAAGTTACGTTATATACTATATACATAGGTATATACTAGATATATACTACATCAAACTTATTGAATAAAATAATTTATAACGGATTTGAAACTTTATCTATATATCATAAAGCTTATATATATATATACATATATACGTATGTATATACTTTATAAAAAATAAATTGAAAACTTTTCTTCATATAATACGTACATATACATATATACAAAAAACTCTTATTTTATAGTACCTATACGTATATATATACGTGTATAGTATATAAGATGTTTGATCGATGTTAACCCGTTCGCTTCCCGCGTTCTGAATTCACGCGAACGAACTGCTTTTAAAGACTTGTTTTTTTTTTCTTTTTTTTTTTCTTCTTTCTTTTTCTGAGATTTGACTTCAGATGAGTTTGAGTAATTTAATATAAATAATAAACGATAAAATTTTGTATAAAATTTTCATTCTGTCATATATGTATAACTCGCCTTGAGTAGAATAAATTTTGACGATAGAAACAGAGGAATTGAAATTATACTGGACAAAGTGAGGACCCATGGCTTTGATGATAATTAATGAAACGCTAATTGCGCTTTAGGAACGTCGATGTCGGTTTTTATAAAATTATATATATATATATATATATATATATATATATATATATATATATATAAATTTTAAAAGTGTGTATAATAAATTCACCCTACCATTACGCGAATTTCATTCAGGGGAAAATTTAATATTAATTTATCATTTCCCGTTTTGCTTTTTACTTATATTTCATTTTTTTTTCTTTCTTTCTTTCTTTTTTTTTTTTGTATTAATGAAATCTCGGTAAGAGAAACAGCGACCGTTTTTCATTATTTGTATTATACCCAGGGAACTGGATTGAACTCGAGAAAGTGAAAAGAAAAAAAAAGAATAAAAAACGAAAAGATAAAAAAAAAATGAATTTTTCGCTTCAACGGTACCTATACCTACTACGGCACTGTATTATATTATACATACCTATATTCCTGTATATTTCTATATTTCTATATAGTTAACCATCGCGGCACCGGAATGATGTAATATAAATTCCAGTTCTCGATAAATTCTGTATTGCACTCGAGCGAAATAAGACCCGTGGATAGCGAAAAAAGGAGGTGCGAGTAGTAGAAGGAACAAAATGAAAAAAAAAACAAAAAACAAAGGGAAAGATGAAAAGGTAAAGGGAAAATATTGAATAAGAGACATGAGGAAAAGTTAAAAGCTCCTTATTAAACCCGTAGGGATTTATAGAGATCGAAATACGACCCGGAAAACAAAACAGAAAAAGAAAAAAAAAAAAAAAGGAAAAAAGAAAAAGCACAACGAATTTAATACCGGCTCGTGTCACGTCTGTACCTATACACTCGAATCGATAGCCATTGCATAAGAGGGCTGGAGTTTCAAATGAAATTTCAAAGCGGTATAGGTATGGGTGCAGTATAATTGCATTCTCGAAATACTATCAACACACTGCACAGTGCTAATTAGATTTTGAAATAAAGCTTATATACGGTGAGGAATAATCAAAAGCGATTATAATTTCACTGCATCCTGAAATTATACCCAATCAATCTAACAAAAATAAAACAAAAAAAAAATATATACTCCTATCTACTCCATATTCACATCGTTTGTCATTTCAGCTGAACACGGAGTGGGCACAAGTTGAAGTGATCAATTTGATCAACGATGGAAGTGGTCTTGGATTTGGAATCATTGGTGGACGAAGTACCGGAGTCGTCGTCAAGACAATTCTTCCTGGGGGTGTTGCTGATCGCGTAAGTTTACCTTTCAAAAATTAAATATATGTATATACCAATCCAGTTGATTCGAAGCTATAAAATTATTTTTTTATGATTTGAAAAAGTTTTATTTCTGTATTTTTTATTTTTTATTTATTTTTTTTTTTTCTCTTTTTTATTTTTCTTACACCCTCTTTTACGTCCAGTTGAAATTGATTCGGGAATTGAAATCGCCGTCATAAATCCGGGGGGAAATTATTTCTTTTCTGTAGAGAGAAGACGCGCGCTATAGGTGAGTCGAATATTTTAAAGAAAAGAATTGATAACCTGACAGCTTTTTGGCGAAATCTAAATCCCGTAAGAATTGAAAAAATAAAAAATAAATAAAAAGAAAAGGAATAATTGAAGCTTCAAAGGGTTAAAGACGAACCTTATCCCAGTTATTACACATCAACGCGAATAGTGAAATAGCTTTGCGCTATATACATACCAAATGAGAAAAAAAAAAGTCTTCAATCAACGGTCTTTACTACGGACACTGCAGTCTTTCTCAACTCATATCAAAGGAAAGTCTTTTACTTTTGATACCTAAGGGAGTTGCGTATAGATCGTCTAGTCCATCAGCGACAAGAAAGACCTGAAGTGTTTCTTTTCAGACTATAATCTATACATACCTATATACCGAAAAATAGTTATAGTCGCTGTTTCTTTTGACCCTTTTTTTTTTTTTATTTATCGTTTGAAAAAGGGACGATTATTTTTTCCAACATGTAACAACAAACCCCATCCGATCCGTATATGCGATTAAAAAAATTTTTTTCTCAAATATCTGATATAGAGTCTAAAGTAAAAAGAAAACTTTTATTATTTAGGATAATAGACTTCAAAGCGGAGATCACATCCTTCAAATTGGCGATGTCAATCTCCGAGGAATGGGAAGCGAGCAAGTCGCGGCTGTCCTACGTCAATCTGGGACCCACGTACGTCTCGTTGTTGCTCGTCCTGTCGAACCAACGTCACCCGATTATCAGGTGAGTGTGAAAAAGACAAAAAAAATAAAACGAAAAAATAACTTTGACACCTTTGAAATTGCTTTGCTAATTCATGAATTATACATACAGCTACCATACCCACCTACATATTATATATATATATATATATCTCTTCAAATTTCTCTGTATATCTATCGCGCTTATGCAGCTTTGAAAGTCCTTCTATTTAGACCCGGTAATATATGCAGATCCACATGCGAGTTGTGGAGATAAATTAGAAATTTAGATTCACGGAAACTTTTTGGTAAAAGAACAGTTTTTCTTTTTATCTTTCTTTATGAAATTGACGATTCATCCAATTCTTTCTTCTTCTTCTTCACGTTTCTATTTTATAGCCCGATATACTAGCTCGGGGATGATATTGAATAGAACGAAAACAGGATAAAACCACAAATACCGTATTATTATCAATTGCCTTTGATTACCATAAGATAATAAAAAGTATTGATGAAAACAAACTCTGATATAACATGGTATACATACATACCGACAAAACTTGTCGAAAAACTATTCGACAATATTTTTATACAGTCAGATTCTTGTCCTCATCATAAACAATACAATCAAAGATATTTAATCACTTTACTATATTATTATACTAAATAAATAAAATTTCATCGAATTTATACACCTTGAACATATGTTCGAAATTATTAAGTGAAAATAATAATCCATTTAACGAATTAACTACTTTAGGTATATAGAGGTATCTATGTATGTAATAATATTATATATACCCAACTAACAGTAGCTGCAGTAATTTGCTCTAACTCAAGTGATCCCGTGGGGTGTCTATCGGCTATCTACACATGCCAATGTTACGATCAATTACTTATTTTATGATCATCGCTACGCGGTTTATTTCTGACTCGTAACTCTTCGACCGTTATGAGGGAAAGACAGGGAGGGGGGTCAAAGCTTTCAGAAATGTGAATTAGAGCTACGTGAATTAACCAACCCATTTACAACCTGCAGCTCTTTCGAGGTATATATATATGGGTATATAAATATATAAGAAAGCTCCCGGTCCCTCGCGTAAGCTCAGGCTATAAAATCGCGAAAATAACATCCCCTAAATCACTGTATATGTACCTACAACGTTTTTACCTTCCATTAACAATTAATCAATTTCTGAATGACCTTTCATTCCCTTCAATTCGTAAACTCTTCAATTATTCGGTCAACTGCACCTGGCGAAAAAGAAAACTCATCGAGCCATGAAAAAAGATATCGTTTTATTAAAGTGAAGAAAATAAAAAAAATTAAAAAATGAAAATAAAGATATGATATAGCCTATTGATAATTCAAGGGGTTCGGGATGGGAACTGCTGAAGAAATAATGACCGGAAATCGATACTTCTATACCTGTATTCAATATTTAGAGATTTAATTATCCATTTTTTTTTTTTTTACCTTTTTTACATCAGGCACTCGGAAGCCATGCGCCTATCGTTCCAACAAGAATTCTTGGTGATCCAGACGAGCTTGAAAGACACTTGGTTCATAGCGTGCCAGAATCTTGTAACCGAAACGCTCAAACTGGTGAAACTAATTACGATAACGGTTACATGTATTCACAAGAGCCGGAGATTGAGATGCACGTAAGTTTCATTAAAATAAAAAAAATACCAAGCGATATTAAAAGTCATTTTATCTCGTTAAAAAGGGATGAAAAAAATTAATAAATGATACCTTTTATCGGATTTATAGACGCGTTCAGGCCTCATCATGGACGTTGTTCGGAACCCTGTTCCTATTACAACTGTACCAGTTATTCCGACAACTCCAGGTTCTCAAATACCTAATTTACCGGTCATCTCAATGGACCCATTGGATGTTAGCAGCCTTCCAGAAATGGAGAGATTTACAGTCGAGCTTAAGAAGGATATTTACGGTCTTGGAATAACCATAGCAGGATACGTATGTGAGAAAGGTAATTTCCTTAGACCTGAAACCCAAAAAAAAACAAGAAATAAAATTTTTTAACCTAAATTTTTTACCCCAAATTTGCAGAAGAACTTTCGGGAATTTTCGTGAAGAGTATAAGCGAGGGAAGTGCAGCTGATTTGAGTAATAAAATTCAAATAAATGATCGTATAGTAGAAGTTGACGGTCACTCTCTTCAAGGATATTCAAATCACGAAGCTGTTGAAGTTCTGCGAAGTACAGGACAGAGCGTTACTCTATGTCTTGAAAGGTATCTACGTGGTCCAAAGTACGAAACTCTTCAGCAAGCTATTGCGGCCAGTGAACAAGGCCCTCAACAACCTGGATCACCGTCAATAGCAAGTTTGCCGAGTTTTCCAATTAGCGCGGTAATTAAAATAATACGTAGAAAATTTTATCTAATTACGTAAATAGATTTCTCCTTGTTCTTTTTTTTTGCATATTATTCATCAAATTTTTTCTCCTTATTTTTTTTTTTTTTTTTTTTTTGTTTTTGTTTTTACAGGACGGAGAAACTACAACGGAAATTGAACCCGAGGGTGAGTCTCACACCACTGTTGATAGCGGAGTAATGCATGAAAGAGATCGCGAGGATTCGGTCGAACTTGATGAAGCTTCTAACGTTGAAGCATTACTGAGCGATCCTTCGACCGAATTGACACCGCAAATTAGAGCTTCGATAAAGGCAAAGTGGCAGAAGATTGTCGGACCTGATACAGAGATTGTTGTAAGTAGAAAAGAAAAAATTGTTAAATTTAAAAAAACAAAAAATAAAAAAATAAAAAATAATTAAAATTATGTCGGATTGTATCTCTGCTCACTGAACCAGATACGATATTATCGCTAACTGGAGGAAATATAACAATGAGTAACGGTACCTCATTGAATACGGAATTCCTGTTTCAGTTGTACATTTTAGTTTCAATTTTATTATTTCAAATGTGATGAGCTTCAGAGGTAGTCCTGTTCTTGAAAAAAAAACGTCTAAAAAAATCACATTTTTTCTTTGTTATTAATTTTTCTTTACCCTTAACGGGATTTTCTGCTAAAAGGTAGCACAGTTGAAAAAATTTGCTGAAGGAAGTGGACTTGGTATCAGTTTGGAAGGTACTGTGGATGTTGAAGATGGACAAGAAGTAAGACCCCATCATTATATTAGATCAATTCTTCCTGAAGGACCTGTTGGACAAAACGGATGTTTGAGAAGCGGGGATGAACTTCTAGAGGTAAATTTAAATCCAAAAAAGAATTATTCAATTTTTACATATTTTTTCAAAATTTTATCTATTTTTTTAAACCCTTAAAACTTCAGACAACAATTTCTGATTTCATGAAGATATTCGTATTGACTTATTTGATAATTTTATCGTCCCAAGGCTGCTTTAAGTTTAATAAATCGTAAGATAATTTATAAATTGAAGATAAAGCTAAGGGTGTAATAATAAAGTCATCATTTATCATCTAAATAGCCTGAGATCTTATAACGGCAATAAACTTATAAAAAGTAGGCTTCAAAGTATTGGAAAAAGTTTTCAACGATGAAATTAAAGGTTTTAAAAACACTCTGATTAAGCATAAAACTCTAAACTAATTTTTATTTTTAGGTAAACGGATACCGTTTGCTTGGAATTAACCACATGGAGGTGGTAAGTGTTCTGAAAGAGTTACCACTTCATGTTCGTATGGTATGTGGAAGAAACATCGCTTCCCAAGACCCGCTTTGTCCTATAGATACGGCTCAGCATCAAGCAGCTTTTCAAACCAGAGTAAGTAGAGCACAGGATTTGATATTAAATTTCTTTATATTTGTATAAAATTAGACAAAAGTAATATAAATACTTTATTATTTTTATTCTTACAGAGTATCCTAGGTGGTTCTCTGCAAAATTTGTTACCAGCAATGGATCGTCTCGTAAAAGCAAAGTCTGACGGCTCATTAGCTTCAACAACAACTACAGCCACAGTCACCGATGCCAGTCTTAGTAAAATGAAGTCTCGATCGCTAGAACCTCTCACTGGTCTCGCTATGTGGAGTTCAGAACCGCAAATTATCGAATTGGTTAAAGGAGAGAGGGGCCTTGGGTTCTCGATTTTGGATTATCAGGTAACTCAAAATCTTGGGGATAAGTTACACCGTATAAATTATATGTTACATCATGTATTTGGCAAAAAATGATCTTTTTGTTGCTTTAAAATGAGAATTAAGTGAAATTTAAACTCGTAGAGGCATTCAGAAAGCAGATTCGTTCAGCAAGACTGTTGTCAATGGATAAATTCTATCGTTACGCTTCATTTTTTCTATACTTTGGATCATAACTCTCTTTTTTTTGTCTCGATTTTTTCAGGATCCGATGAACCCCAATGAAACTGTGATAGTAATTCGTTCACTGGTGCCTGGCGGTGTGGCTCAAGTTGACGGTCAATTGATTCCCGGTGATCGTCTTCTATTTGTGAACGACATTGCCCTTGAGAACGCGACTTTGGATCAAGCAGTGCAGGCGTTGAAGGGTGCGCCTAAGGGAACTGTACGCATCGGAGTAGCTAAGCCACTGCCTATTCCAGATAGCATTGCCCAGGTGAGCGGTCAGGATGATGAGGTTCAAGTTGAACAAAATAAGAGAAATTTTATACCCGAAATAACGGTCACCGATAGTCGTAGACAAAGGCAGGAGTATTTTAGAGAAAGAAAAATTAACGTCGTTCAGCCACCTCATCATATGGATTTAATCGAGGGGCTGCAACATCAACATAATCTTGTCAAGTCAGAAAGCTTTTGAAAATTTTCATATAATTAAAATTTTAAGTTTCGGAACTCTCGGGTATAGAAATTAGGATCTTCACTTTGGAGAAAACCTTCTCTTTTTATTTCTTTTCATACAGAAGATAGAAAAATTATCAATTTCGAGGAATGTTAAACTATGGCTACTACAAGCCAACATTAATTCGAAATAAGAGAAGAGATTTGGCAAATCTCGAATAATCAGTGTTTTACTTTACATTTTTTTGTTTTATTTTCAATACAGCATTGCCTTTTCCAACAAACGCACAAATATTTTTCAAAGTTGACGAATTTAAACACTTAAATGAATGGAATTTTTTTAATTCTTTAGTACGGAGGCTGCTATAGTTACATCGAAAGAATAATTTCGCGGTTTTAAATTCACCATATACAATTCTAAATGTATAATTCTACAGATAAATACAAGTGCCTTGTAAAAAGTGTAACACTTGAGATTTAAAAATTGGTTTTTGATTTAGGATCCTATGACAATTCTGTAGGAAATATTTGATATATTTTCAGACTCTGAAACACCTAAAAAACACCTCGTGAATTTAGAGTTACTTGTTTTTATTTTTTTAATCATATTTAACTCAGGTATTCATTAATCTGTTCGATTAAGATTCTTTATTAACCACAACGATACAGAGAAAAAGAAAGTATTTTATATCACACAATATACATTGATCTATACATACATAGGTATATATAATTATATAATTATCTGCAGATATTAAACCGCAGATTAAATTAAACGCAACACAATTATAGCTAATAATCAATTCAGCTAAAACACTATCGATTTTTTATCTAACGTTTATACTTATTGGCTAGCACATAAATTTGATAAATATTATATTTGAAATATAAATTTAGAATTTAGGAGAAACACATTAAAACTAATAATTGATAGATATAATTTACAAAGGAAACTCGTCACTCAATTTATAGTTTAAACTAGGACGATAATTAAACGTTATATACTTTATATTATCTGGATGTAGATAAATGCACAGATTATGATAAAATGGATATTACCTAATACAAAACATTGTATTACCAAAATATTATAGGATCGTGGTAGTGAGGAGATTTGATGATATTTATCACACACTCATATTTCTTGTCTCCGTTTATCTTTTATTATAGATTACAGACAAATATATAATACATATAGGTATAGGTAGATCGACTCTTATTAATTATGGGCAATAGAGTAAACTTATTGATCAACAGTTTATTCATTCAAAAAACGTATTTAGATTAAAAATTTTACATTCTGTTATAAATCTTTCATAAATGACAATTTTATAGATTATACATATTATACATATATACATATATATTTTTAGAATATGTTAATTGCTTATTTACATACATACATACACACATATATGATTATCTCACAACGATCTGAAAGTTTATTTCTTAAATCATGAAAAGAAACAGTAAAAAAAAAAAAAACGTTTCATACGTTAAGAATCTCGGAATTGTTTTTATTACAACTATTTAGGGTAGAATATCGAAGAAGAATCATTGATACATTCAAACATCGAATAATCGACGAAGGTTTTACTTCTATTATTTCCAATTATCAGTATTTTCGGGCATTAGTTTAAAGTTTTAGATAATAAATCTTGAGATGCAGCTATTTTTCGTTGCAGGATATGATACAGTTTTTTTTTTTAATATTACTTTAGTATTGAAAAGAAAAACTCAATTTGTGCAATTAATTATTACTATTTCTAGCACGAGGCTTATGAATAGTATTCGATAAGGCAGGTATATATATATATATATTTTACGTATTTTCTCTATGTGATTCCCAAATCCTATATAAATACACGTATATATATTATATGTTGTCAGTTTTTATTTTTTTTTTGAACATATATATTTTTGTATTTTTTGTTTTTCTTTATGTATTTATGCCTCTATCCCACATTACGTTTTTAAGTTAACTATTTCGTTTGTAAATTTCGATTACACAGCACGCTACGCAAATACGCACCCGCTAGAATCAAAAAAACAATGAAAAAAAAAAAAAAAAAAAAAATGAAAAACTAATTTAATGCTTTAAAATTCAAACATAATTTAAATGTAAAAATCAGTTTTAAAAATTTCAATTATATCATCTTGCAATTTATTGAGACGTTGATAATCGATCAGCGTTTTATTAGTGCCTTAAATTATTATTTTATCTTGTTTATTTACTGTATTTAAATATTTTTTATTTTTGTCGTGATTGGAAGAATAAAGTATGTATGCAAAAAATTTTCAACACTTGTACAAAGACATGCAACACGTAATTTAATTGTTATAAAAAGAAAAAAAAAAGGAAATGAAAATTTCTGTGTTGATTAATAATCGATTTTCATATTCGCACTGCTCTATATCATTTGTTCAATACTCACAAGGCTTATTTTCTGAATCTATTGGTATATGCATAAAATAAATTATATAAAGTAATTAATTTGAAATACGCGAGAAAATGGTATAAAAATTTATTATAAAAATATTTATACCTGCGTGTTAGATATTTAAAAACAAAAAAAACAAAAATTATATATATATACATATATATTTAGTAAATGTGCAATATAAATATATCTACATATATATTTATGTAACAACAATAATTGCTTAAAAATTTGAATTGATAATAGCTGACTATAATAATAATAGTAATGATAATTTTGTAAATACACAATTAATCTGCATACTTTTCTTCCGTTATGCATGTTTATATTTTTTGTTGTTACTATTTTTTATGTTTTTGAATTTTTTTTTTTTATTTTGAATTCATTTTCAAATACATTCGTCACATATATTCCAATTCGGTATTTAAAATTCATATATAAATTATATTGAATAAACGTATAACTCGTAAGCATATCAAATTTGAATTGTAAAAATAATGACAAAAAAAGAAAAGAAAAAAAAAAAGAACAGAACAAAAAAATTGATAATGAATAAACTTTTCAAAACTATGCATATAATACAATATAATACAATACATACATCGGAATATAGTAATTGTTAACGATTGTAACGATTTCGGAATTTACAATAAACGGGATGCTGTATACCTGCAGTACAATTGTTATGTTTTGTTTATTATATACCCTTTAAGTCTGTCTGTTTGTCCACCCATCCATTCTTCCCTTTCTCTCTTTCTCTCACTCTCTTTCCAGTAGTTTTTTTATTTTTTTTTATTTTTTATTGTTTTATTTCATGTATTTTAGTTATTACAATTGTCTAATTTGTCCACAGTTTTATCGTTTTCCTCTCAATACCCATACGATAGGTTAATTATTATACATAGAATTAGCCAGATAAATGAATTCGAAAATAAATGATCAAGTCATTCATAATCTTTTCAAATATATATTCATACTGACGATTGAAATTAATCAAATATTTCATTATCAACATTTTGACTAGATATGACAATTCTACAAACTATATTTATTATATGAAAAACATTACGTCAGGTATTATTTCGTACTCGTTCATAAAATGGATAGGTATAGGTATTTTGGTGTTGACAATCCTTTAGAATAAAGCTACAGAGATATCCTTACTAAGAAATAAATGGATTTTGGCTAAACCCTTGACTTTATAAAAATAATTCTAGGGACACTTTTTGCAGAGAATTTGATTCTCCATAAAACAACACTTGGTAAAAAATTTTGTCAGAAATGCCAGCTGATTTATATGAGTTGAAAAAAATAAAAAAAATATTGTGTATTCCTTATATCTTTACAATTTATTGAGGGATGTATGTATGTACCTTATGAAATTCTGAATTGAATTCTGGATCTCTTTTTGAAAAGCCATATTCTAAAGGATTTTTGTGTCAGAGCGAAGGAACAACAGACTGATATTACCCTGCGACGACACACTCTAACCGATTGATTAAATGGTGAAATATATTAAAAATAAGAAGAGTAATAATGTTTATCTATAATAATTGCACTTTCTGAACGAAGAATGTGCCTTGAAAATTAATACTTGTTATGGTAAGTATAGTAATAAAATTGTATACCGCCACTATGACTAACCAGTGCTCTGTTAAGCTAACATATTCTGCTAAAAACAGATTCGAATCTTTTTTTATTTTGTTTGTTTTTTATCACCTGAATCAAAAGCATTTTTGAAACGTGATTTTGTTGAATGAATTTCAATTCTTCAAAATCAATATATGTTTGAATTCTTTAATCAACATGGTTGATGAACACAGCAAATATTATTCGTCTGTAAATACCGACGTGTTTTCACCCCATACATCGATATTCCGAAATTGCGTGATAGCTGGCTGCACGTGACAGGTTCTAGCCACGTGTCGTTGCGTTCAATGAATTCCGCAAAAAGAGGTATATAGATGAAATAAATGAAAAAGGTAAAAAAAGGTAAAAAGAAAAAACTTCGTGATGATAAAAATGATGATGAACAAAATGTTTCGAAAATATATTGTGAAATGATAAATGTGGTTAAAAGCGAAAATAAGAAAGTTGAATTATGTTTTTGTTTCTTTTTTTTTTTTGTTTAATAATTGTGTATACATATATAATAAGAGCAAGTAAGTACAATAATAATAGTGAATGAAAATTGCCTGGTAGAGTAGAAAACTATATAACTAAACAATAACCTTATAGATCAGAATATATTATATAAGCTGCATATCCTATCACCGTTTTTGAAAATTATAATAATATAATATAAATGATTATATTAGCTTCCAACAACGAATTACCAAGCAGTGTATAAAATTGCCTTTATCTCTTTCCAGTAATATGCCAAAGAGAAAGAAAATGAAAATGAAAAATATGAAAAAGAAAGAGAAAGAGAGAGACAGACATATGAGAGACTGAGAGACTGAGAGACAGAGAGACATAACAAAACTGAGAGAAGTCTAAGAACAGAAAACCTCAGCCTGTGATATGCGGTAAATATTATATATATATATACTCTAATAATTCTCTTTTTATTCGTTTAACCGATCTTAGATCGAGACCCATGTATTATATAAACATTTCTAAGTTTTTTCACCGTCACTTTTTCTACATATACGTATTATACTTACATGTATATATATATATATATATATATATATATATATATATATATATATATATATATCTTATATTATATTACATATATATATATATATATATATATATATATATATATATATATATATATATATATATATATATATATATATATATATATATATATATATATATATATATATATATATATATATATATATATATATATACACATACACACACATATATACATACATATAGAGCTTTTCACTACTCACTGGCACTTTTCTTCACTATTATTATTATTATTATTATTATTAAATTTTTATCATTTTCACGTACTTTTTCGGGAGTTATAAGCTGTACAGTATATTTCAATGAATAATAATGAGTGAGAGTAAACTCTTTTCATCAAATTAATACCTAAGGCAAGTTAAATTCAAATTTTTCATTTTTGTGTTGTTATTTATTTTATTTATTTATTTATTTTTATTTTTTATCATAGGATGGAGTTATGAGGGTTGAAAATCGTTATCGTAAAAAATAAATTGAAAAATGGAAAGACGTTCAGTAAACCTTTTGTCTTTTACTTTTTATATACTATATATACATGTATATAGGTATAAAATTTTGCTTATACCTAAATTTCGTTCGAAGATACAATAAGCTATTTAAATTTAGGCTCAGGCTGATAAGTTGATAAAGATCAAGTAAACGTGCGATAGGTGACATATCACGTGGATGACACAAAATAAAAAAAAAAAAAAACAAAAAAAAAAAAAACAGAACTGGATAAACGAGAAGATTTTCAGGGCACGTTTCGGAGCCACTGAATCTTTAATTCTAGTCCCAGTTTAATCTAGTCGTCCAATATCTGCCTTGGGTTGACTATAAAAACCCTTTTACGATCTAAAGGGTGTCACTTCTTAAAGAGAAACTTTCATCTGACTATTCTTTCTTTTAAACCTGCCCCCATTATTTACCCTTGAACTAAAAAATACACATATTTAAAAAAAATAAAATAGTCTTATTTCATTTTATCGATCATTTGTATTGATTTTTTCCTTTTCTTTTGGCGGGTGGGTGGGGGGGAGGGTTGCTTTTGTCATTTATAATAAATTAAAGAATGTTAACCATTAATTTCCCTCTTATACTTATAATAAAAAAAGCACTGCCTTTTTCTCACGACTACCTATGGCCTTCAATTTTATATTAACGTATTGCCTATAGGTATAATACAAAAATATACACATAGGTATGAAAAATATTTATCGGTAGAGTAATAAAATTCAAAAAATTATGATGAATCAAAAAAACAAAAAAACAGCTGTCTTGCACCGAATTTATGTATCTTTTTTTTTTGTTTTTTATGTTTTCATCGATTCTCGAAGCCTGTAGGTAAAATAATGATTTGTAATTTATTGAATTGATTAAATTTTTTACGAAATATTGTATATTGTTTTTTTTTTTTTTTCTGTTTTCAGAACAGGATGTAAGCACTGATAGTAATGCGGAAGGATAATCATTATATAAACTATGCGACCAAATGCGATATTGTTGTTGTGACTATATACACATATATAAACAGTAATATACATATATATACATATATATATTGTAATGTTAACGATGTTATGTGTACCAAAAGTATCCATTCCATTCCAATACAATCCCAATAAATTGATATATGTATAATAAATATATTAAACTATTTACAAAACGAAATTCAAAATAATAATAATAATAATAATAATAATTAAAAAAAAAAAAAACGAAAAAGGAAAACCATCCCCAAAAAAAATAACAAAACAAGAAACCGAATTAAAACATACCTTGTCATATTCAATAGACGAGGTTTAAACATTTTTATAAAACTTTATAACTTATTTCATACGATCGGCAGCTCACATATCTTTAAAAGAATATATACCTATATATATGATAAATATATATATACATAAATAAATGGCGAAGAAACTTAGGACTTCGAAAAATTATTATTAATAATAATAATAATAATAATATTAATAATGTTAATAAAAAATAATAATAATAATATTTCATTTTTAAAGTTGATTTTAAAGGAAAGAGGAACAAAAAAAAAGAAATGAAAAAAAAAAAAAACTGGGGAAAAAATTTATAACGAAGATTAAAATGGGATCAATAATTATTATTCAATTATTGAAATTATACGCTGAATTTGAAAATAATTAATAAATCTTGTTTTATTGTCAGAAAAACGAAAAGAAAGAAAAGAAAAAAAAAAACAAAAATCAAACAAATCTTTCACCATAATTATTATTCGGTAATAATTATACCTATCACTGGTATAATAAATTTGTCACGAATTTTGAACACACGTTGCTTCCATATAGTTGAAAAAAAAAAAAAAAAAAAAAATCGAAAAACAAAGATCAAAAATTTTTGTAATTGTTATATTTATTATCTTGACAATTTTAAGTATAACACCTGATCGAAAATAAAACTATTTCTGTTCATATATAATTATACCACGTTTCGTTTAATGGCATATTTGCAAAAGCCAGATTGCAAGATAACTGCAAAGGAAATTAAACATTTAACGGTGAAATTAAACTACGAACTGCACGTACTTCAACGAATGATTTATTTAACGAGACTATTTCCTATATATATATATATATATATATATATATACATAACTATATACATCTATACGTTGATTTATTATATTCATAATATAATAACGTTAAATTGAATCGAGTAATTATTTAAACGTAAAAATAATTCGTATACTATACCTATTCATATATATATATAGGCATGTATATGTATTATATACGTATTATAGGTACTTGAAAGTGACGTGACTTTGATTTTCATTCTACAACGATACGACCACGACGTTGTACGTGATCAATTTATGTCCGAATAAATTGTCTTGTTAATAAATACTTTAATTGAACAATAATTAAACTATAGTTTGTTAATTATATTAAACTACGTGGTATCTAACGAATTACGCAATAAACGTAAATGCCAATAACGTCAAATCTGATTGACAGCCTATAATTGGTATATATTGTTGAAATCGAGATATACATGATTTCGTGTTTGATTTAATTAAACGTATGGCAAAAACACACACACACACACACATATATATATATATATATATATATATATATGGCTTTGATTTTTATGAATTTCAAATTTTTATATTTCACCGTATAAACCTATATCTTCATAAACAAAATTATTGAAAATTTTATTCCATAGATTTATCTTGTTACAATTATTACGATCTGAAATTTCGGAACGAAATTTGTTTTAAATGATATACATATACGACATATATGCCTCTCACCTAACTTTACCTGGTCGCCTCTTTTCTCACCGCCAATTGGTTAAAATTAATAAATAAATGTATGTACAATATATGTTCAATGTCCAACTTTAAAGTATTCAAAATTTCAAAAATTACTTAAAAAGTAATTTCAATCAGATTTATAAGTAATATGTAATGTTTAAATAAAACTGACGCGATCAAAACGGTACTAGCAAAGTATATATGGCGAAAACGAAAACGAAGAAAAAAGAAAATAAATAAGTTAATAATAAAAATAACAAAAAAAAAAAAAAAATTACAAAATAACAAATTGATAAACTAATATTTGTCCACTATACGTATAACTTCCTTTTGTGAAAACCCACGACCTTCATCCTTCGAATATAATAATTAATTACTTGTAGAAGATTCTTGACCCCTTTTAATATGCACCATACTCACACTCGTGTGGTTGCTCGTGGCTATTAGCTAATAAAAGAAACCTAAACGTCAATCACACGTGTGTGAAAATTGGTGATGAATTAGAATAAAAACTATGCGTTAAGTGTAAGCAAAAAAAAAAAAATAATAATAATAATAATAATAATAATAATAATAAAAATAATAATATTAATAAAAGTTAAATAAAAACGAAACAAAAAAAAAAAAAAAAACAAATGAAATGAAATTTTATCAACGTTCGATATATATACTTACATATATTTTCGATGCTGTAATCATAATTGCAGGTTTCAAAAATATTTCCCCCAGATTACGTACGAAGTTTTTTGAAATTTTAAGAGCTATACATGGTATTATATATATATACATATATATGCAGAGTATATTTCTTACTATTTAATTATAATCTGGCCTAAAAATACGAATTAAAAAAGAAAAAAACAAAAAAAAAAATATTATTATGGATATACATGCCGCACTCTGCTGTGTATTTATTACCTTTCAATTTTGAAGTGATTATAAAGGCATGAGTTTTTGGCGTCGTATTATATATTATATATGAATATAATATTATGAAATTTGTTTAAAAGTTGAAAATAAAAAAACTTGATTTTTATGTCAGAATAGAACATCTTCAATTTTGGATTGTCTGAAGTTTTACAAGTTTCTTAAATTATATTCCTATATCATTAAATTAACAACGATAATTATTTTATATTATTATTAATATACGTACGATGAAAACTGGTTATGCCTGAAAGTATATATTCTTGCAGTTGTAAAAATGATAAAAAAAAAAAACAACAAAAAAAGATTAAAAATAGAATAACCTAACAATAAAATGATTAAATCTGAAAAGAGAAGAAACTAATAAAAAACAAACTTTAGCTCTGTATGATTCTATATACTGTAGTAACATTATATATATACATATATACATACATATAATATTAATAATAATAATAATAATAATAATAATAATACTAATAATCTGTTAAAGTATTTTACCAAAAAAATTACGTTGATGTATTTACCTCTATTATTGTTAATAAATATAATTATGAGAGTATATAAGTTCAGCGTATTATATGTGACATATTACCTATATGTATGTACAATACGTAAATAATTACATATTATGATCCTCAATACCATTAAATTATATCCGAGATTTAATTTTTGGATTATAATATTTGAACAGTGTAAGTGAAGGTGGGACAAAACAGGTAATGCAAATCTATACCGAGAATGGTTTTTTTGTTTTTTTTTTTGCCATTAACAAGTATGTAAATTTACCTCCTAGCCACAATAATTAGTAGCACACGATGCGAAACCATGATTCTACACGAATAAACATTTATATTGTATATAAATAAACGGCTTAGCTTGTTTGGCAAACAAAAAAGTAACACAAGAACAGAATAAAGAAAAAAAAAATTAAATTGTCTGCTGTATAATAAGATCGAGATTTGAGGTTAGGTAATCGTACGTAGTCAGTAATATAAACCGCTTGAGGTTTTTGTTCTTCCTTTTTGTTTTGTTTTGTTTTTTTTATTTTTTTTGTTTTTTATCGAAATCCGTTCCCTTGATCGTCCTAAAATATCCTGTTAGCAAATGACCTTCTAAATATTTACGATCTATCATGAAAATATAACAACAAACTATAACAATAAAATCGGGATTTATCGTCGTAATTTTCTACTCGTACTTTTATACTATACGGAGTATCATGTGTATAGACTACGTCCTACGATTGTAAAACGTTGAGGAAATTATACCGACCGATTAACTTGACTTCTTCAATACGTCTATACATATACCTATTAAAGATGAAAAATAACCAATCTTGAATGTGTTTCTTTTATCAATAAATTTAGCTACGACGAATGAAAAAACTAACGTGACCTGTTTTCTCTCTACCAAATCGTTATTCACGTCAATAGTTATTTTTAATACATATCCTATGATAGATGTATATCTGTATGTTTTACATATGTATAACACTGACCGTCAATTCTTAATCCGAACCTTTTGCACGGGGTAAAATTTCTCGATGGTAAACAGACAGTGCGCAGTTTTTAAAGTAAAGAAAAGAAAAAAAAAAAAAATAATAATAATATTTGTCACTCTTAATTTTTGACATGATATAATTTCTTGATAAACATCTCGCGATATAGACCATCGATTATAACCATCATTCAGTATAGATAAATCATACGATAAAGTTACTCAATAAAACGTGAAAGAAGATTCGTAGAATAAAGTTAAAAGAGGGAGTAAATTAAGCGGTACAAAAGTGAAGAAAGTTTCCTTCGCTATTGGTAGAGAACCGTTCGTTTCAGAATTCATTGCGGACCTCGAGATAGAGTCAGCCAGTTTATAACAGCTCGTAGTTAGTTACAGTCTCTCGTTCTAGTATACAGTGTCTAACTAAGTGTATACGCGTCTGTAATATATTCGATTTGGAATACACGATCAGTTACATTTAACGAATTTTAATATGGATCTATTGGTTTTAAGTCGCGCCTATTTTAGTTACGTTTGGGACGTTCCCATTGTGAGTGTTTCTGTTAAAGAATATTGGTTTTAAGTATTCGGAGTTTTTTTTTTTTTTTACACCGTTTCAAAAATTCTTTACACAGACATTCGCATTTGCGGATATTATATTCATTCACCTTATGTTGGAATTAAAATGCTAAAAATAACTGCTTACTTACTTATTTACTTACATACTACTTACGTATATCTTGTGCAAAGATATATATCGTTAGCGATTAGCACAATGTATAATATCTGTATCTTCTAAAACGGCTAGAGCTCCCGTTGAAACGCACAACTCTTATACTATGATTTATTTTTTTTTGTTTGAATTTCTTTTCCGAAAAGATCCTCAGCTTGGAATGAGACGACGCGAGAATTCGGTGCTCAAAAAATTTAAGCTAGTGAAAATATTAAGTCTGATATCTAGCTTCTCTGGGTTTATTCTAGCTCTGATCTTTACCTATTACAGTTACATAATTCATAGTGTATGATTACCTCTTTATTTTTGTTATGAAATCGTGTTGTCTCATTCCTTCATCATGTAGAAAGCTGCGTAGAATAATAATCATTTTAAGTATATTATATTCATTCTTTGAATATGGATGATAATTTATAACCGTCAAAAGCGACTAGGATTCGTTTCTTGTCTATAAAACTCCTGATTAAAATTTTAAAGCTAGTTGTAAAAAAAAACCTTTATGAGTTTGATGATCTGAAGTTAAATGATATCTAATTATGCTAACAAATAAATATAAATATATATATATATTTATTTTTTTGTGCTTTTCCACTTGTATTTCGTCATCGTCTTCGTGGCCTATCGACTATCGGATAGCTTGTCACCCCGATCTGCATCGTTAGACGAAGTCGAAGTCTTCCTGATGACAGCGAGTCCACAAATCAAGCTCCTGACTTGGTCGACGTAGGAGACTTAAATGATTTGACATCTTCAAAATCAGGTGAGTTTTTTACGAAATAGTGTATATGTTACTTTATTTCAGTGGATTTATTTACTGCGAAAACGTAAGTGGTCAGGTTCCATGTTACCTAACCTTGTTTATTGTAGGAAAGAGATGACTTAGGGTGAAAAATCGCACCCTCTTCGAACCCTGAACCTCGTTAATTAAAGTATTGACCTTTCGTGAAGTTATTTATAAAAGTATTCCTTCAAAATCGTACGTGTTTAAAGCGTATCTGACGTAAGATGTAAACCTAAGTCAGCATTCCATTCAGGCTTACATAAACACTGTCCATCTCCATCTCCATCTCCATCTCCATCTCCATCTACATCCCGTTATACCATGCTGCAGTGAATCGATGTATCTGGGCATAGTGTCTGCCCATCCTCACTGACGTAGTAGGATTTTTGTGTACATAGTATGGTGTGTGTATATTTATACATCGTAGTTGCACTCACGTGCGTGCATAGAATATATGTGTATGTTACATATATACCATTCAACCACGAAACTAGCTGCGCTTTTAGGAACACGTGTATAAATGTGAGGGAGCGATGATACGAGTACATAAAAAAAATTTTAAATTATTATTTCTATGTATAGATGCAGCGGGTATAGGTACCTATACAATTCGGGTTGAATCACCCCGGGTTAAAAGGTTTAATGTGTTTTCATAGATACGGGGATGTGTTGCCATTGTGTAAAGTAAAATTTGTGTATAAATACCCTAAGTGCAAAGTTTTACTTGAATAGATTTGTAAAAAATTTTTGTTTTGGACTTTTTTGAAAACGTAAACCGTGTACGTCGAACTTCTTGGATCTGGATGATCATAAAATTTGTGAAACTTTGAATAATAAACTGTTGAAAATTTTCGACGTATAGACATTAACTGTTTAGTTTAAATAAAATTACAACGTCTACAGACGTTTGTATTTATCGACTGTAAAAATTCATCATACACCTACGTAAGTCGAGTATAATGATTGGATTTGTTCAGGATTAAAGAAAAATTAACTAGTGTCATCTGTTCGTGGATTTACAACTTGTATGAAAATTTTTGGATAATTTAAATAACAAAAACATAGAACTGGGTTGAAAATTGTTGTTGTCAATAAAAATTAACGCCTATAACATCTGAAGCAACAGCGTCGTGACCGATTGCATAAATATCATTAAGATCGAAGCCAAGTCAGCCTTCAATAACTCGCTCAGAGTAGTCCAGCCGATACCTACCTACTGTGTTTAGAGATGTGGGCTGAGGGGAACCGGGAAAGTATATACGTGGATCCGTAGTCGGGTGTGCAAGATTTCGGTTGGGAAACTGACTCAGTGTTGAGAGAGTGTCGGGCTGAACCGGTGCTGCTGGTCCTGAACCAGTATTTAACATTTTGTTATGCTACGTGAAGCTGTACAATGTGTTGGACTGTGTTGTCCTTTTGTTAAAGGTAGTGTGTGTGTTACCGTAACCGTACATACTATAACGATGTTGTCAGTGAGTGGATTCATCCCGATTATCCTCATCCTTACTCTGAATTATTGCACACGGGATTAGGTTGAAGTTCCGATTTTCAAAAGTTTCGAAATTTTGATATTGAAAACTCCATAGATTTTGGAAAAAGTATTTCATCGAAAGTCTGCATAGTTCGATTTAAAAAATTTCTAATCGAAATACACTAACGATTTAAAAATTTGAAAGCTGAAGATTTGAAAGGAATTTGAAATTCACGATACATGCACTATTTTAAATTAGATTCTCCGATTTAGTTTTCGTTTTTTTGAATGAACAAAATCTTTTACAAAATATTCATAACGCCTGAATGAATCTTTATATGAAATTTGTAAAGAAACGTTAGATTCTTTGATCATGAATACATGTGCGGATGTTGTTGAATGCAGAGAGAAAGAAAAAACAAGAAACGAAAGAAAAAAAATTTCATCTTTTTAGTTTGTTTCCATTGCTCGAAAATCGAGTAAATATATCAGGAGTGGAATAATGGCCGTGGCAATAAAGCGATTTTATTTCCGTTGTACAGACGTGTAATCAACGAGGATAGTAAACGGAGATAAAAAGAGAAATCTCACAGCTGGATTATTGTCTTTCGAAATCTATACTCAAAATTTATAGCAGAATCTTTTGACTCAAGAAATTTTGACATAAAATTAATTTTAACTTAATTCAATAACGTATCGATTAATGATTTTATCTTAAATAATAATGATATAGATTTTCCCTCTTTATTCTATGATCGCATAATCCTAGAACCGGAAAATTAATTATCTCCGTTAATTATAATGGAAAAACAATTAACATTCCTTGAATTAGTTTAAAGCTGGGTCGCCTTGGTGGATGCAACACAATTAATTTTCCTCTTTGAATTATATTCTTAAGGTAATATTAATTAAAACGTTGTATTTCCGCATGGCTATATATGAAGATGATTAAGAACTTTTATTTCCCTATAATGTAATTATTCAATGATGCAATAAAAATCGTAGTAAAAAAAGAAGAAAAAAAAAAAAAAAAACATATAAATTAACCTATTTGATCTAATATTTTCATATAAAATCTATATAAACGTAAAAATCAATTTCATCTCATTCGCATAATCGACGTATTATATATGTTTTTTCTAATACATTTTTAGACCTATAGATAAACGAATGACGTATCATTCAGAACGATTTACGATCGGTTTTATTTTCATTAAAAAAATTTTCTTTACCATCAAAAAAAAAAAAAAAAAAACCATGGTCTTGAAATAAAAATAAAATTCTTAATAAAATCAAAAGATTTAAATAAATTTTGGATATTCGTTTCAGGTGCAAGCGGTAATTCAATTGACAAACAGGATCCTGATGCCGATGAGGATGCTGATCAATTCGAAGATGCATCTCCGTTGACGCCTGTTCATTCGCCAAAGAAAAAAACTAGTTTGATACCGCTTCAAGTATCTGCAGGAACATCCGCATCTACAACAAAGTCGAAAAAATCTCCGGTTGAAAAGACGATATCATCATCGGATAAGAGTAGTCCTGTTGCTGTTGTACCGGAAGATAATACGACACGTGATCTTCTGCTTTTTACTGACGGTGTTGTGCCCGTTGTAAACGTAACTATATTAAGAGAGCTAACAACTCCTGAGTCAAGATCATCGTTGGTTAAGAAATCCGATCTTAAATCTTCGCCGAGTATCGAAGGGGAGTTGGAAAAGCGTTTGGAAATTGAACGGGATGAAATTGCTAAGGATTTTACTGCCTATGATACAGGACCTTCGACTTCAGCGGTAACCTATCGTCAAGAGAGAAGAAAAAGTATAAAACGTCAGGGAAGTTTGGTGAAGGAAAAAAGTATCGAAAAGGAAATAACAACGGAGGATTCTACGGAACGGAAGAAAGTTGTGGTTGAGGAATATACGTCAGTAGAAACCGCGTTACCGTCATCGCAGTTATCTATGCATGAAGTAATCGGAGAAAGAAGAAAAAGTATTAAAATTGAAGCGTTGGAAGAAGCTTCAAGAAAGTTGGCTAAAGATCGGAGAAAAAGTTTAAAGGAACAAAAAAGTATTGAAAGAGTTAACGAATACTTGGCTAAACACAGTGTGGAATCATCGTTGCCTTCTGTTCAGGATAATTTTGATAGAAGGAGAAAAAGCTTGAAGGAAATAGGACCCGTTAAAAAAGATACCAGTGGTGATAGAAGACAGTCTCTCGCCGTCGATATGGGACTGATGAAAACGTCGTCTGAAAGGAGAAAAAGTTTAACAAAACAAGACCACGTTGAAATAGTCGGTGATAATCAGCAGGAAAGGGAAACTAAAATCGGTACCATAATTTTGGATAAAGATAAAAACGAGATGAAGAAACAAGTCGAAAGTCTTAATACCGGGGAACAAAACACGGATTTAAAACGTCCTGATAACTTGACGAATTTAAACCCGGAAATTGCTACGTCAACGTTAAAACAAAGTCCGGAAAATCCAGAATCCGGGATATCAATCAGCCGGAGAAGTTCTATAAAGAAAAAAGAGAGTTCGATCGAAAAAGATGAAACATTGGGACAGTCATCTGGGGATAGTGCAAATAAAAAAGAAGTTAAAATACGGGAAAATATTGAGGAGATTTTTTACGAAGATTCTAATGAACAAGTTACGACAATACCTGAAGTACAATTAGTTAGGGCTAAAATAATATCGGCTGAAGAAGCTGCGGCCAATTTGGCGGTCAGGGTTCAGTGCAATACAAAAGTAGAGCTTAATTCACCACCGGAAATAGTCACTGTTTCGTCGTTAGATAATAACACGGAGAAACTTAATCCAAGAACGAAAATTCGTAAGGGTGCTTTGTCAGCCGAGGAACATGACGAAGGACTTTTAAATCTCCCTGTATTGACTAAATCTACGTCAGAAAATGTCCTCGTTGAAACAGAGGAGGAAAATACTATTTCCGGTAAAAATTTCAAGCCAGATATTCTTCTCGATCTATCTAAGGTCGTGTCTGATGAAATTGATAAACCGCATGAAAAATCAAGGGAATTGACGGTAAATTCACCGAAGGAAAAACGCGTTTTGAACAGAGTTGGAAGCGAAGGATCTAAAGTGATTCAGGACACGAAACTGTCCTGTCGTATTTCAACTGCGAGTATGATCGTGAGTGCACCAATCTCGTCATCGAGTAAAGATAAATCAGAAATGACGTCCACGTCCCAAACGTCACTGAAATTTCAAGATAAAAATTTGACGACCGTTATTCAAACCGCGACAGACATCAGATCGAAGGAATCAAGTGCCAGTGAAGAAGGAAGTGTTGTGCTCGTGGAACCGGAAGTAATTGTGAATAAAATTATTTGTGAAAGTGTTAACTCTCAGATGGATTCTAGAAAAAATTCAACAAGGTGAGCGAATCAAAGTTTAAAATAAATCGATAGAATAAAAATTTTGCATGATTTTTGTATTTGAATTTAATTCTCAATTACTGTAGGTGATAAAATGGAAAGAAGAGGTTCTATAATTTTGACAAAATTTTTTTTAATTAACTTCGAGATAGATTTTTCGCTTTGATTTTCAATCCCTTAAAAAAAAAAAAAACGTCCGTCGATAAGTATATAGACAGTATCTGGCTGATAACCAATTCTCTGTCAGGTGTTTAATACTCTCGAATTCACCTCACGTGTATTCTCTGACACGTGACTTGTATCGCGAAACAAATATTGCATCGCCCACGTACCGCGTGACTGAAGTAGAAAAAAAAAAACAAAAAAAAAGTAACAATAATAATAATAATAATAATAATAATTTCTATACATTGGCTAACAACGAAACGAAGAGAAACGTCCGAAATTCGAGGACTAGTTACGAAACATTAATAATAATCAAGTTCGGATTACAACTGAACAAGCTTTTGAAATTGTAATTAAGATCTTACTTATTCGTTAGGATATGAGTAGGAGATGAAACTCTCATCTCCTTTTAGTATAAAACGTGAAAAAAAAAAAAAAAATATTCATCTCGTTATCCCGTCACATGGTGTAATATGTATAATGTCTGCTGAGTCACTGAGTATATAGGAAAAGGTACTGGCGCGTATATAGTCCCGATCCTCGACCCCTTAACAGAGAGATAAATGAACACGTAGATACGTGTACGTGCACCAATATGTAACTGGGACATCCGTTCGTTTGTCAGCTATTGTGAATTGGATGAGGTGATTACAAACAGAGTTGTATAGGTTAGAGTACGTACCCATCATCCACATACATGCCAACAGGTATATAATAATGAGGCGTTATAGATCTATTACATCGTACGTGATATGAATTTAATATCTCACATCATATCACATCGCGACTGTAAGACCTTCGTTGTATTACATTTGTTAATACGTATTCATGAAAACAAAAAACAAAAATGAAAAAAGGTCGCTTATCGACTGATTGATTTGAAATCATCTTAAACAAAATCCTAATTTTGACTGTCTGGATATTTAAAAATTCGTGACTTCAACCGGCTGTTTTTTTTTTTTTTTTTTTCTTCCGTCAGATTTCGAAATGGTTAATAAAATTATAATACAATGAAAAAAATAACGTATCTATGTAGTTAATTCATAAGATAGAATTGGTTATCCAAGCCGTCAAGAAGCTCTTAGATATTAAATTTAAATAAATCCTTACCAAGTGACAGTTTGTTACATAACGTATTTTAAACTCCATTAGTTACGCGAACAGTTTAGTATTATAGCCATTCATTCGATTTACCAATTTAGTTGGATTGATGATCGTCAAAAGACGTTGCGTCAGTTTTCTCGTTCAATTACAAGCGTGAAAAGCTCTTCGGGAGAAGTTTCTTTCATTGAATAAGAAAAAAGGAGTGAAAAGAAAATGAAAAAAAATATAAAAAAAAACATACATTTTTGTGTCCAAGACAGGATTTGGGGAATGAATCATTCAGTGAAAATTGATGAGAACGTTTTGTGTCAATTTCTCGGTTTTATAATCGGTCGTAAATATAAATAGCATTCATTCGTTCATTCAATTTTTACATAGTTTAGTTTCTTTTCACATTGATCACGAGTTTATTACGTAAGTATACTAAAATGTATTGATACCTGGGCCGATACTTATCGTATGAATTACTCAAACAGAACAAAGACTAAAAATGTGTTTGCCCAGCGAATAGACACACTCGTGGGACGAAAGTTAGGTATATATATGTACGCGGTGGGACTAATTGAATTACAGAATCTATAAGGTTTCTCCATCCCGTGTTCAGGGTCAGCCATGTTGCCTTTATTTTCTAATTTTTAATCTCCATTATTCTAGTCAATTTAATACCTATACTCGTCTCCTATATGTATACACAAAATACGAATACCTATGTGTAATTTAAAACCCCGTAATTTACGTGGACTATGTATTTTAACTAATCGAATGAAATAGGATTAACCGAGTTATTAATTATAATCAAATTACGAAAAAATTCTTATCTCAAAAAAAAAAATAAAAGTACACTTACAGTTTTTACCAAATACTCAAGAAACAATTTCGATATTAAATTCTTCATATATGTAGTTGAATTGCTTTGTTGTTCCTGAAGAAAAGTACGGTCTAAGATTCAGTGAAGCTTTTCTGCAACTGACATGGCCAAGCGATCTACTTTCATAAAAATGGTCACCTTATATTCTGGGGTTATATATTATTTTTACCTTTTTTTTTTTTCTTCTTCTTCCCATTCCCTTTTTCCGAACCCAAAGGATCAAGAAGAGAAAAAAAAAGGTGGCCACAAATTTCTTGAATTCTTTATACCGACGTTGTTTCATCCAGATCGTGTGCAGACCATGACGGCTGATAGATTGAAGGTGGATTGTATATTTCGGGTCAGAAGAAAATTGGCATATTTTTATATTTTTTGTATTTTTGTTTAACCAAAAACAATTTTTTCTTTCTCCGTATCACTGGGCTCAAATTTTCTGGAATAAATTGTAGTCTAGCCGCTGTCAAATTTCATGGATCATCAAATATTAAACAAATCATAACCATGGGAGAAATCCTTTAACTTATTTCCCGTCCTGACCTTGAGCTAATTTTTTATCCAATTTTCATTAGAGGTAGAATCGTACAGGTTTCCTAATTATCAGATGAGATTAGAGCTTTGCTCAACCTGTAAATCCGTCCACATCCAGCTTTAAGAACGAGGCTAAACCGTTTAGAAATACACAAATGGTCGGGAGAAGTTTTAACGGTGGTCGTTTTTCCCGATATAAATCAACTCGTTGAGTCAAAGGGGACTCTAAGATCGATCAATTCGGTTCTTTTAACTAAATTTTCAACTCCCTTAGTTTGAATTAGGAATAAAAAAATAAAGTTGACAGAAAAAAAAATATATATATATCGACTAATCGCGGAATAAAATAGACGAATTTGAATTACCTCGACTATAATTAAAATCTCGATCGTCTAGATCCAGAAAATCGTTATGCAGTTTAACATTTGACATTCCACCATGTAGATTACCCCCTAAGGTAAATTACATTTCCTCTCGCAATCACCATCCGCGTAGTGAGGAAGCAGGTAGAAGACCCTACTAAATTTTGCAAACTATCAAGGTCAGAATTGCCTTTAACCCGTAAAACTTTCGGTCCCATTTATTCTCCTAGTCAGAAGAAGGGGGTAGGGTTTGGTGCATTCCAATTAAAATCTATCCCACCAAAATTTTACGTCTGTATATATACAGTAGATACAGGTTTACGTTTTGGATTTTAGTTAGGCCTATGCTCTTCGACCCTGAAACGATTAGTCGTGAATTAATTGGCGAAATATTTCACGTTCTCAGACCCCTTTCATTGGCCGAAAATTTTCACGGTATTCGCTTATACTGATTTATTTTTTTTAATCACTATCTAGTTATTAATATTAAAATCGTTACTCGTAAGTCTTCCACAGGAGTAATAAACTTCATGTATATATGTATATTATATATATACACTTATATATATATATACATACGGTTATGTGGTAACGCTCGTTTACTTATTGCTAAGCGAATTTTGATACATTGACGTCCTTTTGATCACGTGACGGACTATGTTCGTGCTAGGGAAGCTTTTATTGGATAAAAATAAGCCAGTTTGCATCGATGCACGACACAAGACAGACTGACGGTTAGACCCATAGTCTCCGTCCATTGACTTTGCTGCTTAGTTCTCTTGACGGTCAGGTTTATATTAAATGAAAAACAATTTTGTGTGTTAATTTTTTAATTATATATACATATATACATATTTTTTTTTTAAATTTATCGCTCTTTGAATACAGATATATAATTTTTAACGATCCTAGTTATTGTTATTCTTTCACCAAAGGGGACAGCGGACAAACCCCTTGTGCCCTCAAAAAAAAAGAAAAAAAACAATCATAAAACAAATAGTGCATCGTTATTGGATACTACGCATTTATAAAATAGTTATCAAAGGTATGTTGTATAACCACCCTTACACTACTCGCTCCTATTATTCTTCATATTCTTTTTTTTTTTTTGTTTTTCCTCATTTATATCGGAGTGCAAAAGTAATACGATCGCATAAAAAGTACATACACAATGATTTTTATTTCACTGAAACTATAAATTTTGTAAAAATTTTTATACACGGTAATAATCGAAGAGTGATCAGACATTCGATATATTGGATAATAAATATAATACTATCGCAGTTCATGGCCGTTACGATCAGGGACATTACTAAAAATTTACTATTTATCGTGAGCTATTTTGTTTTTATATTAAAAAAAAAGAGGGAAATATCACGATTTTGTTAATATCTCGATTATTGACGGATGAAAATTTTCAAAATCTGCAGACATCTCACGGAAAATAATTATAAACAGAATCTTACATGTAACAATACGATTAATAATATCATTGACTAATATTCACTAGTTTGAATATTTTATAAAATTGCAAATTTTTTTTTTTTTTTTAGGTTAGTTTACTGTGCCCCACTTTTATCTATGTTATAATCGACTATTATCTCGAACACTTGTGATGTTATGTGCGAAATGAGTAAGACGATATACACATATAGGAAAGAAAAATTGATGCAACCTCTTCTTTTTTTTTTCTCTCTCTCTTTCTTTTTTTTTAACCACAGCCTCGGGTAGTAAATATCAGTCAGATAATTAATTGAGAGTAAGAATTCCTTCAGATCTCATCAAAGTAACCGCTGAATTACTATATATACTTTCTGCAATGAGATAAGATGTAATATTCGCGAGTATCTGGGTCGAGTGTAACCTCAGAAATAAAAATTATGCGTATGAGTTTATATAATAAAATAAATAAAATATATTTTGACAATCGTGTCAAGTTGGCACACACATATACTATATATTATATTCTATATATATGCTATGTACATATGTATATTAAAATATAAATAACTGGATGCTAATTTTTGAGTATAATATTTATATGATATTATAAACGTAATACAAATGAAACGAAGAAAATAAAGGAAATAAAACAAGTCGAGAAGTAGATATAGAATTAAAAAAAAAAATTTTTCCAATTCAACTTTTTAAGAGAGAATCGTGGAGAATTCTCGTAAGTTGATTATAATGAGAAATCGTATAATAATACGGGAGCCGTCTGTATCAGACAGACGGATTTTATTACACGGGAATATAAATTTACTGGCTTCGTGACACAGTTTTAATTATTATAAGAATTGTCTTGTTACAATCTATGTATACATATAGTAGATATATAGAAATGATATAATACATTTTCGAATACCAGTATAACTCGGTAGATATCTGTAAAAATAATTGGCTATAGTTTTTACCCTACGTTAAAATAAAAGGAAGGGCAAAAAAAAAATAAAAATATAAAAAATAAAATAAAAATTAATTGGAACTTAAATTTACATGGGAAGCTGATTAATAGACCGTTGCCGTGTATTTGACAGATCATTTTATACCCAGTCTGAATAATAATGAGAAAAAGAGAGAAAATAAAATAATATAAAAAAAATAAAAATAAACGTTACATAAATCAAACCGCGAGTCTTGGAGAAAAAAAAAAAAAAAAAATTCCCGTAATAATTCTATTATACGTCTATGGATGTGGTTGATCATATGATTAATCTAACTCCCTATATGATCATACGTATAATAAACCTAAGCGAATATAACTGGCTAGAAAAAAAAAAAAAAACATTTCAACAAATTCTTAACAAAAGAAATAAAAATAAAAATTCTGTTGATCATTAAGCAGCCTGGTAGATACAAAAAAAAATTTAATTCCTGTACATAGGACAATTGTACGTAATAATAATAATAGTAATAATAATAATAATAATAATAATACCTACATATGGTATAACGCAAGTATTTTATAGAATGGCGAGTTTTTTGCTTGACATTTCAATTAGCGTTTCCCAGAAGCCTTAAATTATTTTATTATTTTATTAGTGCGGCTTACCTTGGCCGGTATGTAACTACTTACTACTTATTGTTAGCTATTATACGTCTAAGTATATACGTCTGGATTTTTTCTTTAAGTCTATTTGCCGAACCCTGTGTTAACAGAGAATATTCTTATTTTTAATATATATACCGAGTGTCTCGGATGACTTTTTTTTTGTTCCTCGGGTTACAGTACATACACTATGAATATATGTATTGATTTATGATCCTTAAATATTTATAAGTTAAACTTGAAATTCTGAATTTTATCACGTTTAAACCACAATAATAATAATACGTCGATTACACGTAACAAATTACGCAACTAAATTGATTGTAGGTACATTATATGAAAACTGGGTTTGTTATAAGTAGCGTCACGAATATCAGCAAATATAATCAGCTGTTTTGTTAATAATTAAAAACTGATTAGCTAGTATCGTTAAAAGAATGACAAAATAAAAATTAGTTACAAAAATTTGATAAAAATATTACAGATTCGGTAAATTGGAGAGAAACGTCATTTATAAATGTGAGCTTTTTATAATATCGTATACGTTGAAAAATCGCCCACGCTTATGTATATATGAACGAGAATGAACGAGAAAACGAGCGTTGACATGGATAGTAAAATATGTCAGAAGTCAAATTATTGTTGGACAGTATTTATTTTAGCACACTGTATGTCAGTATATTATTATTATTTTTTTTTTTTTTAATTTTTTTCTATCTTTTTTTGGTTCAATAATAATGATTAGGACTCGGGAAGATCGATCGTTTCTTTTCTATTTTTAATATTTTCCTATTTCTCTTCTCGAAGTTGAATCACCCGCTTAAATTTATGCATGTCTCTTTATTTAAAGCTTTATCCTTGTAATATCTGTGTGAATCATTGATCTGTTAAGAAAGAAAAAGAAAAAAAAAAACAAAAAGATATATACAAAAAAAAAAAAAATTGAAATTTCAATCACCGATTCATTTCAGAGTTGATTCAGAGGCAGAAACCGTTTTGAGTACATCGTCGAAAACACTGTCTGATAATTTTCAAACTGAATCGAAAGAAATATTAATTGAAGAAAAAACTGAAGTAAACGAAAAATTAGAAGAGTCAAAATCTAAGGAATTTACTACTCCGAGTTTACCGAAAGCGGAAGTTGTTACAAAAACTTTATACAAAAGTGATTTTCCTTTAAAAAAAAGCGATACAGCTGGTTACAAAAGCGTAAATCAACGACTTCGCGAGAGGGAATTCAGCGGTACATTTTTGCAAAAATCTTCAGAACCGTTCGTATCGAAGGTTCAACAACCGTTGGAAGGTTCTGTGGATGTTAATTTGGGACAACAAAGGATACAGCAGATTTTAACGACAGATAAAGAGGCCGAAGAGCAGCGTCAAAAAGCCCTTGAAAAGCAGAGGGAACACGAAAAGTTTCTTCAACAAAGACGGACTACGGTTGTTGAAGAAGAAAGTTGTGAGCATCAGGTGATCGTTGTTCGAGACGAAGATAATCTAATTGGTAAAGAACATTCCCTTGAGTATCAAAGTCAGACTTTAGAAGCCCGGTTGGAGGGAATTGATGAAAAACAGTTAACCAAATCATCGGAAAACTTATACTTATCGTCGGAATATATAGAAGATCGAATAATACCAAGTTGCGATTTTGATGTGCATGTATTAAAAAAAGATACCGAAGAGGTTGAAAAAAAAGAGGCCGAAACACAGACACAACAAGAAACTAAAAGCACACAGTGTGGAACCGACGAAGATTTTGAAGGTGATTTAAAATCTGCAAAGCAGAGTTTATCGAGCCTCGCTGAAAGTCCGGAATATTTTGGAAGTCCAAGAAAAGAAGTTCAAACCCAAACACAAGGAGAAACAAAAGGGACTCAGTGTGGACCCGACGATTTAGCTGAAACATTTTCTCAACTGAAGACATTTTTTCGACAAAAAAGCTTCACCGCTTCTCTCGGATCTCTCGGAAGTCCTAGAAAAGAAGTCGAGGTTCAGACCGAGCAGGAGTCCAAAAGCGTTCAGTGTACCCCAGAGGATATACCCGACAGTCCCTTGAGATCGTCAATATTTTTTCGCCGAGGTACAACAAACTCAGAAAAGTCATTTGACCAAAATCGAAAAGAAGTAGAAGTCCAGACTTATCAAGAATCGAAAGCCACACAATTCTCTAACGAAGATATTTCACAAAGTCCTTTAAGGACTTCAGAATTAAAACATCAAAAATTTCCTATTAGTATCGAATCAACGCCAAGTGCTTCTCTCTATACATCGTCACCGATTATAGTCCTAGTCGACGGAAGAACGGACATGACTGTCACTCACAATTATAAAGACAAAGATGGAAATGTTGTTTGGGCAAAACATTGGGGACCTGAAAGAATGGTTGAAATTTATCGAGAGCCTAAATCCAGTCTGGGTCTCAGCATCGTCGGAGGAAAGGTAAGCCAAAACACCAAAAACAATGGTTTTTATGAGTCCAAGAAAATAATTAGAATCAATTTTGAAAAGAAAAATAATCTAAAAGAATAATTACAGGTCGACTTGTACCACGGAGGACCCAACACTTCTCAAAACATCTCAGGAATTTTTATAAAAAATGTCCTTCCGAATAGTCCAGCAGGAAGAACTGGCGATCTCAAGGTAATTGGCTGGCTATTCAAAGCCAAGTTTATATCCATCTAAGAAACATCTTTCTCCTCGCCACCGAGTAGCCGTATAAACATTATATTAATTCTAATTAGTTTAGGTATATAGTCTTGGAGAAATAATTACGAGTAATTAATGCTGAAGTTCACAGATGCCTAATCGGATTTTCTCAAAGCTAAAATCTTACTCGCCCATATCATAGAATTTTTATATTAATTAATAATTAACTATTTTTTAATTCTACAGACTGGTGATAGAATAATAGAAGTCGATGGTGTAGATCTGAGAAACAGCACACACGATCGAGCTGTAAAAGCCATTCAAGCTGCGGGAAATCCGGTCTGTCTTTTGGTCCAGTCGCTCATTCATTTGGTGAGTAAATCTTCAAATTAAACGAGAGGCTTTTTTTTTTTTTTGTCGAAAGAATTGTCTGAGTGGATGAATTTTTGATTTCTGGAGATCTTGATGTATACCCTGTTCAGTTCTTAGTTGAAAAATAGAAAAAAAACAATTTTGGATAAATTTGAAGGGAATTTTTTTAACTGTGTAGAAAAAAAAAAAATTTTTTTTATTTCTTTTTGATATTTTCTACAGAATAATGAAAATAGTTAACTAGTAGATATGTTTAAATATAGTCATGCGGAAGAAACGAGGAATAAATGAATGATAATAAATTATTCTTGAGGTGGATTGACACGATTGATCCGTGACGAATTAATTAGAATTCATTAAGCGAGTTATATATATATTTTTTTTTTAAATTCTCTTCTTCATCATTCGTATATATAGTATTAGAATCGCGATATATGTATATTACATACGTCGTCCCTGACCCCAATCAATTCTAATTATTTCATACACGATTAAACTGTCTGAAAATGTCGCATCTAACGCAGCAGTTAACTACCTAATCGTATATACATACATAAATATCGCGAAAAGATCGTTGGTTAAGGGTATTTTAGAATTGATTAATAGCTACGAAGGAACAATGAACGATCTACCCCTCTGAAACATATATTAAAAAAAAATAAAAAATATTCAAAAAAGGTACAAAACATTTCAGACAACTTTTCAATCATTTTTTCCTCGACTACCGTATATGCACATGCATATATCTATATTTTAAAGTATCGATAATTATTTAAAATCGAAAACCACTCACAGATTGATGTTCAAACTCTCTGAGAGTTGGAATGAAAGTTATACGTGTCACAGTCCACCGACCATGCAAGCAATAGGCACATGCCTATGTGTATGCCTATAGGCAGGGGTTGAACAAACGGAATTCTATACAGGTCAGCTAATATCAAGGTCTAGCATAGCGTCGAGACCGAAATGAACTGGAGGTATCCAATAATCGTTTATCCCCACATGTAGGTACCTATACAGGTCCTGTCGATGAGTCGATATTAGATCCATACAGACCTGACTGTTAGGTATATACCTACGAAGAGAGCAGGCTGCTGCAACCACCCACTCATATATCCATCCGTTAGTTCGTACATCTATCCGTTCATCCGTTAGTTTGTTCGTTCGTTCGTTCTATCGTTCGTCATCTGCACTATAAACCACAACGAAACACCCTTCTCTATGTTTGCGTAGAAGGCCACAGCCAGAGCTTCGTTCGTGGGGTTTGTCATTCGATCTAGTAAAGGTTTTGGTGCCGCGATGAAAAGGCTGTTCGGCCGGAAGCGCGTCTCTTTCGTTGTTGTAGGTGTTTTTATTAATATTTTTTTTTTTCCAAATTCAATACCAACCTTATAAGAATCTGACTATACAAACACACGTCAAGATTATCCTAAGGTTACTGATCGATCCTCGAAGGAGAAGAAAAGCTTTTAGAACTTTTTTTTTCTATTTTTATTTTTTTTTTTATCTTACTTGAATCTAAATTTCTTCTGACCGTCTCACTGGTCAGAGAGAATCAAGGCATTTCAATGCCTTTCGAAGGTTGTGAAAATCCAAGTTTCTAACTTGTTCACAAATCCGCTTAAAGGTCTTCGAAAACACGCGTACACATTAAATGCGTTTGACAATTCGAATATCGGGTTTAGTATTTGACCATAAACCGCAGGGTATATATATCGTGACGTTGAAATAACTGATTGGCATACTTAGTCCTGAAAGTAACAAAGCTTAATACTAACAAGTAAACTCGGTAATTGAATCGGAACTTGCAGTACAGAACTTTGTCAGTAATTATTCTAACAAAGCTTCACAGATAAATTACATAATTTTTGGTTTTCTTATATTTTACGTTAACTTATTTCTTATCAGATTCCGTGTTCACTGGATAGTAAACACGAATTATTCTATTTCCGTTAATTTTATTTTAGATGCCTTACGTTTTCTTATATAAAACACAATGTACAGTTGGATCGATGAAAAGGTGAAGGTGAGGGATTTGCGATCTTCGCAAAGTTGTTTTCTCGTTTGGTCAAGGGCATAGAGAGCGCGTAATGTTCGTATATCAGAATGACTTCTTTTTGCCAGAGGCATCTGGGACCCCAAAGAATGTTAGGATCGTAATATACATTTTATTACCATCTATGTCTTGGATTTTGAGACGCAATAAATCGACGATCATTTTATACCCGGAGGATCCGTCATTTAAATTTTCATTTTTCTCTCTCTTTTTCTTCGATTTATCTCACGGATAAAATAGACTCGAAAAATGATAGACGCAAATTCATCGCTAGTACATTAATGGACGGAATGAAATTTCTCGAACGATATTCTTCAACGTTTAATAATAAAATCACGTGACCTATTTAACCGACGTTATATTTAATGCTCTTAAAAGCTACCTACGTATATAAATGCTGCACACGTTAGCTTATAGAGATGCAACCGAGATACGATATGTACCCGTGATGCAATCGTGTGTGAAGTTTGGTTTAGGGTTTTTTAATTGGGATTGTAAATATAGAAACGTGAAATATTTTCGTTAAAAAATAAATAAATAAATAAATCGTGAATTTATTTTCTTCAATGAGCAATTTAATATATCCGATTTAAAATACTGCGAGGTGTAATAAAAACTACCCTTAAAGCCCTGAAAATATCTTTCTAGGCGCGTGAGGTAACGTCCGAGAGACTCTGACGTGACTCTGAAACAATTCGTTTGTCGCAGAGTCCCGACGAGGAGAGAACTTCCTCACGTGATACAGATGAAAATAGTGGTGGTGGTCGAGGTGTTCGAAGACAGGGTACTAGAGGACATGGTGCTATCGTTGGAGCTGCACCAGCCACACCGACTACATCATTTAGACGTAAATCATCAGGAGTATCTCCTGGACGGACGATCACCCCGGAATTGATTCAGGTTGGTTTAAGATTTATCTAAATTCATTTTATCGGATTTTAAAAACTTGGAATCGAAGAACACTGAAGGTTTCAAAATTCCGAAAGTTAAAGATCCGAATTTTGAAATTCTCGCATTATGAAGTCTCGTGTTTTTTTTATTACATTTTTGGATTCTTGGACTTTACCATTTCTGAAAATTCTAAATCGTTCCAAACGCGTATCCGGTCAATTTTTTGTTTTTTATACATTCAAAATCCCCGAAACTTTGGTTAAAAAAAAAATTTTTAGTCATGGTTTACGTTCGTCCACTTATAATCTTTGAATAATTGAATTCTGGCCAAGTTTTAATCCAAGAATTCTATACCTACTATACCTACGCTTGGATATAAACGCGTATAACTACATATCCAACCGCTCAGGAAATACGATTTATCAATAGATACTCAGCACAAACCTAGCCGTGCGTAATACGAATTGTTATTTATTCATTTTCTTGTTTTTTTTTTTTACCTAGAAATCAATTATTTTTATCCAAATTGCTTATGGAAGCGTTGAAAGCTTTATTCATTCTATATCGAATACACGTATGTTCGGATCGTCCAATTTATAAAGGTTTGTCAATGAACGTATAGGTATCTCGATTTTCGATATCCCATTTTCTTATTTCTTATAATTTTTTTACATTTTTTTCTTTTTTTTTTTCTATATCAAAGTCAGCCTTATTATCCACGTAGTTCAAACAGATTTATATAGATGTATCTACGTATGTACATGTAATTGTTTATCAGAGTTGAAACTCTAATTGCGTAACGTGAAACGTGCCTGAATAATGTCTACAGATAAATACATATACATATATACGTATGATGTATAAACCCGCAATGGCGTCGACGAGGAAATTTTATAGTGGTAAAAAAAAAACCGCATGTCTAATAGATAGTAGGCGTTTAAAATTTCTATATCAGTAACTTACGGAGGCCAATGCCAAGTTAAAGCGACTCTCGTCACAGTTTGTGTTGTGTGTTTGAAGAAGACAGTAGTCTGTATTTATATCTGACTTCAAAAATTTTACCATGCAATTTCTTTGCATAAGTAATAAAGTTAAAATATTTTTTTAAAAAAATTTTTATAATCTTTGTCTTATTCGAAATTTCTCATATATATATATATATATATATATGCTTTTGGTGGGGCAAAAAAAACAAGAGAACGTTTTTTGAAAGTTATTCTTCGGTTAATAAACAATAAAAATTATTCTCAATCGCGTTGGTTAATCAACAAATGTCGTTTTATAGTTTTTCTTAATTATTTTCATAGTCTGCCTAAGGTTGACTGAATCGTAATTTTAAGTATCAATGAAATTATTATCTTCTACGATATATAATAACGCAATTTTAAATATCGTGATTAATTATCCACGTTCTAGGCTGTCTTGTTAATATGTTTATAAAATTTTTGAAAATGATCGAGTTTATCGAATGACGTTGGGGATTGATTAGTTCCGAAATATTAAAACAACTGTGAAGTGTGAAGGCCGTGGTTCTTATCATTGACACTAATTTAATAGTAAAAAAATGTATCTCTACGTTTTCCACACTGTTTGCAAATGGAAAAATAAAGCTGTAATACAACTAAATACAATAATAAGTATACTTTTATATACCTATATTTTATTTCTTTTTTTTTTATATCAATTTATCGTTTTTATTATAGTTTCGTGTTATTTTCTGTACAGGAAGGGATCGAAGATGAGGCACGACAAGGACCCAGCAGATCTGATTACAGAAGACAATCTTCAAAAAATGATTCCGATAGAGCTGGTCCTAGCGTTAGAAGGTAACAAAATAAACTCACACTATATACTTGGAAGAATTTTTTTTATTGATTGGTACGTTAGAATTTTCCGGATTATATTCTCGGATTAAAATTCGGATATAGATCGAAGAACAGTAAATTGTTTTTTGATAAGAAAAAAGAAAACGAAAATCTAGGTGGAAACAAATTGTTTGGCGTATTTTCGGTCTAGACAGACAAATGGTGCCATAAATGAAAAAAAAAAAAACAAAAAAAAAGGACAAAAAATATATAAAAAAAAAAAAACAAAAACACTTGTTTCTCTTTCTGAGAGCTCTTAGCAGTTGCATCAGTATCTGTATAAACTATAGTTCTCTGCGTATAACATACTAGCCTCGTTTTTTGGCCAGTTACCAAATTGTGACATGAGTAAGCGCCTGGTTAAATACCCATTTAATTGCATAGCGCGATTCTGGATGACGTGTCAAGTGCATAAGTCATGTCGTTTGACAATTCAAAGCAAATATAAATTATTTGTAACGAGATATAGCCCATATTACATCGGTGTAAAGGGATTGGGTTAAAGTTACGAATCTCGAAAGTTCCGAAAGATTTTTTTTAAACTTTAAAATTCAGGATAAATAATTTCGGATAGACCAGAATGCAGATGATCAAAAAAGTTATAAAATCCAAAACTCCGGAAGTTTAAGAATTCGAAAAATTTCAATAAAGCTATTTTGACAGAAAAAACTTTAAATACGTAGGTACAAAATACTTTCTTTCCTTTTATCTTTTTTTCTAAATAATTCATTTAGAATGAAATTAGACGCACTTTATACGATTGAATCTTTAACCAACTAATCGGACTTGGGTAGTTATACTTTTAGGTTGAATAATTGTCAGGATCACGAAAACCTTATTTAAGTCTTATAAGGTTCCTTATATTGAACGATTAGGAAGATAGGACGAGGTTCGTGCTGACCAAGAATATTGACCTTGTTATACTCATGTCGCGATGGGACTGACTTTTAGCTTTATAGTACATACATAGATATATAGTAAACAACGATTGCCTGCAAAATGGAAATTATCCTGATTCATTAAACTGGTAAAAGAAGAGATAGAGATTGGACTCGCTTCTCCCTGGCGTATTTTAACTAATGAAAATTGACAGGCAAGTTCTCGTCCTTATAGCGTGGATATACTTACTTAATATATACATTAGGGTATCGATTTATGGGAGGCTATTATGTGACATTTTATAAGTCTATTGATATCATTCGGATACTTGATCAATAAATGAAATTTTTTCTTCTCTTTTCTTGTTTTTTTATTATCATTTTTTATTTATTTATTATTTTTTTTTTTCCTTTTTTTCAGATCCTCCATGAAACAATCTCTGAGAAAGAAGGCACCTTCGCCTCCTAAAGGGGCTGGAATTCTCCGTGAGGTTAGCGAGGAGGGTGAGGATCAGCCTCAACAAACCAAGCCAAAGTATTCCTCGGACGAAAGTTCGGACGAAGAGGATACTAGAGATTTGGAAGGAAATGTTTATACGAAATCTGGGATTGAGGTGAGATTTAAAAATTTTTATATCCTATATCATTGATTCATAAACTTATATAATAATAATTTCTTATTTATTTTCTTGAATTTTATTTCTGTTTTTCAAATATCATTTTTATAGTTAATTTATTTATATTCATCATTTACAGATCTCAAGAAAAAGTGCTGGAAATGTGAAAAGATCGAGGGAAGAAATCGAGGCGGATCCTGAACAGGAAGATGAGTTTGGCTACACTGCAAGTGAGTTTTTATTCTATTTAATATCTTTATTGTTATTTATTGTTATAGTTTTGTGATAGTAAACATGGATTTAGCTAACGTAACACACATTTTTATGATGGCTTTGGGATCGAATGATCGTATATACGTACTACTGCTGTTGCAGTAGTAACAGCGTTACAGCTTCCGTCAATTTAGCATTTACTTGCATCTAACAATACGGAGATAAAACGGGAAAGGGATAAATGTTTCCTGAACCATAAAGTACAGTAAAAAAAAGGAAAAGATATAAAAAAAAAAAAAAAAAATTGTCCAACCCACGCTACGTAAAGTCTGTTTATATGACTCGGTGCCCTGCAGCTTTTCTATCACCCATGGTGCACTATATATTTATTATCGGATTCACTTAAGGTTATAGTCATCGTTAACGCCTAGATACTGCTTTCATATATAGTTATTACCAATCTTATTGTTAAGTGAGACTGGAGACAGAGGTACGAAAGAAAAGATTGTGTCAAAATTGAGAAAAAAAGCCGGAATAATAGTTTTTCGGAGTACTTTTCATAAAAAAGAAAATAAGGGATGGGTTTGTCGGGGAAAGAAAAAAGTATAAAAAAGTAATGAAAAACCGAAAAAACGAGATCAAAATTGGAAATTTCACTTAAAATAAATGCCCTATATATTGATAAACAACAATTTCATACAGCGCGTTTAATCCCAATTCGATCTGGGTATACTTACAATTTCTTATTGTCATTGGCAAGGATCGCCCTATATATTGACAAACGACAATTTTATACAGTGCATTCATTCTAATTCGATCTGGGTATATTTACAATTTTTTTGATGTCATTGGCAAGGAATGCCCTATAGATATGAGATTCTCAACTCGGAGGAATATATTCTTTCATTTAGAAAGGTAATATAGAAAAAAAAAACGTATAGGTTTGTTAGTAAAACAGCGAAAATCGATTCATTTCCGGTAGAACCGGAAGTTCAAATTAAACGAGAGATGGAATTTTTTTATGCCCATCATTTGGTTGTAAAGTCCTGTGAATTTCAAATTTTTTCATCGATCCGTTTCCGAGATCACCGCGCGAGTTTGTCGAACAGGCCGACAGACAGACCGACATCTTTCTAAAAACCCGTTTTTCGGATTCTCGAGGGTCGAAAACGTGAAGATTCGTTGAAATGATCAAAAGTCACTTTTCGACCAAAACCAATACTTTTCTTATATCACCGTAGGTGATGGAAAGTAAAAATACAGGATTAGTTTTTTAAAGATTAGGTATAAGCGAATATTTCGTAAACGGTTCAAGGCATTGAAAAAAAAAAAAAAAAAAACATAATTTACGAAGAATTGATGACACGGAAGTGGACTTTGCATAAAATTCCGCAATGTTTATCTCTTGTAATATTTTTTTTTTTCCAAACTTGATAGTTCAGAAGTGAAATATTGTCAAGAGTTATATGTCTCACAAAAAAATGTTTCATATAAAAGTCCGTTTGATTTTTCATGTGGAACAAAATTTGTGTAATAAAAAAAAATATAGGTTTTCATTGAAAAAAAAAAAAACGCACACACAAAAATGAAGTTGGTAATGATATTTTTGAGATGTATTGAAATTCATTGAAATTTCATAAGGCCCAGATTAAAGTCCTCCTTCGTGACATCAATTTTTTTCTTATATATTATTTTTTTTTTTTTTTCAATACCTCAAACCGTTCTTGACATATTCGCTTTAAAAAGCTCATCCTGTATGTATTAAATTCGACAAATGAATTATCAAATTTCTTTTATCGATTTTAAGGGGGATGAGGAGGAGGATCTTGCCCGACTTGATTAAATTTTTTTATTTTTTATTTTTTTTTTTTGGTTATCAAATATTGCCATATCAATTCTAAATCGGAGAAAAATCACACAGTGAAATTTTAAGTATTATTATTTTCGTAGAGGGGGTCATATTATATTCCCTAAATTTTCTCTACGTCTCCGTTTATTCCGTGAAAATTTTTTATTTGTTATTTTTATACGAATTTTGACATACCTTATGAATTTATATTATGAGGATTTTGTTGAGACTATATATTTGTGTATTTGTTTTACAAAAATTTTATTTTCTTGCGTTTATCGTGTGAATTACCATTTTGGTATCGTTAAACACACCAAACAAGATTTATTTTCTTTTTTCTACTTCTGTTTCCTGTTTTTTTTTTCCTTTCCTTTTTCTTTTCTTTTCCTTTTTCTTCTTCTTTTAATCTTCTTGACACTGGCTCACGTCCAAATCTTCTGCCTTCTGTTTTCTGCTATAGGTACTTTCCTTTTTTTCTGATATTTTTCTATACACAATCTGCTCCAGACGCAGAAATTTTCTTGACCCCGTAACGACTATAATACGTAGATACTTTAAACGACCTTTAAATTCAGACAAAAAATTCTAGCTTCGAATTCGATCGTTAATTTTTGTAATACCTATTATACTATCGAAAAAAACAGATAAAAAGAAAATAAAATTGAAATTATCACAATTTTTGAATATTTAAAGAAACAAAAAAAAATTATTATAGGTATTTATACCAACCTTGTAGAATTATTTGTTTTATCAGGTAAATTTATACGATTGGTAATTCTTCCCACGCTCGGATAAAGAGAGAGAGAGAGAGAGAGAAAGAGAGAGAGAGAAAAAAAAACCATTCCTTTCATTTAAAAATGAATGAATACTGAAATAAAATTTTTTTTTACTGTTATCATTTTTTTACTGATTGGAAATGATTCGATAATATCTATAAAGACTAATTCAATACGCGGATGAAAAGAAGAATAAAAAAAAAATCATTGAATACTTTCCGGTCATGTTTGAATAACAAAAAAAAAAAAAAGAACCACAACAAAGTATATCGAGTGTTTCCATCAACCTGGCAATCGCGAATAATTCGAAAAGTACGATCTATCAGGTTAAAGGAAACATCCCGTATTATAGCTGAAAAAATATATATCCGTGGAGAAATACGTGGAGAAAAAAAAAAAAAAAAAAAAAAAAAACTAAGAAAAAAAAAAAGGTAAGGACCAAGAATGTAAATATTTTTGCAAAACGAATTTTATCTTTTAGTTCAGCTTTTCCACCTTTTTTCGATTTAGCTTTCAGTCTTTCTTCAGTCTAGTTGGAAAAACAAAGTATAGAAAAAAAATGTAAAAAAAAAAAGAAAATAATAATAATAAAAAAATAAACTAAGGAAAAAGGAAATACAAATTCTCATTCTATCCCTCGTTGGTTGGCCTCTCGGAGAGTCTTTCCTCGACAAGTACCTACCTACCCAACGTATACAACCTCTCAGAAAATACTTCACTCTGAAATTACTGTCTACTGCAGTAAGGAGTGTTTTGTATCTCTGAAATGAAAGCTTGTCACTCAGATTGTCGTCTACAGAGGAAATAATCTTAATAACGAAAAAAAAAATAAATAAATAAATAAAATAAAAAAATCTTATGTTTGTTTAAAAGTATAAATCTGAAACAATTAGATTCTCGGCAATAATCGATCGTTTAAAAATTTCACCCCATAAACCCTGAATGGAAATTATAAATTATTATTATTATTATTATTATTATTTCTCTTTCATTTTCAAATTATTTTGTAAGATTTTTTTATCATACTTATATATTTATTTAATTTTGTATTTATATTCACACATTTACTTTTATAATCATCCACATATATACATATATATAATATACATGGCTAATTAAATCCTGTTTACACTGATATTCGAATACACTCATTGGGGATATCAAATTCATTGACGTGTCAGTTGCTCGTTACAAACAAGGGTGGCTATAGAGAGTCACGGAGAAAGTTTGTTAATGAAAACCGAATAAAACTGCCCACGCAAGTTTCTATTGTTTAGAATTAACCGTCCCCCCTTCTAACAACCTCATCCTCCACGCTCTCATTGTTTTTGAACTAAAATTCAAACGAGATTTTACTCTCCTCTTTCTCTCTCCTCTCTCTCTCTCTCTCTCTCTCTCTCTCTCTCTCTCTCTCTCTCTCTCTCTCTCTCTCTCTCTCTCTCTCTCTCTCTCTCTCTCTCTCTCTCTCTCTCTCTCTCTCTCTCTCTCTCTCTCTCTCGGCTTGTTGAGAGGGTTGAATGTTGCGAGGGATCGAGTTACTGGTAGGTCTACTTACTTCAAGCTACGATATTCGGTATTATATCTATATCCATGTCGTATAAGGTATATATGTAGTTATACGAAAGTGCCTAGCTGTCTGTTTCATACTATTTCCCGTCATGCCCCTCTCCCCACATGTCTACTTGTTTAATATATGTTTATACATACACCGCGATCTGTTTGACTTTTAACGTTTGAGCTATACCCTCTGCAGGATATTCTCTTACTTCTTTGCCGCATGTACATCACATTGACCCTCTCGGTTGACGAGGTACAAAAAAGGATTTTTATCTCATTTCTTTATAGGTTCCTTTTTTTTTTTTTTTTTTTTTTTTTTTTAATTTTTAAACTTGTTTTTTTTCTTACTACGTTTCAAAGTAGGTAACTACATTATTAAATCATTGGGCTATGTACACATACATATATGTGTGAGTCTGTCTAAAGAAAGTTTTAAATTTATAATCTAATATTTGCAGTATGAAATTGTTAAGAAATATGAAAAATAGAAAATAAAATAAAGGGGAGAAATTTTATGTTGGTATAATAATAATATGTAAAAGATAACTTCGCCTGAGATATATTGAACAAATAGAGAAATAGAAGAAAAAAAAATTACATTTTTTCAGAAATTCTTAACACTGGAAATTTTTTTTTATTTATTTTATTTTTTAGGTATTTATTTATTGACTCTAGTTTTTTTTTTTTTCTTTTAATCTTATTTTTCTTTTCAATTATTCATTCTGATCGAGTGAACCGTCAAATATTATCTGATCGAGACGTTCGACTCTATGTCGACACTGTTTACTCTAAAAGGCGAACGGAATTTTTGTATACTCTGTTCATAGTCCAAATAGCTGTCGATATATTCAAAGAAGGTGACGATTGAGATTTGGAAAAAGTTTTAGATTTTCTTAGGGACGTTCACGTTCATAATATATTTTTTATTTTTACCTTCTTCTTTTTTTTTTTTTTTTTTAGCGATAAATTTACTAAAAAAACAAATCATCTCACCAAATGGAGTTAATTTATTTTTGGAAATTATTTCGTCATCGATATACGAACGATCTATTAAATTTTCGTTACGGTATTAAAAAAAAAAAACGCGAGACTTTCCGTTTCTATTTTATAATTTCTTGATCAATTAATATTTGAACAAGATAATTTGAATTCATTGAACAATTTGCCATATCTTTACGAAATCGAAAAAAGAAGAAAGAGAAAACTTGACTTATACTTAAATTAGCAATTTTTATTTATTTATTTATTTATTTTTTTTATTGAAAGACAAAGCGATGAAAATTTGAATTCTTAAAAAAAAATTTACTATATTTATATGTACAGTTTTGAAGATATACAGAAGTTTAGTTGACCTGCGAGTCATTCAGCCATCGTGTCTGCAGTTGATGCCAACTAACAAAAATAATCGTTGTTTGTCAGAGAGCTAAAGTCTTTGAAGTTTGTGTCTCGATATAATTTAATCACTAGTCAACCTAGATCCAACCGATTTCTGCTCTCGTCTGACGGTGAATTATTTCCTCTACTATTTAATAATACTGACTATATGTTATACCCATATGATACCTACCCAAAAAATATTTCCAATTAAAATGAAATTAACTAAAAAATCGGTTAATCCCCGTTTTATTTTTATTTTTTTCAATCTCGTGCGAAAATTGGAAAGAGCGAATATCGAATTACCCTAAAATCGCAAAAAATTTGACGACTCTTAAAGCTAAAATAAAAAAAAAACAAAAAAAAAAAAGGAATAGTTTCAGCTGAAAACACTGTTTAAAATTCAGCTTAAAATCCTACAGGACTTCAGCTTAAGACTTAATTATTATTTATTCTCCACCGGCAGGAGTTTACGAGTTGAAATTAGCCACTCGACGAATCCGTCACGTCGTTCGTGTTTCCCTTAAAAAAATAAAAATAAAACTAAAAAACGAATCGCGATTAATACTGGCTAATGCATTATCACTATATGATCGCGTTTGCAGAAGTCTGCAGAGATCGATCGTAGCCAAGAAAACCGACATCAATAAAAACGATAAAGACAAGCGCGGGGCCGGCGCTGATCATTTATGTTAGAAACTAAATCACAGATTATTAGTGGCTTCCATTTCCGAAGCAATTCACCCTTATTTACTAACGTTAAAGGGGATATGGACGTCCATTCGCACGTATGATTACACTCTACCTGCAGCAATTTGGTGGGTTGAAGGGAAGGTGGGAGGGGGAAAGTGGTGGCTTATTTTATCACGATATAATCGACATGCCGATAGAGATACTACGTGCTATAATGTCCGGTTTCCGATCTCCTATAGAAGCTTCAAAGTATTTAATATTCATGGTTTTAGACGAAGAGGAAACCCTTTGACAAACGGTTATCAAAATTATAATAGTCTACCTTTATGCCGTGGAAGAGACGAGAATAATTTTCGGTTATATATATAACGTCGTATATACGAAAGTTTGTCATTTTTTTTTTTTTTTTTTTTGTTCTTTTGCAGGATAAAGTAAGCTCGAAAAATTGATCCTGCAGTATAGATATATACTCTATGAATAATATCATAATCTAAAAATGACGAAAAAATAAAATGTGCGAGACGAACCAAGGAGAGAATTTTTTTAAATTTTTTTGCTAAGCACGTTTACACCTTTTATTATATTTTATCCCTTTTTTTTTCAAGGGTTGAATATGTAGATGTATTTTTTGAGAATGTTCTGTCCGTTTGATAATGTTTGAGAACTAAATCTACCTATTTACCATATCGTGATATCCTACCTTCGCTTTTAACCAGAATTTAGCAAATCAAGTTGCAGGATTTAATTGATAGGTACATTTTCGTATAACGAGTTCGCAGCCCATCGCTATGGTAACTTTACTGATTTAGGTATTGATAATTAAATTTAATCCCAACGCAGATTAGGGATTAGGACACGGCGCCGTTATATCTTTCAGAGTTTCGCTCAGTCTCTATTTACTGCTTCTATCTATATCTCACTCAGTTCTATCTCTCTCATCGTTTGCAACTTCGTACACAGACATATACATATACATATATAATTAACCAGAAACTGTATCAGGCGAACTTCCCGTCAAATAGTTACTCGAAATCGATTTTCAATCAATCCAAGAACCGTAGAAATCTTTAATAGAAAGTGATTCCAAATTGAAATACGGATAACTTTATCACTGGTTCTTATCTACCTCTAAATAAATACGTATTCTATTTATTTATGTATATGTATATCTATAATATTATATCTACCTTTGTAATTATGACGGAATAATTATTCCAACCGTTTTCAAATTCGCTTGAACAATTTTCAAAGTTAATTAAACAATCGTTTTACACAAGTATGATAAGAAACAAAAGCATATGCTCGAACGAATCGTTAAGCTAATTTGAAAAATCGTAAATAAAATCAAAAAGATGTATTATTTTAACTTTAAATAACTTTATTAATAATCTACGATCAATTTATCTAATGGACTATACGCAATGATAAATTTAAAATTCATTTCAATAGTTTTCTTAGTAAAATTCTAATACGTCTTAGTCAGCTTAAAATCTTTATTCCTGATTCATTCAATCAACTGATTGGCAGTTTAGGTAAAGGCCTGGTAAACTCTCTGGTCTTCGTTAACTGTTAGACGGTTTGACGATCTGTTACAGCTGTTGTTAGATTCGAACTACGGTAGTTTAGGTAGCTCTTGGTGTATCGGCTATAGTTGAGAATTTTAGTACTTTGAAGATAGTAGCCAGCTGCCTGCATGTGCTGCCTGCGGTTTATTATAGCGATTTAAGCACCGAGAAGAGAATTTCACATTCTCAAAGGTGCCTAGATACGTATGTATGTATGTACGTGGCTGAAGGTGAAAAGCTGCAGCTATATAACAGCCTCTGTGTTCCAAAAAAAAAAAAAAAAAAAAAAAAAAAAAAGAAAAAGAAAAAGAAATGAAAAAAGTTGATGAAATTACGTGGATAATAACGCGGACGTGAGAAATAATAAAACTGAGGAGACTTAGTATAGAAAGTTATCAAGAATGAGGAAAAAAGGGAAGTGAAGGGGTGTCCTGAATTTATCGTTGAAATATTTTCAACGTTGCGAATGAAACTAGAGACTGAGAAAACTTGTGGTAAAAGTTAACCGATAAATATTAAACCAAGAAGACGACGATGCTCTGGGATACCTAGACATGGCCATGGTGTAACCCTGCTAACCCTCAACGGAATGAAATTACACACTGATATACATTTATCGTTGAAAAAACGTTTATCAACTCCGTTTACACGTACAACACATGTAGGTAGGTACTATAATATTTTTACTATATGACCGAGTAAGACGATTTTTTCAAAATTATATTCTATTCTAAAAAACTCGAGATCACGATCATTGAAGATCATACGAAGAGAATCCCAAAGTTACCTTCTTCTTCTTTTTTAACTTCCCGTAATGAAAATTGAAAATTTTCATAAAAAATCGAAGTTATTGGTTTCGGTCCGATTTTCGAAAATCGAGTTTTCATCAGATCTCGACGTTTTGAGGTCCTAGGAAGCTATTCTGACTATTTTTGGATGGACGTCCGTATGTGTGTGTGTGTGTAAACAAATTTTTGTCGTACGATATCTTTAGAACGAATCGACCGATTGGAATGGTTCTTATGGCGATCGAAAGGGTATATCAAGACTTAGATCTGATTAGATTTTGGAGTCGATCGGTCGAGTATTTTCAAAGTTATTTGAGAAATAAAAATTAAAAAACAATTTTTTTTCATGTTTTTAGCGCATAACTCCTAAACTGTTCGTGCGATTAGTCTCAAAACTTGATCAGACTTAGCTCTTGGATAGCCCTTTCGATCGCCGTAAGATTCATCAAAGTCGAACGATTGGTTTAAAAGATATTGCACGACAAAAATTTCTCTTTTTGTCGTACGATACCTTTGGAACGAATTAACCGATTTGAATGATTGTTGCGGCGATCGAAAGGGTTCATCAAGACTTAGATCTGATTAGATTTTGGAATCGATCGGTCGAGTAGTTTCAAAGTTATTCGAAGAATAGAAATTGAAGAAAAAAAGATTTGTATAGGGAAAACTAATTATACTTATAACCTTCTTTAATTTATTATAAACACAATAGTATGAATTAATTGTAACGTATTTAACACAGCGGGAAGTTTTCGGGCTGGCCCACAGGTCAACCGCTTTCCTGATATTTTTCTTTTTCTTTTTGAATTAACGCTCGAAGCTTTCTCTTATCGATTTAGGTATATGTATAATAAATTCAAAAAGTTATATAAAATATTGTGTACCTACTACACTTAATACCAATAGGTATTGACTACAGGATACTTATAGTCGGCCATTTTGTTTGCCCAGAGACCAGAAGAGAGAAATGAAACTGGGTTCGGTTTGATTAGGCGATTGGAACACAAAAAGTTCGCTATAACAGACCGTGACAAAGACGTACGATTCATCGTAGCTTTATCTACTCAATTGGGTTCCCGCTGAGAGTTAGGGTACCTACTCCAACTACGATATCTAACTGTAATGTTCAGATGCATGTATTACATGGTCAGGGATTGAACCATATTGCTTCCGCAATTGGTATTAAATTTCGTGAAAAAGCTTCTTCTTTCTTTTTTTTTTTTTATCACTATTCTAAAACACAAAAAATAAAAAGTAAAAAAAAAAAATGAAGAAAGCTCCGTTTTACCAATTGAAGTCAATTATACTGACGAATCTCTCAACTGCATACATATATATAGGCATGTATGTACTGTAACGTACTTGTGAGAACATAAAAGAAGATTTCCTTGAAAAGAGTTAACAAGAAAGAAAAGAAAAAGAAAAAAAAAAAAAAAAAAAGAAATTAGAATGTATGAAAAATGTGGCAGAGGGTTTTCTTCATCCGAAACAATGGGCTTTGAATTCAGTCGTACAGTTTTCATTATACAAGCTCTGCGTAATAGATATTGTAGAGTATAAGAAGCGAAAAACTAGATAAAGCTATGTATATAGTATATTATAGTAGAATTGCGTGAACCGTAGCGAGCTTTTCAGCTAGCTGATTGAAAATATTAAAAAAAAAAAAAAAAGATGAAGTTTTTTTTTAGGACAGTATTTTCATTTCTTGGATAAAAAATACTCCTGGAAAATACACTTCGCGTATATTAACGTTACTCATCAATGCCTGAAGGTACGATTATCTCTCATATACCTATACCTACCTTTAGACCGATCGCTGCATGAACTTTCAGGATAAATCAGCTTAACCTACGAACCTGTACCGTCTACGCGGTTTATATATTTAACGAAGGTTGAGTCCCTGGGTAGAAAAGCAATTAACGTATACTAGTAGTTTCTCATTAGTGGCAAGCAGGAACTTAGCTATTGCAAGCTTGCATTTCCGGTCTGTGAAACCTTCGTCTTGCTTCGTAATTTTATTCACGTCACGCTAAACGGCACACGAAAAATCGATAATTATGATAATTTTTTTCAGTTCTTATACTAATCACATCGTTCCTTTATTATCAATCGAATTTTATCGTGAAGCTCCAGCATCTTTATAATATATAAAAATTTAGTTCGAATTTGCTTGAGCGAAATATTTAGTGAATTTTTTAAACGTGATGTAAAATTAAAAAGCGAAACACAATCACAGTTGGGTTAAAAATTCTTTCAGATTTTTATATTAAGAGTTTTAAAAATTAATTTACGAAAACATCCGGACGAATTTTAATTTTTTTTTTTTAATCTATAAATTTGACACGATGCTTATAGTTCAATTAAATTTTGATTTGTTCTTTAATTTTTAACAGTTATTAATATTTAATAGAAAAGAAAACTTTGAAGGGATGAAAATGATTTTTATTTATCTCTTATTCACTGGACGAAGATCTGTTGTCAGTATTGTATTGACGGGGACGGTTAAGGGCAAGCTGCAACCCCTCCTTTCTCCACAAAGTATGTATACCCTATACCTACCAATGGAGGAGGAAAGGAAAGGGATGAGCGGACAGACAATACGAAGGTATACCTACGAACCAACGTATATATGTATATATTTCTATATGTATATGTATGTATATATGTACTATATACATGGGGGTATACATATACGAAATGCCCTGTGGAGGGTATAATATCAACGAGAGAGGAGACACGCTGATAAGGCCGTGGTTGATCTCAGCGCATGCGTTACCAAACGCGAATATCGCAGTTCTGCGCGAACCAGCTTCGGACGTGGTTCGTAGCTCGGTCTTTCGTGCACTTATCTCGAAAAACAATATACTATATTATTACATGTGACTTATTTTATCGGAAAGGAGTTTTTTTTTTTCATTCAAGATCAGGGGATATGACAACGTCCTGATTATTAATATAAATAATATGATTTTAAACTTCTTCGTTTTATATTCGATAGCGTGACATACAGTATAATATATATATATATATATATATCTATATACATATACAAAATATGTATAATATATACGTATATAATAATAAATTTAATAATGAAAATAATTATTATTAAATATAAAAAAGGAAGCTGACAATTATAAGCCGAAATTATTATCGCATCGCATAATCGTTTAGAAATTAGTGCCAAATTTTGTCGTTTGATTTTAGTATTTTGTTTTTTCTACTTATAAATGTAAAATATTTAAAAAAAAAAAAAAAATTATTATTTCAAAACGTTAATAACAAAAATTAAATAATTTCACGTAAACTGTTATCTGGTTTGATACTTACTGCAATACCTACTCATTAAATAGGTATGTACGTGTAGTTTCTCGTTTGGGGGTAAAGTTTCGAACTACCTTATAATACCACGAGTCTTGGTTGGCCTTTTTTTTTTTCTTTTACTCCTCGTTAAAATTTTCGTAAAGTTAATTCGTGAAAAAAAAAACATGACATAAAGTCCCGAGGGGCTCCTTCGATTTTTTTTCCCTTGTGTTTTATTCTTTCTTTAATTTTTCCTCTTTTTTTTTTTTGATATATATAAATTTATATATATCAATTTAAGGGTACGACAAGTCACCAGGGATTTCGCCTCGGTTAATAAAAGAAGCTTTTTTTTTTTTTTTTGTTTCTTTGTTATTTTTTTTGTTTTTTTTTCTTAGGGCATTATTAAGAAACAAACTTGAAATAAAAATCATTATCGTTTAAATAAATTAATTAACATCACTTTTATATAATTTCACGTTTTATTTATTATACAATAATTATTTCTATAAATCCGAAACAAAAAAAAAAAAAACAAAAACAAAATTCAAACATACAAATATAATTAATGAAAGTAAAAAATAAAGAAGGATTCTGTTTTTTTTTTACTCTGACTGTGTGTCTCGATTTTTAAAATAAATCCGGTATTCTAACATAAAACTGAAAATCTTCATCTGGCTGTAGATTATTAATAATAATAGACTGTTACGACGAATTTTTATATATACCTACATTTACATAAATTTTGTTTTTCTTCTGTTTTGAAAACTGTTCTTCTAAATCTTCTTATCCTTTAAAAACTATAAAAAAAAAAAAATTTTCTACCGTAATTAGATTTCTTATTTTATCACAATTGTATACTAACAGTTTTTGGTTACACGCATAGCGTGTTTCCTGTTAATAAATCATATAAAGTTGAAAGATGAAAGAAAATTAGTTTCCGTTGTAGGTAGGTAGTATATATTTCCAGACAAGAATGAAAAGTTGAATCGTCCAGATTCAGTCGCAAATAGAAAGAAGAAAAAACGAAAGAACTAAAAAAAAAAAAAAAAAACAGAAATTGAATTTTTTTTTTTGTTATTTTTTGTTTTTTAAGTCATATAATTTAACGAGACAGAGATAAAGAGAGAAATACCTCTAGAGCTTTATACTTAGTTGACAAATATATTAATATACAGTAATATAGTTTAGAGCAGGTGTTAGGGATTATAAAGTTGGATATAGGTAGGTATATAGGTATTAGGGATATATATCTGAATATCGTCAGAGAAATAGCAAATATCTCAAGGTTATTTTGTCGAGTATAGTCTGTTAATCCGGGAATGTGTTAAGCTTCTTTAAAAATAATATTTGGCTAGTCAAAATATTATCAAAGATATATAGATATCTATATATACGTATATATATCTATATCTATATAAACCTATGGTAGATTTGTGTAAATTAGAATTCAGGAGCTATACTAAGTGGATTGTATAAATATTATTGAAAACAAGGATACATAAGTGAAATTCGAATAAATCAACTGATATATAATTTTATATATATACATACGAATGTGAAAAGAATTAAAGACGAAACAAATTCAAGAAAAAATAAAAGTCAATCTCTTAAGTGTCAAAAAATAAAAAATTTAAAAACATACAAAATCTCAACCTAACCTAATCCTAAAATAAAAATTCATATGTGTCAAAAATCTGTACATTCGTGTATATAAAATTAAGAAATAAATAAATAAATAAATAAATAATGTACAAAAATTTTAAACGGTGGTTAAAACACGTGATCGCAATCTTACCCTTGCGATAGTGTTAATAGCCTATACGAGCAGGTTAACAGCTAGCTGGGGGTATAATGTTAACCCCGTGACAAATACTACAAGCGATAATAAAAAAAAAGAAAGAAAAAAGGAACAAAAAAGAAAATATATATATAAAAACAAAAAAAAAAAAAAAAAAAAAAGGAAAAAAAGGGAAATACTATGAGGATGCTGGGTGGCGGTCAAGGAGGTACTGTGAGGGGTTCGCAGCCTCAGATGGAAACAATTGCTGAACAGGTGGATGATGACGATTATGAATTGGGTCAGTTTAAAATTTTCAATATTTTAACTCAAAAACTCATTCATGCCATATTTATATACATATATATATATATATATATATACCATTTGTTTTTTAATTCAACTCTGTTATACTGCAAGATAATTATAATAGCTGCAATTCTTTAGCGTGACAATGAGAGTTGATTAATAAAAAAAAAGAAAAAAAAATTAAAAAAAAGGTCCTGTAGGTATATCGGTTTAAAAAACACTTTAATCAAGAATCTCAACGAATTTTTATATACCTGATTCTTATTTAAATTAACATAATATATATTCTTAATCTTCGTTTATCTTATAAATGCGATCGGATCTTTACAGTCATTTTTGTATTGCGGTTTATTTGTATAATATGCTTTTGTCATATCTATATATGTATAATCGTTAGGTATATTTCGTATATATATACATGTATATACAGTTCGTCACTTCCTTTGTTTAAATTGTCGAAGAACTCGAGCGAAACTAATTGTTTGAAATTCAATTGAAACGCTCTAATTTTAACCCCTCGCCGTATAAAAGCAATTTGTATATCATCGTAGTGTATAATACATACTTATACTATAGATATATATATATATATATATATATATACATACACATAAGTCTATATAATATTCGAAATTGCATTGCCGTAGGTATACGTGTTTTCCGTATAAGTTACATTAAATCAGATAAAATTCATCTATATGTTTATAAAGTTTATAAAATTTTTAGGTTAATATATATTAGCAACAACTTCAAATCGCAGGAAGTTGAAAATACCTAGTAAAAAAAAAAATTTTAAGAATTACGGAATCGATTTATTGCGAAGGCACTCGTATCTAACTCCTCATTTTTATACATTATATACATACCTAAAGGAGATAAAAATTAATGAATGATAAAATTTGTAAACAGATTTTTTTTTTCTTTTTTTTTTTTTTGTTGGAATACTCAACGAAAAAATTGAAAATATATCGCGTATAAATTCTTCGGACACGCCCTTATATTTTTACTGGCAATGTATAGGGTGTAGTATTATTATACTGTGTGCGCTATCCTATACACCACCATTACTTTACTAGGTTAAATGCCTGTCAGCAGTATTCGTCGATATAAAGACGATCGATTTATTAGCAAAACTTCTCAAAGCCGTTGCGCTGTCACTATAACATATATATATACATACCTATATATGTATATATATATATATATATATATATATATATATATATTATGTATATGATAACAGAGAGGAAATAAAGTATCGTATAAATATTAAATTGGCTTCAGATCGACGGACGTTATAGATATATGTATACATGTAGGTATAATATACCAATAACCCCCGAGGATCTCGATATATTCATTGATGAATCGAAACGGAATTTATTATAGACAATTTTTACACCTTGTATATGTATATATATATATATATATATATTTTATAGCTGCATAGAATAATAAATTAACCGCTTATCGTCGATCGAAACTGCGGATGAAACAAAAAGTAAAATAATAATAATAATAATAATAATAATAATAGTGAAAAAAATTGATAAAAATTATATGACAATGATGAGTGAAATAGTAAACAGAAAAAAAAACAAATCCTTTCTTCATCAACGCGCTACCTAAATCTGTGCCAAAAATATCGTCGATTCCACACGTTTTCGTTCATCTTTTTTTCGTTTTTCTTTTTCTTTCTTTCTCGACTCTCGACACGTACGAGTAAGATACATAAAACATAGATATATAGGTATAGAATACATACATTCGTGTATACATATATGTATCATCGAACGATACTGATACACATATAGGTTATATACACAATCGGTAAAATTTCACGGGATAGATATTCGTAATTGTGTCAAAAATGGTTTATGGTCGTTATAACGAAAGAATGTTATCATTTTTTTGTTTTTTTTTTTTGTTTTATTTCCCCACCTTTTTTTTTTTTTTTTGTCTCTTTATTATATACGAGTACTCTATATATAAATGTATAATATATCCTATACATATTTTTTTACTTTAGTATATAAGTAGAAACGAAGAGAATAAAAGATAAGATCTATATACAAAGAATAAGTACGTATGTGCAGTGGGTGAAAATACTCTCACGATGTTAGAGGATATATATGAGGGGTACATACGTGTCTCTTCTCGTTAAAATCTACACGTATGAATGAACAAATTGGACGGTAACAGACATCTTTCAGTAATCTTATAATAGTTAGACATTAAGTGTATAGAAAAACATTTAATTTTTGTCGATTTTTTTTTTTTCTTCTTTTTTTCAAGTATAGGGATTCAGGGGTTTTGGTTAGGGAAGTAGACACGCACATACATATATATATATATATCGTATGTTGCATTTGAAAATCGAATCCTGCGATGTTTGTCCTCAGGTTACCATGACGGCCGCCTGAAAGTTCCTGCATTACCCCGAATCGCATGAAAGCTAATGTGTTTTTCGTTTTTTTTTCCCATTTTTTCTTACACCCCATTTATCCCTATACGAAATTTGATTCGATCGTCTCACAATTCTCTCTCTCTCTGTCTCTTTTTCTCTCAGCTTATCTCTATTCTAAAGAGCGTTTAACGCCCATCGGGCAATAAATCTGCAGAAAATTTACTTTTTTATTTTTATCTTCTTCTTCTTGTCTTTCTTTCTTTCTTTCCTTCCTTCCTTCCTTCCTTCTTCAATCCCCTATAGCTGCAAATGATACCGACAGTGCAGGGACAAAAAACTAAAGAAGAAGAAAAAAAGGAAACTGAAAGGAAAACGTACTGCTGCAGACAATCGCTATACTCAGAGACTCAGGGCTCGACAAATGTTCCACTTTACCATGTAAGCAAAAAAAAAAAAAAAAAAAAAAGAAATAAGAAAGAAAGAAAGTAAAGAAATAAGGAAAAACTGTATTATTCATATTTTTTAAAGGACTTTGGTATAATATCGCGATTTTTGAAGGAGGTAAGAAGGGAATCGAAGGGTATGAGGGTTGATTTATTGTAGATAATCAACCCGCTTGATTTAACCATAAATATATTTAACCTGGGGTTAGGTTAATTCAACGGAGCGTAGAAAATTCTACCCTTGTAATCCACACCCGAAACACCCTTTACGTGATCCTCACACTTATACGGACGACCTGTTACGAGCTTGGGGGCGTGAAACACGTACACCATAAGATATAAGAAAGTCTCAGCTAGCAGTGAGAAATTGCCTCTGTCCTTTTACGTCAAACTGGCTCGAGTTTAGGAGGCCGCAAATTTTTCCTAAAGATGATGGAACGTTACTACATTTATTATACTTTACCCCGAGGCGAAACCTAATTCTTTCGACATGCCCACGCCCCTGGAGCACAAGAGAAGAACGCGATCTTCGAGGTCCTTAAAATTCTATAGCCAAAAGGAAGGAGAAAAGAAGAAAAAAAATGATAAAATAATTAAAACAAAAAAAAAAAGCTCAAAACCAAAAGCGAGCGACAAGAATTAATGACCAGAGACTTTTGATGTCGAAATTTTAAATTTACTCATTAGGCGAGCATCGATTTAATCAAAAATTTATCTCATTAAATCGAACTCAAAAAAAAAAAAAAAAAAAAAAACAGATAACTGTTAACAGTTTTATTTACGAATCGTTTAACGCGTTTTCAGGGGTATAAATACACAGTGTATAGGTGGATATTCTGTTTGTACAAAGCAATAATTAATACGGCTCTGCAATTATAACCTCTGTAAATTATATTGCCAGTTTAAATTCAACCGTGCAAGTGATACGCGAGAATTACGAATCCGCGGTGGTATTTCTCGTGACAAATGGCGTCAGTCTGTGCCAAATGGAATTACATTTCGAAAATTTATCGTTACACCTATATGTGTATATATATACCAGAACCTCGGATAGGTACTTCAAGCTTGAATCTGCATGTATTAATGTGTTTTTTTTTTTATTCACTATTTTGGTCAGGAAAAATTCAAATATTAATATATTCTTTTCTTTTATTCATTATCCCATAATTTCATCCCTGTTTATTATTTTTGGGTGCATTTGTTGCCTTGGAATAAAAAAAAAGAAGAAAATAAAAAATTGCTAATAATAGAAATTTACGAGATTTTATACGATACACAGTCATGCGGTTGAATCGAGAGACTATACGTTGAGTTACCTTTTAGATTTATATAGATCGTTGAATGAATATTGAACGCGTGATTTTACGTCGATATTTCCGATTAGCCAAAGACGATAAAATTTTAATAGCATATTGAGTTTCGTGAGATTCAAAATCGGCCTTCGGTTAAACCGCAGGTAAAATTCTGTAAGGAAAAGGACATAAACCCTACAGCTTTCGGTTCTAATAGTTACGACTTTGCCAATTTCTATACGCGTCATAAATTTTTTTTTTTTTTTTTAAATAAAATTCAAAGATAATATTACTGTTTATTTTTTGTTATATTTTACTCCGACGAAAATAAAGGAAAAATTATGGACTTCCTTGCAGCTGGTCGAAAGGGCAAACTCTATAACCATATATCTGTCAATGACAAATGACGCTGATCGGGTAAAATGGAATCCAGGAAAAATAAGAAAATTAGATTTTTATACTTGAACTCACATTCAATTCGCCCGGAAAAATACTTATTTTTCGACAATAACGATAGCTGGGCTGCAGAGCCAGAGAGTGATGTCGATTCTGGCGCCGAAATATAATAAATCTTGTTCAACGAATGATGTAAGGATCCTCGAGGAGTAGTCTGTCATTTATTTCAAAATATATTTCTTACAGTTTATTGAAAATTACGACTATATCAGGATATTATACCGATTTTCGTTCCGCATTGTGATTGAAAATCCACCAGAAAGGATACTTGTTCGAATAAATAGTAAAAAGAAAAACATGCCGGAAAAATAGTTTTTCGGAGTACTTTCATCAAACAGAAAAAAAAGGATGGGTTTGTCAGGGAAAGAAAAAAGTATAAAAAAGTAATGAAAAACCGAAAAAAAAAAGATTTAAATTGAAAATTTCACATAAAAAAATTGCCCTATATATTGACAAACAACAATTTCATACAGTGCGTTTAATCCCAATTCGATCTGGGTACACTTACAATTTCTTCTTGTCATTGGCAAGGATCGTCCTATATATTGACAGACAACAATTCTATACAGTGCATTCATTCTAATTTGATTTGGGTATATTTACAATTTTTTTGGTATCATTGGCAAGGAATGCCCTATATGTATAAAATTCTCAACTCGGAAGAATATATTCTTTCATTTACAAAGGTAATACAGAGAAAAAAGTATAGGTTTGTCGGGAAAATATCGAAAATCGATTTATTTCCGGTAGAACCGGAAATTCAAATTAAAAGAGACATGACAATTTTTCATGCCCATCATTTGGTTGTAAAGTCCTGTAAATTTCAGATTTTTTCATCGAGGCGTTTCCGAGATTACCGCGCGAGTTTGTCGAACAGGCCGACAGACAGACCGACATCTTTCTAAAAACCTGTTTTTCGGATTCTCGAGGGTCGAAAACGTGAAGATTCGTCGAATTTAGCAAAAGTCACTTTTTGACCAAAACCAATACTTTTCTTATATCACCGTAGGTGATGAAAAGTAATAAAAAAAAATTGTATACGTCTCCACGTACGTAAAATGAAAGAGAATTTATAGTGGTCCTCTAAAATTGATTAAGACATTATAATAAATTTTTTTTGGTCAAAACTTTGCTTCATAAAAATTTTTTTACGCAAATTATATTAATCGAAGTATTTCAACGAAGGTTAATATAATTATGTTCGCACCTTTTTTTTTTTTTTTGGAAGCGTAGAACAATTTTCGTTAAAAAGTCTTTAAACCCTGCAGGTAAAAAAAAAAGAAAAAAAAAAAAGGAAAAGTATTCTTTTTTCATTCTTATTTAATTTTTATTTAGATTTGTTGTGCAAAGTTTTGAAACTAAAAATGAAAATAATTTTCAGGTATGGTATATAAAAGGAAGCTGCCAAAATTTAGACAAGGAATTTTTTATACTTGAAAAACATACGTGAGAGACCTTCTGCAACACACAATTTACGTAATATTTGAAAAGTTTTTTTTTTGTTTTGGTTTTTTGAAACTTTTAAACACTCTTAAGAGGGAGTTACGTTTTTTACGGTTTAATAAAACCCAACTACACACGCATACATATATACCCAGCTAAGTTATTCATCGATCTTGCGGTATGAAAGCATTCTTCTGTAACGTCGTGTATAATAAAGTTCTTATTTGACTGAATGAATCACTAAGTTCTACGTCATTCTTATATTCCGTATTTCCCAAAGTTTTTGGGCTTTCATCCAGCTGCAGCTATAAAGTTGCATAATATCCAAGTGGGATTTGAATCTGTATATATGTGAGTTCATCAAATCCGGAGATCTTTATAATCCAAAAAACAAAATTTTATTTTTATTTTTCCTTTTCGATTGCTTAACAAAATTTTTTCTATAGTCACCATAATGCAAAACGACTCAACAGCAGACGGTTCCACTCCCGTAATTTCCATAGATTTGAATTTGCAGATAGCTGACAGTTGTTCCGACAATATATACATATATATACTCAAATGCCAGAGGCAACACCACACTCCATTTTCCCTATCATCTGTCGAGTACATGTATGTCTGTGTGCGTAGATATAACGCCAAATATCACAAACATGTATTAGAAGATTGGAGGGAATCGTAAAGGGTCTTCCACTTCTGTTTTGAAACGAAACAAAATCACAAAAAGTAGTTTTTTAACAGCTAGGAATAGAATTTCTAGATTTCTACAGTCAGGAAATTCGCTTTCTTCTTTTTTAACTTCCCGCAATGAAAATTGAAAATTTTCATTATAAAGGGAAGTTATTGGTTTTGGTAGGATTTTCGAAAATCGAGTTTTCATCAGATCGCGACGCTTTTGGGTCCTAGGAAGCTATTCTGACTATTTTTGGATGGACGTCCGTATGTGCGTGCGTGTGTGTGTAAACAAGTTTTTGTCGTAGGATATCTTTATAACTAATCGACCGATTGGAATGGTTCTTATGGCGATCGAAAGGGTTTATCAAGACTTAGATCTGATTAGATTTTGGAGTCGATCGGTCGAGTAGTTTCAAAGTTATTTGAGAAATAAAAATTAAAAAACAATTTTTTTTCGTGTTTTTAGCGCATAACTCCTAAACTGTTCGTGCGATTAGTCTCAAAACTTGATCAGACTTAGGTCTTGGGTAGCTCTTTCGATCGCCGTAAGATTCATCAAAATCGAACGATCGGTTTAAAAGATATTGCACGACAAAAATTTCTCTTTTTCTCGTACGATACCTTTGGAAGGAATTAACCGATTTGAATGATTGTTGCGGCGATCGAAAGGGTTCATCAAGACTTAGATCTGATTAGATTTTGGAATCGATCGGTCGAGTAGTTTCAAAGTTATTCGAAGAATAGAAATTGAAGAAAATAAGATTTGTATAGGGAAAACTAATTCTACTTATAACCTTCTTTAATTTATTATAAACACAATAGTATCAATTAATTGTAACGTATTTAACACAGCGGGAAGTTTTCGGGTTGGCCCACAGGTCAACCGGTTTCCTGATTTTTTTTCCCTTTGTTTGCCCCTATTTTTTAATCCTCGCATCGATTGGCATCTTGTCTGGTTGTTGTCTGCTGTTGTCCCTCGATATTCTCGAGTGGGGTTTTCGGGTTTTGAATGACGAATGAAATATTGAAAGGAAGAGCACTTCCATAGGCTCGTTATCAGACTGTTGAATGATCTTTTATAGAGTTCAATCAGGTTAAAAAAAAGCCCCTGGAGCCACGTGGACACGAGATTTTATCAATAGAATTTCAACCCCAATGTAGAAGAAGGTTGACTCGCTAATTCTGATTTCCCATTTGGGTTTCCGCATTTTCAATCCACAAAGACATCCTCCTTACCAAAGCGTGCCACATGCACGAAGTATGGGAGAGCCACTGTTTGATCTTTTCTTCGATAATATACGATCAGGAGAATTTTCAGTAGGGGAAAACTAAAAGGCAAAAAATACCGCATCTCATTGATTTTAGAGACAATTTATTATACATGCGAATTCGTCAAACGATAGCGGGAAAATTCGAGTCTGTGTGTGTGTGTGTAACGTACGTACGTACGTACGTATACGGTAAAGGTTGACTAGGGACCTTGCCGAAGATCTGAATAAAACATTGTTGACATCGACTAGTGGCCGCTCTTCCAAGTCTAACGACTTTTGGCCAACCTTACTTCAAAGCTGTTCGCTAAATTTATTTCGCATGCGTTTTTTTGTTTTTAAACTTGTTTTGTTTTTCGTCTAGCACCTTTGTCCACATTTTGTCTTATTTCCAGTTTGGATATATTCAATTTTTCAAAAAATTGACCATCGAAAATAAAAAAAAATCTTTTCGTAACTGAAAATTTTGATCGAATTTGAATTTTGATTGGAATTATTTTACCTAATGTCAATTACCGAATTTAAGTCTTGACTTTTACTCTTTTTGTTCTCAGTTTCCACGAAGGTATCGATAATATCGAAAAAACAAAATAAGAAAAAGAATAAAAAAATTGTTTTCCTTTATTGACCATGCGAGTATAAACTGGGAAAATAAACTGATTTTGAGTGTCCAGGAAACCCGGGGGATTCGAGGCTTACAAAGGTTGATTTACTCTTTCTGTTGGTCCATTAGGCGGCTCGAAGTCTGCAAACGGAGTTTTTACGTTAAAGCATACGACTCACTCGATAGCTGCTGTGTAACCGGATGAGTGTTGGCTTTGGTGCTGTTTGGGGTCACGAAAAAACCGAAAAGAAAAAAAAAATGACTGAATTTTTCTCTTTAATCTCCATAACAGGCGTCAGAGATATTCCAAAAAATATAGTCGTTGTATTAATCTCTAGATTTTTTTCACGCACATTTTTCCAAAGCTTCGTATATATTCTCCGATTTTCTCTTCCCCCTTATAAGCAAAAATCGAACTCGTAGAAATTTTTGAATTCGAAGAAAAATTCTGTACGCTGTTTCTAACTGGATTTTGAAAAACTATTTTACACCTTTGTTGAATTTCAACCGCAAATTTTACCCGAAACAATTCGAACCGTAACAATTACGAGCCTCGATATTCGGAAATTTTGAGTAGAGACTTGTGTAGGTATATGTAATATCAGTAAGTTTGTGTGGAATAGGGACTAAGGGAGTGAGACTGCGAAAACATGAAACACAATATCCCAGGCTTAGGATAAAACTCTCTTAATCTCATCTCAAAGCGAATCTCGTACTTTGAAATTTCAGATGTATATAGGGTATATATATACTCGAGCAGTTTTAGAAGTTTGCGTCACCATCTACAGAAATTTAAAAAAAAAAGAATATGAAATTTAGAAACTGTGCAATTTTGTGAACGAAATTTATGCTCTAAATAAAATATCGCTATGGGTTATTGAAATTCTCAAAAAAAAAACAAAAAAATACAACTTTCAAACGCAATACTATTATAACATCCTCTCGAAATCTCGGGAACAAATCCGCTAACTCTATGATGGTCGAAAATCTCTGGGTATTACGTATGTACGGTACGTATGTATGTACGTGTACATAAATACAGAGACATCAAAAACTGTTACATATGTAAATATCTGGGATAAAGTGTCACGAATATGGCCGCCATTAGAGTCGCCTACAGCTTCTCTACCCTCGTCCCTTGAATCTCCATCGCTTTGTTCGCTTGTCAGAAGCTCGTATTTGCTACGTCTTGATGGTTTTGGGGTAAGCCTAGAAAATGTGTGAACGGAATGTTTCACTCGTTTTTAAGAACTTCCATTTTTATTTTTCTTTCTGGTTTTCTTTCTACTTTTCATCGCCTACGGTGATATAAGAAAAGTATTGGTTTTGGTCGAAAAGTGACTTTTGCTAATTTCAACGAAACTTCGCGTTTTCGACCCTCGAGAATCCGAAAAACAGGTTTTTAGAAAGACGTCGGTCTGTCTGTCGGCCTGTTCGACAAATTCGCGCGGTGATCTCGGAAACGGCTCCATGAAAAAATCTGAAATTCGCAGGACTTTACAACCAAATGATGGGCATGAAAAATTGCTATGTCTAGTTTAATTTGAACTTCCGGTTCTACCGGAAATGAATCGATTTTAGCTGTTTTACTGACAAACCTATACTTTTTTCTCTGTATTACCTTTCTAAATAAAAGAATATATTCTTCCGAGTTGAGAATTTCATATATATAGGGCATTCCTTGCCTATGACACCAAAAAAATTGTAAATATACCCAGACCGAATTAGAATGAATGTACTGTATAAAATTGTTGTTTGTCAATATATAGGCCGATCCTTGCCAATGACAATAAGAAATTGTAAGTGTACCCAGATCGAATTGGGATTAAACGCGCTGTATGAAATTGTTGTTTGTCAATATATAGGGCATTTTTTTATGTAAAATATTCAATTTTGATCTTTTTTTCGGTTTGTCATTACTTTTTTCTACTTCTTCTTCCCCTGACAAACCCAAAATTTTTTTCTCTTTTTGATGAAAAGTACTCCGGAAAACTGTTTTTTCGGCTTGTTTTTTTTTTTTTTTTTCTTTTTGTTATCACCGATTCAAGGTGGCGATTTTGAACTTGATCTTTGCTACAGATTAATTTTCATTAACATAACCACTTATACATAAAGTGAAATTTATTATTCAATTAACCCTTATTACTGCACTTGTTAAACCTCTTATCCACCGGTAATTGAATAATAATTTATCTTAAAGATCACGTCCGCGATGCGGCGAAACACAGATAACATAATAATTTGCCCTAACGTTGTTATCAAGGGACTTGAAAAGATGAAAAGATATTTTATAACAGCCTAAATTTTTTATTTATTTCTATTTATTTACTTATTCCTATTTTTTTTACGGTTATACCAGAAACTGCAAACCTATACATATACCTACTATAGTACTTTTATTAAACCCGGAAACCTGTTTCTTCTTTCTTCTTTATTCTCTTCATTAATGCAACGTCGTCCGAGGTCTGTGAAGTACATTTATATTAATAACAAGTCACAAAAAGGACCGTTATTTTATAATTCAATGAAGTCTCGATATTTTAACGATCGTTGAAGTGACTTTGCTTGCAACATTATTTTACTGCTTACGGTAGGTATATAACGAGTGAAAAATATCATTTTTTCTCATACAATTATTTCTAAGGATTAAGCACGATATAAACGAGAATTTATTGACCCATTTTAATTTACCTATTTAAAATCGTAAACGAACCTATATACTTATACATATATATGTATATTCGCGGATTTATTGATTGCGAAATGTGAAGATGGGGATCAGCAACTCCCACAGATTACTCGTTTGTATCTAATTAAAAAGAAATATCTCGTTACATTCGATGTCGATCTTATTACTCAAGTCAGCTGTTATTCAATATCAATGTATTTTTTATTTTTATCTTTTTTTATTTTTTAATCATCTATTTCCTCAGTTTCCCTGATCTACTAAAATTTTCAACGGTGTGAATAAATTTTAACTAGAATCATGTCAGTTCTGTTACAAGCGGGGAATGAAGATGCTTGGTTTCCGTGTTTACAGCATATTTTTTTGTCTCCTCCCCTGAAAGATTTGTGCCTGAGAATAAACACGTCATCGTGACAAACTATATCCATGTATACATAGGTATATATAATGTGTGTAATAAATGTACCGCGGAACATTATGCGAAATAAATATGTTCGCGAAAACCTCTTCGATCTTGTCTCTACCCACGATGTTCTTCTTATGAAAAAAATAAATGAATAAATTAAAAAAAAAAAACTAAGTAAATAGAATGAAATAAAGTAGATATACATATATTATAGCAACGTTTAAATTTTTTCGATACTTTTGCGAAAGAGTGTGAAAATATTTCCTCGCGTAATTAAGATTCGATAAATCGAAGGCTGTATAGTGCCTTATATATCCGTTACCAAACTCTTGAAAATCCCCAGTTCTATCTACTATTAACCCTCCACTGAACCAAACGACGAAATTTCATTTACCCTCGTCGTGGATCACGTCTCAATATACCGAGTTTTCGGATAACGCAATTTTCTTACTACCTTTCTGTCTTTAATCGATTTTTACATCGTTATTTTCAAAAGAAATCGGAAACTGGTATAATATTGGTATATATATATATATATATATATATATATATATATATATATATATATATATATATATATATATATATATATATATATATATATATATATATATATATATATATATATATATATATATATATATATATATATATATATATATATATATATATATATATATATATATATATATATATATATATATATATATATATATATATATATATATATATATATATATATATATATATATATATATATATATATATATATATATATATATATATATATATATATATATATATATATATATATATATATATATAATAATTTCTTGTCGTTTGATCGTCAAACAAACTGTGAGTAGACAAATAGTAGTAGAAAATAACTAAGATATTTTAAATACTTTGAATTAGACAATGATATAATTCATCTCTGATTAAAGACCAAAAAAAAAAAAACAAGCCGGAAAACCAATTTTTCGGGGTACTTTTCATCAAAAAGAAATAAACTATGAGTTTGTCAGGGAAAGAAAACGTATAAAAAAGTAATGAAAAATCGAAAAAAAAAGATTGAAACTGAAAATTTCACATAAAAAAAATGCCCTATATATTGACAAACAACAATTTTATACAGTGCATTCATTCTCATTCGATCTGGGTATATTTACAATTTTTTTGGTGTCATTAGCAAGGAATGCCCTATATATATAAAATTCTCAACTCGGAAGAACATATTCTTTCATTTAGAAAGGTAATACAGAGAAAAAAGTATAGGTTTGTCGGTAAAACAGCGAAAATCGATTCATTTCCGGTAGAACCGGAAGTTCAAATTAAACGAGACATGGAAATTTTTCATGCCCATCATTTGGTTGTAAAGTCCTGTGAATTTCAGATTTTTTCATCGATCCGTTTCCGAGATCACCGCGCGAGTTTGTCGAACAGGCCGACAGACAGACCAACATCTTTCTAAAAACCTGTTTTTCGGATTCTAGAGGGTCGAAAACATGAAGATTCGTTGAAATGAGCAAAAGTCACTTTTCAACCAAAACCAATACTTTTCTTATATCACCGTAGGTGATGAAAAGTAAAAAAAAAAAAACTCTAAAATATATCAATCCGGAAAGTAGGTATGAGGCGATTTATTGCGTTTAAAAATATGCTGGATGTATACGATTTGGAGGAATGTTCAAGGTTTCACTCTTATTTTTTTTTTTCTTCTTTCTTCCAAGACATTATACTTTCTTTTAAATATAAAAATGAGTAACGACTGCCTTGTCGTCGAAGATATAATTGAAAAACAACCCCCTCTTTCTCGTTCTGTTTTCTTTTTTATTATTACCTTTGTTTGTCACGATTTGATATTTTGTGAAAATGGATGAAAATTTCTACCCTACAGTAAATTGAAAATCTTTCAAGATTTTAGGATATTTTGAAGAAAACTTCTGTCCAGTGGTAGGTATAGTCTATATCAACCATAAAGAATTCAGAGCTTCAATTTATCAACGTCGTGGGGTCACTGAAGTAGCAAATTTCTTCCGATTTCACGTGAAATTGAATATCCCCAAGTTATCTTGCCGAGCTTGCGATCTGTCGCAATTTTATAACGGCGATAACGACGTCGAACGTCTATATAAAAAAAAAAAAAAAATCCTCCATCTACACCTACCTATAACTACTATCCGCAATTTAAATTCAGCTCATTTATTCCTTTCTTTCCCCGTTAAACAAAACAGAAAACCTTCATCAATGTACCAAGCGAAAATAATAACATTTACAAATTATCTTTTTTCATTTACAGAATATTATACGATTAATTTTTAAACCACACCACACTCTGTCCATTTATCGGGGGGTAGGTACAATTTGTTATAGTGATTAATTCCAGTCACGTAACTCGATCAGCTCTAACCTTTTACTATAATTAATCCAATTGATTGAAAGTATTTTTCTTGAACGTGAATTAGATCCTGAAGTCGATTGTCAATTTGCTGTAAACGTCCCGGCTACAAAATGAAACGTGATCACACGAATGTGAATCGTGTAGACCTATCCTTAAATTTTGTTTAAAAATATTTTTTGAAAACGTTATTGTAAATAGAAATTCGCTAATTGCAAATGAAAATTGATCAGTACTGAAACAATCTCTGTTGTTGTAAATTGCTGACCAATTTGAGCAACGCTACAGTTCGCTGACAATTAAAGCATAGAGGCTTTACAGCATGTGAAGTAACACCGACGATTAACACCCTGACGAATAACAAACTGTTGAAATTGATTTTAACGGTTGACGTTTTGGTCGATACCACAAATCAACCAACCAACCAAAATAATAAATTTTTTTTGGATAAGTACACGTAAGCTCGATAATTTTGAACGTCGAATTTGTTACGAACTAAAAATCATTGGACCGTGTCATTTCACGGTAATTTGCGGTTCTCTGAACCGAATTCGGGCCAGTTTCAAGTCCACTGAATGCATTTTAACAAAATCAGAATTCACTTTGACTAAAGTACAATCTAAACTGAATCCTGCAGCTTTACTATGGTGAAATTTACAACTCTGAAAGGTCTTGACCCACTTACATCTAAACCAGCACATGCCCTCATTCACTCATCTCGTCTTAGTTTCCGGTTTAATGTCAGTGGAAAAATATTCCATTGAATAAAACTGCTCTTGTTTAAAGAAAACTATATACCCATCGAGTCCTTCAAGACTTGATATGTAGTGTATGTACATACATACGTACGTATGTGCAGAGTAATATCAAATGCATTGAATCTACCCAACCGCTGTCCACACTACTGCTCGTCAAATTGACGAAGATTGATTACCCACGATGGAGTCGTGTTGTGTGGTTAGACGATCTAGCTAGCTGGATCCATAAGGAGGCTACGAGAAATGCGTGTGAAGTTCTTCCCTTGGGAGATGAGATGAAACGAGATTAGGTTAGGTATATGCTCTTGGATAAAGTATACAGTAGGGATAAGATGAGTGGTAAAAAGGTCCAGCCTTTAAGAGAGTGAAAAAAGTGTCGATTGATAATTTTAGGCATCTATAAGATTGGATCAAAAGATTTTCTGGTCTAAGCTATACGATGAGTGATAATGCCAAATTATCATCCCAACTCTTCATTGTAAGATAATAAGCCACGTGAACAAAACGGAAGTTGGATGAAGTGGGCTGACGCGACGCGGTGCAAGGCGGAGTGAGAAATTTCAGTGGGTAATTCTTAAGATCTTTTAGGACCTTATCCTGGCAGTCTTTATCTTCATTCATTTTTTTTTACCCTCAAATTTTCACGATTTATTCATACTTTTCTACCAGATTTCTTAACGCTGTAGTAATCGCTCTTCATAAACGTCAAATTTCACAATCGCAACTCATCCATCCCTATGCCATATTCATCTAACCTCGATAATAATTCCCATTGATTTTAGTACCACGCCAACCACTTTCCTTTTCCCTGTTTCAATCTGATCGCTGTCATTATCAAAGTATTGGAGGAAAAGAGATGTTAAAAATCTACAGCGAATTTTACACAAAAGAAAACTGTCCTCGAGTTGAAGAAACAAAATAAAATAAATAGTAGGTATTGAGCGAAACTCGGTTCCTGGTTTTCCTGCTGTTGGAATTTCGCTTTTTCGATTTGACCAAATGCCAAATATCTGAAATCGTGGGGTAGCTGACCCTACCGAGTCTAGGGGACAATGTCTGAACAATAAAAAAATGTTGGGTTTGTGCCCAAAAGTGAACCCAACTAGCGTTGCGCTTTGTTAACGCTATATACGGAATGACGGGGAACAGACTAAATTATTAATTGATTATACCCTCTCCGTGCGGTGTGATGCTGTATCTATTTTAGACAATATCCACGTCGAAGTTACACGTTTTTACATCATTTTTTTTTTTTACTACAATTCTATGGTTTGGAGAATTTTGACACACCCTTCGACGCTGTTACCATCCAATACTCTTAATGGCACCATACTGAATAAGGTCAGATTATACCTCCGCGACGTAGTCTGTGATTCAATATCACGTGATGCTTGTGTACAAAAAAAAAAGTAATAAATCACTTGCCTGTCATGCATATAGATAATAGATTTTTCGATTACTATATGAGCCCCGATATATACTATTTTTATGTATTGTATAATAAGTTAGGTGTCTGTAAGAATATAGAGAATAATTTTTCATCTTTTCAAAGATTTAATCATTTTGGAAAACCCAATTTCTCTCGTATCTTACTATACCTACTCCTGAAGATCTACGAATTACAAACTGCTTAGAACATGGAATGTATTTTTTGTTCCACGCAAGAGATTTACTACCAACCCGAAATCTCTATGGGCTCTATGTGCCAATAAATCTTCCTCTTGTTCAACCCCCATTCTGGACACGAACGGTTACGGTTAACATATATATCGTTTTCGAGTAGTTAAGTCGATGAATGACCCTCAATAAAGAATTCGGAGTACTGTTATATCAGGGTTTTCGAAAACCTTTAGCGATTACCAAAGTGCCGTATGAATCTTAGAGCCTCTAAAACTGTCCAAGAAATTAAAATTTTCTATATTTTTTTTTTTTTTTTTAATTTATTCTCAATTTTTTTCAAACTATTTTCACAGTCTTACCAATGAAAACATTTTTTCGTTTTTTTAACGAATTTATTTTACACCGGTTTAAATAACGGACAAAGTTTTCTCGCATTGCAGAAACGACTGGTGAGAGATCTAAGCGGTACCTACTGAATAAATTTTGCAGAAAACTAGTTTCTGCTTTTGTAACTGTAAGAGGGTACCTACCACGATCAGAGTAGGTGAGAGAAAATCAAAAGGGGGGAAAAAAAAAGAGAGGGTAAACTTTCGGTCAAAACTTTGTTTTAGAAACTTAAGAGATCGTTGTCGATTTTAACCAAAAACCCTTCGCCACTTTTGTTCGAGATTTTACTACGAGTGGAATTATTATACCTATGCACTTACTTTGTCAGTTTGAAGTTTCTTCTTCAGTTTTTAACCCTCTTTCGTATAGATACCTATCCTACGGTTTATTAGGAGTTTAATTCAACCGATAGTCACGCACGTAGTCCCACTAGAAATTTTTGAACTTGAGACACGCTTGGGCAAGCTGAAAAACTCCTTTCAGTATTTTTTTTATTTTTTGTTTTTCTCTTTTACGTATCTATAGAACAGTTCCAACTGGCTTAGATCTTTAGTATAAGGTATACAGCTACTTACTTGAGTGGTAAAGTTACTGGTATCGTCTATGTATGTACATACACTACCCTAGGTTATTATTTATTGTATTTTATCCGATCGAGAGAACCTTTAAGTAATATAAGAGGAAAACTTTTACCCTTGGATTCAATAACAAACACCAACAACGCACTTTTTTTTTTCTTATATATCGAAAGTTTTCGAACCTTTCAAATGTATGGAATATTATAGGTCTCCTCGCTTTATCCATCACGCGAGAAAAAAATACAAAAAATAAAAAAAAAAATAAATAAATAAAAAATACCCACCTTATCTTTTCTCCTGCCCTTATCCTGACTGACTCTTCCTCTTTTTTGTGTGCCACCATTTCGCATGCTTTAAGTTTCTTTGTTCGGTTCAAGTAGCCTGGTTCAATGTAACCTCGATGTGAAGTAACAGATAAGCAACTGCTGACTATAATATCGAAGTAAATTTTTTATCATTATAATAAATACTGCAGGATATAATATGGTTGCAGTTAGATAAACAAGAGAAATTCTGATATCGGAAAGAGATGTTTTAAAAGAATTTAAGATTAGTCGAAGCTGGGAAAAATCTCTTCGTATAGGTTAGGTATATTATAGTTTGAAAAATAAAGATTCTTTCAAAATAGCCATTGTTTATAACGGTATATAGCGAGTGTCTTGGTATTCTCTCGTTGGAGGCTGTATAGCTTTGGTCGAACGAAATAACCGGAGGTAGATTTTAGCAAAGCTTAAAAACAGTCGTTGGAATTGAATCTCTAGAAGTGTTCGCCTTGAAGACGGACAAACTGATATAATAAATTATTTCACTTTTGTTTTTGTTTTTTTTTTTTTCATATCGAAATTTTTATTCTGTTTTCTTTCTGTATCGAAAGTAAATTTTTTCTTTTTTATTTTCTTTTTTGTTTTTCTTTAGGGGGCTTAGCTCGTAAATTGAGACGCCTTTTGAGTGCATCCCTCCGAATTTACCATCATGCCTGGTGCTTTGACGCCGGGTTTTCGTCCCAAGAGAGAAGGGTGAGAAAGCTCGAAAACTGTATCCACACACGTGGTATACAGGGCTCGTCGCACCATCCGGTTAAAAGCTCCTGGGACCGTAGTCATGCTGTAATCCTTTTTACGTAACATGAAACAAAGCATACATATGTATACGAATATACGTATATTTATGCAGTAGATACGTCCTCGAGAAACTATGTATGTATGTATATATATATACGTACATATACTAACAATGATAAAGCTGGTTTCAAGACTCCAGGAAATAGCTCGACTTGCAAGCTCGACTATTATTCACAGCAGTAGCTCAAGATTTATTCCGTTTATTCTACTGAAAGGATTTACTTTAGGATCTACTCAGCTCCTTCAGCAAGACTTGATTCTCTACAATATTTAAAATTGAAAATATTTTCATAACAGAAACCGCGCCCATTGCAGAAATTTTTGTATCAGAAACTGTAACCTCACGATTTTCTCAACTTCTCTCCCTCCCATTTTTATTCTAAGCTCAACGGTTTTTACTCTAACAACAATTAGCTCAATGAACGTAGACACAGAAGTTAATTATTATTCGCAAAGCAAAGTCTCAATCGTTTGCTGGCAGTTGGTTTAAGATTCTAAAAATGACGAGAAATTATTTCAAATATGTAAAAATTTTTGAACAGACTAACAAGGGAATAAAAAATCATGTTGGATCTCGATTTTTGTCAAAGTCTTCTCCGTTTTTAGCTTCATAAAATAATGTATGATATGCAAGTGTACTAGGTCTATGTTTAAATTCAAATTCCAGTTTCCAGTTGAGCGAGAAAAAAACGTAAGTTAATTTTTATGGAAATTGGAAACGACGAGCTACGTTGTAGTCGGTACAGCATCCCGTAATAAGGGTGCTGCTACTCCAGAGCGGTTCGAAGGTCGTTTCCATGCCGCTTGCAAGGGTGCGTGATGTGAAAGTATTCGGTATGTAGTATAGGCGAGTTGGTAGGTATATATTTTAGCACGGTTAAGCGAAATATCACCACCCCTGAACGAGGCCCTCTTTCCGTTACGTTCTCGAAGCCATCCAGAGACAAAATTCAATCGATATATAACACGTAGAAATTTATTTCATATTACGATACTGACTAAACCGTCACACCGCAGTTCGTATCTCAAGAATGAAAAAACAAAAAAGAACAAGTCGGAAAAACAGTTTTTCGGAGTACTTTATTCATTAAAAAGAAAAAAAAGTATGGGTTTGTCAGGGGAAGAAAAAGTATGAAAAAGTAATGAAAAACCGAAAAAAAAAGATTAAAATTGAAAATTTCACATAAAAAAATTGCCCTATGTATTGACAAACAACAATTTCATACAGTGCGTTTAATCCCAATTCTATCTGGGTACACTTACAATTTCTTATTGTCATTGGCAAGGATCGTCCTATATATTGACAAACAACAATTTTATACAGTGCATTCATTCTAATTCGGTCTGGGTATATTTACAATTTTTTTGGTGTCATTGGCAAGGAATGCCCTATATATATGAAATTCTCAACTCGGAAGAATATATTCTTTCATTTAGAAAGGTAATACAGAGAAAAAAGTATAGGTTTGTCAGTAAAGCAGCGAAAATCGATTCATTTCCGGTAGAACCGGAAGTTAAAATTAAACGAGACATGAAAATTTTTCATGCTCGTCATTTGGTTGTAAAGTCCTGTGAATTTCAGATTTCTTCATCGATCCGTTTCCGAGATCACCGCGCGAGTTTGTCAAACAGGCCGACAGACCAACCGACATTTTTCCAAAAACCTGTTTTTCGGATTCTCGATGGTCGAAAACGTTAAGATTCGTTGAAATTAGCAAAAGTCACTTTTCGACCAAAACCAATACTTTTCTCATATCACCGTAGGTGATGAAAAATAAAAAAAGTGAAAAAGAAAGAAAAATGAAGGAAATTCTATCGCAATTCTTTTTTTTTTTTTTGATTTTTCGTTTTCGAATATCTAATCCATGTTTCAAAATGATATGCAACGAGTTTCTGCTATCTCACTATATACCTTTCGCGTTTTTATTACATTCGAAAAACCTTTTAGATTATAGTTATTATGCATCAGCAAAATCTAAGAAGTTCGCATAACGAAGAAAACGGAATTAAAAGTTTATAGTTATACATTATACATAGCCCGAGGAAGTTATATCCGCAATCGTCTGCCGCATGCGGATGTACATAACGTGCAGAATTTGTAACGAGGTGGATGACTGCAGTCGTGTTGTTTAATCAATACACATATTATAGATTTGAAAATAATACCGTATAATAATATAAAATCGCATCTAATAGCCCTAGAACATGCAATTGTTTAACAAAACAAGTTAAAAATATTCCCATTCTCTTAAGATTTCGGAAATTAACGGAAACGAATCCAAATAAGAACCCTTAATTAACTAGCTACACTATTAATCGCACTGAACCTCAAGCCTGAGGCTACCCGACCTTAATTGGATGAACGCAAATACAAGAACGATGCGTTCTACATCAATTGAGCTTAATCTATCGTCCTCACCCGCGTTAATGTTAATTACTATCGGTTGTTATAAATCAAACTAAAAGAATGAATATACGATAAATAAATACCAATACAACATTAATACAAGTTTTTATTTTTAGTTTTTTTTTTTTTATACTCTCAACAATGTGTCTTATTTATTTGATAATTTCTTAAATTTTATTTATTTATTATTTATCTTTTTCTTTTTCAGAAAAGATAAAGAAACGATACGATGCCTTAGGGCATCCGGTAGTCATGGTCAAGTTAGAAAAGGACAGAAGAGGACTCGGCATTTCCCTCGCAGGTCACAAAGATCGTAATCGAATGGCTGTTTTTGTATGTGGTCTAAACCCTAAGGGCGTTGCTCATAAGACGGGAGGATTACACATCGGAGACGAGATTTTGGAGGTTTGTTAACATTTTATATACATATATATATATATATATATATATATATATATATATATATATATATATATATATATATATATATATATATATATATATATATATATATATTTTTTTTTTTCTCAAACAAATTGGCAAATTCTTTCGTCCCTCTTTTCGTTCAATGTGATTATCTAATACGCTTTCACTTTTCGTGGTATATATAAACGATTTTACCTTTCGTGAAAAAAATTATTCAAAATCTCTGAATTTTTTTGTGTATACACGTTCGGTATTATATAATCGTAATTTACTTTCAAACTACATTGGTAACTCGATTTCAAACCATTCCTTGAGCAAAACTTACATTAGTTCAAACCATCGACTTACTCATACGTAATAATAAAGTTGATTTCGAAAATGGCTTTAGAAACTTTGTTTTCCGTTTGTTAAGACAGTAATTCATGAGACCACTGCAGCCTACGTGACTCAAAATGATCAATTCTTTATCTTTATCATTTTTTAGGTAAACGGTACAGTCCTGCAGGGAAGATGCCATCTAAATGCATCAGCGATGATAAAAGGAATGGCCGGTACTTGTTTCAAGGTCATCGTTCTTCGGTAAGTAAATTATTTTACTATAAAAGACCTTTTTTTTTTTTTGTTTTTAATTGTGAAAACCCGTAGTGGGTATAATTTTCATATATTTTAATTTTATGTATACGATAGGGGCTAAGAAAATCGAGATTCAATCTTTCCCTTTTCATTCTTATATAACTTCGGAGAATTTAGTTCCTCTACCGTCTTTGCTACCACTAAAACCAGATCGATACGTAATTGGTTACAATTAATTAACGCTTAACGAGTCTTGACTCTCGGCTCCTCGACTCCTTGGTAACAAAGTTGGAGGGAAATATCTTAAGGATTTATATCGACGCGTAGGTGACGGTGATGAAATTGTTCAATTTGTTTAAAGTAACGATTTAATATCATTCTCACGATTTTATTTTATTTATCTTATCCATATATGATCGAAAATTAAAATAATTATCTTATGAAATAAATTAATATTAATCGTCAAAGTTACGCCTGTGAAACGCAACCCAAATAACAAACGCTCTAACTATTTGATAATAAATAAATTTACTTCGAGGATTTAAATATTTTGATAAAATTATTCTTATCTACAAGAAAAATCGTGTGTCATATAAATTCCGGTCTATACATAGAATTGATATCGATTGAAAAAAAAAAAAAAAAAACAAAATAGCACAAATTTCGAACTTAACAACCTACCGACAGCTGGTAAACGTGAATGTCGCTAAAACAGAGCTCGCATTTTTACACTCAAGCTTCTTTTTCAATGAAACCATAGACCTAAGAATTATATGGGCGAAGTGCAGGCTGTGCAGGGTAGTTTCTTAGGTCTATGAATGAAATTGACAAACGTAACCAGCGAGTGTAACGTGTTAAGTTGAAAAACTCTCTCGTGAGCGATTAAGATTGTTTTTAACACGCTGTTATGTATGAAAGATGTTAAATTATTGTCAACAATGATAAAAATTAGTTTCCTAAATGAATAAGTAAAGTAATTAATGAATTACTGTATACAGGGTACTAAATTAGATAAAATCGAGCCGACGAAGATCTTGATATATTTTCTTGATCATCGGATCTATATGAGTAGTTGAAGACAAAAGAGGTTTTCTGATAGTCAGCAAAGACGTTCTTGATCTGAGGTTATGCACTTGAGTTATCAGGTGCCTCAATCCTAAAGGAATAAAATCTTGAAAGATGATGAATTAAGAGGGGATTCTTTTTTCTTTTCTTGTTTTATATTCCTTTTTCTTTTTTTTTTTTTTTTTTTTTTTTTTGAGTCAGCTGTAGGCGAAGCTTGTTATTGGAAAAGTACACTCTGCCCTGAAAGTTTTCTCGAGTTAGGTCATTATATAATAACTTGATAAGTTCAGTCGGTGAAAGAAGAATAGAATAAGAAAAACAAGAAGAAGAAGAAAAAAAAAAAAATGAAAGAAAAAAAGAAAAGTATAAATTAGTTACGTATTTAAGTTATACAGAATAAATTGAAAAACTATATAATATTGTCAAAGAACAATGCTGATACATAGTTTAAACGATATATACAGATATGACGTTAAATTTTTTATCCGTTTTTATAATATATTACATTATAATAATGTTTAGAAAGTAAATTTATGATTTTGAAAATTGTTTTCCCAACTTTTACCCTCACTTTCCGTTTAACAAAGATTTCATTTTAAAGCCTTTCAAAATTTTCTGTAAACACGCTGATTGAATAAACTGTCCCAAGAAGAGTAATTAGCCTCACTCAGTATACGGGTTTTGTAATGAAGGGAAATACCAACAAAATGGTATATATATATATATGTATACGTTCTATGTATATATGTACATACGTATGTACATACATACATACATACCTACGTTGTACGTTGTACGTTGTACCCATACGCCCACCTGCCCACGTCAATGCATCACGGTACAAAAAACAAGCAAGCCAAACTCATAATCATTAACAATCCTATTGTCTGTAGTCTATTCTCTACACTATAATATCCCATAGTGTATAAAGTACCATCATCAATATGTGAGTGTGTATACGTATAGTCTACAGCCGTAAACCACTCGCTGTTAAGTATTTAGTTGCATTTTATTAATCAAGTTAGTAAATTTCCGGCTCAATTTCGAATTATTTTTGGCTTTTTTCTTTCTCTTTTTTTCTTTTTTTTTTTTCTTTTTTTGTTTGCAATCTTCGAACCCCGAGGCTTACAACTTTGTTCTTTGATAACGAGAGGAGTGATATAGGTATAAAAGATCAATGACTGAGGCAGGTTCAAAGGCGATTATTTGACCGGGAGAAATTGATTGGGAAGTATAGGTAGGTAGGTACAGTTCGGTATATCCGAAACCCAATTATTAGATACCGGGGTTATTTGAGTTCTGATAACCTTGGAGTTTATTGTCGAAAATGATATCGTGCTGCATTAGGTAGATATACAAGCATACGTATATGTATATACATACATACATATTGTATATACAGATATTATTACATTATATATATATATATATATATATATAGGTGTATGATATACCTTGGTATATATATATATATAAATGAAAGTATAACCGTTAATGCGCGAGCGCGAACTAGCGAAACATACAATCTGATTGCAAACGAGGAAATATAAGGAATTAAGGTGCGTTCACAGTGCGTAATGCGCGTGCGCTTTATGCCACGTGCGGGTGTACCGGTGGTGACGCTTTTCTTGTCAGTAAACAGAAACTCGGCAGGTCGTCAACGCCGACGTAATCCGGACGCACGAAGTCGGGAGACTACGGCCAATATACGGTGTTGATTAAATATGGGCTGTTGTATAGAAAAATATTAAGTGAAAAAAACTATTAAAAAAAAAAAAAAAAAATAACATTATACAATACGTGTAAATTCATTTAATTAATTCAACTAAAGAAATTACTTTTAATTATACCTTAATGTACGTTATCGAATTCATTGACAAGAAAAAAAAAAACAAAAAAAAAAAACAAACAATCAAATAGTGCGAAAACTCTCTTATTATAAACAGGTTAAAAAAAATCGATCTACAGTGGGAAATAATTAATTGTGGGATTATTTAAATGCGGATATATTGTGCCAACAGGTGTTTGACAACTACGAGTGTCTGATCGTGTACACAATATGCATGCAGCAGTAATTAGCGGAACTAATTAAAGGCCATTTTCCCCCCTCATTTAGTTCAAATGTAAATTCCGTTTTATACTCATAATTCAAAAGCAAAACAAAAAAAAACAAAAAGAAAAAAAAAAAAAAACGAATATAATGTAATGAAATTTTGCTAGTGCAGGGTGATAGTGCAACGGTTAGCAATAAGTGAACGTGACCTACTCCTTAATTGTTACCTACGATATATGATAAAGTGTTATAGCGCATATATCTAAGTAATAGCATTGAAAACAATCAGTCAAGAAGAATATAGCACGTGACTTGATATCTGAATTCAAATAAAACGTCTCCTAAAACAATGAATTTTAATTTGTAAAGTAATTAAAGTGTCTACCTCGTCGGTCATTATACGCGCCTACACACCCGCGTGCCTACATTATAATGACTATATAGATACCTATATAATATCTACGCGGTTTTTTGATCTGATGAATTTTTTTTTAGTTATATATATTTATGGTATATATTCATATACTTTTATAATATTATTTGACAATATATAAAAATCGTGTATTTAATTATTTTACGGAAAAAGGATGTTGGCTATCAAGTTCTGCGGTTTACATCGACCTCTACTACTTTGCAAGGAACTTTGAGATTACTATTCAAGTATACTGCTGCAGTCTACTTTGGATATATGCATACATATTACCTATACTACAGTGTTCACGTGTTTGATGTTTATTAAATCCTCCATGACTGGAGAGAAAGAAAAATTCAATTCTTAAACACGGAAGCTGGTGAAGATAAAAGAAAAGAAAGAAAAAAAAAAAAAAAAACTCTTGAAATGATACCTGAGACATAAAATGCAGCTTAATTGTGCACGATTCGAATGGACGTTGCCGAAATGCTTCAAATTTTTGTACGAATTTTAATATTAACGTATACAAAATTTTAAAAATTAAAAAAAGAATTTATATATATTTTTTTATTTTTATTTTTATACGATTTATGGATAATGAAAATTTAAATTTTGTCATTTTTTCAGTATCTAGCTAATATATCGTCAACTGTTATGATTTTTTTGTCGAATTAAGAAAAAAAAACTCTAATAATTCAATTACTTAAGCTCATTTTATGAAATTTGATCATTATTATTATCGAAGGGTTTTATTTGGGTTGGGTTAATATCGTGTGAAACACCTACGAATTACGTCACTTTCATGAATTTTGTTCGACGAATTTATACCCTACATGAAATTATTATACAATAACTTGCACTCACGAAGATATACGAATTTGTTCCGATTGTTAATTAAATTTTCAAAAAATATACCATATATTTCAATTCAATCGTATTTATACATATATACGGTATACCGGATATACACATATTATAGGTATACAGAATTTTAGTAAATTAATTCGCACCTTACTTAACGTGTTGGATTCTGACCCATATGAAATTGCACTCGATAATTCTCTTGTTTTCTTTATCCCTATGCATACTAGCAAGGAAAAGAATTTAGGCGCAACAATTCATATGTGTCAGAATTCAACACGTCAAGTTTTCACACATACATACATACCTACGTTCTTATTAAGTTAAGAGTAATACTTAATTAATGTAGTTACCTATATACATACATACTAATAATTAATGATTATTATTTTATTTTTGCAGAAGATCATCGGCGGTTAATGACTTAGCAGTAAAACCGATAGTCCAGTTTCCGCCAACTCTAGACGAAGATGTGAGTGGAATATTACTAGTTTTGTTCTTTTTGTTTTTTTCATTCTTTTTCTTATTATATACCTAGGATTTACATTCCGAACACGATCAACTTACGAAAGCTATCAATCATCATATATATATATATATTTTAATTTTTTTTGTTTTTTGTTTTTTCATCTTCTTTTTTTTATCCTATACCAACCAATCTTATCAAACATCCACATGACAAGAAGAAAAAAAAGTGTATTACCTGCGAATAAATGAAACTTATATTATAGGTATAGATATTCGCGATCTTTTAAGCACAATATTTTCGTTACTTTTAAATTTCGGATGAAAAATTGCAATCAACGATTTGGGAATTTAAATTCAATTTTCGTGTAAATAGTTGATTTTTGTTTATTGTTTTGTTTATTATTTTTTTTATACAAAATTTAATATAACGTCGCGAACAAGCGATTCGATTCTGTATTTACACGCTGTTGCAAAAATCGAAAAAATAGAAACACAAAAAAATTCTTTTCTGTTTCTTTATTTCTTCTATCGTCGTTTTTTTTTTTTTTTCATTTTAATTGGGTTACGTGCTACAGGTGTTATAAAACACATATACTATACATATATCGATTTAACGATCGTCCTAGATGTATGTAGGTACAATGTACATAATATACATATATATATATATATATATATATACATAGATTTGATATTTGGGTAAATTATACATATAGGTATATATATATTCACGTATAATTTGACACGCGAATCAACGATAATATAATTCCGGTGTTTGGTCCGTGTGTTTGTTATCTATACTCACTCTTCATTATTAAGAAATGATCATTTTCATCACCTACCTACGTCCAAAACAAAATAAATAAAAATATCTGCTTTCATTTTTCTTTTTTTTTTTTTTTTTTTTCTTTCTTTATTTACAAGACAAGAATTTTCAATTTTTATATGTATACAACTTTACTAAAGTTGATAATTGTTAATTTTCCACTTTTATTTTAATTTCTTACCTCACTTGTTCGATTCTTTAAAATTCGAGCTGTGTGAGTTATTCGATGATTTTCTTCAATAGCATAACAAAAGCTTATCAGAATTTAGATCGTTGTAAATTCATATTGTTAGACGCAGTACAAATACCTAATTAGGGTATACATGTATACAGGTAGATACGATCATATTCGATGTTAATTTTCAACCTATTAGTAATTTTTTTTTCTCTTCAATTTTTTTTTTTTTTTTTTTTTTTTTTTTTTTTTTATAAAAATGAGTCCGAATAACCTTGACAGAAAAATTTCCTTCGTCAGAAAAATCATACGTATGTATACATACATATATACTTATATAGGGTTAGGTTAGTCAGTTCAAACTCCGAGAATGGGAGTAGCTGGGTTGATGAATCAAGACCTACATCTCGATACCCTGTACACGTAATTTAAATTTTCAATCAGAATTTTTTAGCTTATGAAATCTACTACAACTTTCATATCTTCTTAATTATTTTGAGATGATTTTTTATCGAGTTGCAGGATCTAATTCATCAACCAAGATCTTTCCATTCTCAGAGTTTAAACTGACTAACCCTGCAGCTGTATATGTATTAATAAAAAATAAATACTTTATACGTGTGTTATATGTACATTGATAAATAATTTACCGTCAGTTTATCCTTCGGCTTATACACAATTTTATATTCCTTGATTTTTAAGCACCCATATATTTACATGGTTATGACACAAGGGTTTTAATTTATATCATTTTTATTGATTTTTTTTTATACAAAATTTTACGTACCGTTGAAACTGAAAGCTGACTCAGACAGAAAAACAAATTTTCTCCATTTACAACACTCGTATTATACATATATTATATCATTTTCGAGGTAAAAGTTATGACGGATAAATAATAACGATAATAATTGTATTGTAACATAAATTCCGATTGAAATTTTTATCTTACATGGGGAAAGATAATCTTTTACGATTAATCTATAAACCATTCTAATAATTTAATAATTTAAAATATTAGTTTTATTATATTTACCTCAAACTTGAACTTCTGATTTAGATTTTGATCAGTTTTGGGGAAAAATCATTCTTCAAATTTTCGTAATATATATATTTTTTGTTTAAATATTTACCATTCGCTTTTTTATTTTCCTTTTTTTCAACCAAATAAAAAAAAAAAAACAAATAAAACATAAAAAACAAATCGTCGAAGATTTATAACACTTTCAATATCTATTTACTCCGATAATCCGAATGGTGTAGGTAAGTAGGTAGGTAGATATACGTATGTACATACGGCGGACAACGTGTCTTTGAACCTTATTAATGTTTGCTAAACGATAACCTATTTAAACGTACTTTTTTATACTATAGGTTTTCGTTTTAAGTTGGTATATAAACCGATGCAAATGGTAATAAAATAAAACAAACATCATATATTCAGCTTGTGATAATAATTACCCACATATGTAGTTATATTAGGTATGTACATACATACATACAAACATACGTATACATAGATGTCACCGATGTCACACAGAGGCTGATTCTTTTGATACCAGCTAAACAAACAAAAACTTTGAATCTAGGAAATAATAATAATAATAATTTTCACGGTCTATTTAAACTTTCGAATATTGGTAGATTCTGGACCACGGATAAAATTAATTCCTCATCTTCCCTAAATCCATCCAACTAACAAAAATAAAAAAACTAAAAAAATCTAATCCCATTTTATCATTTATTGTGTCAAATATTCTAACACATCTTATCGAAAGTATCCAATTCAGAAATTCATTCCTTCATTAACACCGACGTTTCTCATATGAAATTACAGATCAAACAAACGGGCTCAAATGTATTTGTACAGGTCAAGTAAACTGTATGACACGTAACTACGGTTAAGGTTGTAAAAATCTATAATCAATTCAGGCAATTCAGAAATTGTCAAATTTTCTTTATTTTTTCGCTTTGAATTTCACTATTTAGTTACTCTTCAATTTTATCAACCGTGTCAGTTTATTTCCTTATTATACTTAGGGGTGATAATTCCTGTTTCCTGTCCTTGAATCTTTCCCATAAGTATTTCTATAATTTTTATGGTTTATCTAAATGGAAATATCTTCTGTTTCAGGACCCGGACAGGTTCAATCAATACAAAGGCGTGAGAACTGTTTCGATAAAAAAGGTGAGTCAAAGTTTAAATTTAAATAAAAATAAAAGATCTTTGTAAAATATCGATATTCTATTTTTAGACGCACGATCATATACATATATACGAAGAAATTCTGTTCTCACAATATTGTCTATTATAAATATTTTGTAAATATATTCGCCTGCATTATCAATGCCGATTTTGTATATATGTATATAAGTATAATGTATACTCGTTTAACCGCGAGGTAATATCTTCTCGATTAGCGTAGGCGCAGGTTGAAATACTGTAGGCGTAATGGCAGTATAAGAGGAAATAAAACTATCCAGAAAAAGAACGTATCTAAAATACCGCGGAACTTATACGTCCCGATCATTAAGACGACCGTCGATCCGATCCGATGACTAAGCACAGTTTTTTGTTTAATTTGTTTTTTTTTTTTATTGAAACTTCTTTTGGCAGGGGACCGAAAATTGACAAGTGCAACGAAAAGTGGAAGATAATTGGCATACGTATACCTGTTTATAAGTCTTAAGTCATAAGTCTTGACTATAACGAACAGTCGTAATTACAGCTTGATTTCGAAGTTGTCTCTTATACCACAAGCTCTTAAAAATATTAGTCAAAAACGAGTATAAATGATCGCGAAATAAGACACGAGCTTTTTTCTCGCATTCAACATACATACATACAATCGCAGACTCGTAAAGGTAGGCATCGCTGCTTCAGCAACCCTCGTGAAAAGGTATAAAGACTAAAGACACTCGTAGAGTGGTAAGAGCTGAGCAAATATGTCACACTACGTCCGATGATATCTTTGACGAGAATGGCTAGGGTGACGACACGAGTGTAGGTCTTATCGCCTCATCCCCTGCAGGAGGGTGAAACGCATGTATATAGGAAGGTTTATCTACGAGGTTAGAGGCTGCTTTTTGTATACAAAAGTATCCCTTTTTAGCTCCGAAATGAAAACGAGTGCATGCATATATATATATATATATATATATACATCGCCCCATCACATTCAGAGGGATAAAATTTGAAAAAAATCTTTTGTTCAACGATTTAATTCAATTTTATGTACAACAACTACGACGTAAGAATAAATAGTAGACTAAAAATTTTCGGGTTCAGTATTTCCGCTAAATTAGCGATAATTTAACGCAGTCTACAATTGGCTTGAAACGTTTTTGTCGGTTCTGTTTTAGCCGGACCAAGTTTAATTAAGGTATAAAACGGGAATTAAAGTTGAATTAACCTGTTCTTGTAGTAGTCTTACGTCCGTGTCTACATTTCACGTGTATAATCGTTAAAGTCGTTGAAGATATCTCGAGAGATTCTGAAATTTTAAACATTATGTATAATTTTGTTGGGATTCATAAAGGGTTAATAAAAAAAAAAAAAAAAAAATCAGTTCATTTTCGAAATTTTTTAACCAATAAATGACAGAATTTTTTTGAATTTCTACTAGTTTTGAAATTTCTATTAAATTATATAGAAACTCCATATTTGCAAACTTTTTAATACCCTTACAGTTAACATCTTGCATAATAACGTAGGTGGCGAATAATATACATGATATTGGCTAACGTCTGATTATAATAATCCTATTGTTACACATGTGGTTTTTGGTAGCGATAATTCTAACTACAAATGTTACCTATACATTTCTGCGCTAGATAAGTAGACACTCAGAATCTATTTCATAATGACTGCGATAACCTAAACTGAAAGTATACCAGTATAATGCGTCATCGTCGCATTGCACCGGGTTAAGCTTATAGACCACAATCAAAGATTAACCATGACCTGTTACCAGATTTACTTTTCCTTTGTATAATACATATATTTCTAAATATATATACGTGTATTAATATGCGTCATTTCATATTGTTAGAATAATAATTATAATTGAATAAACGGGAGTGGATTATGATTAAAAAATTATTTATTACATAAGTTTATTTAATTAGAATTGCAGTGTGATTCATATATGTATACGGTAATTCTGTTACAGGGTCAATATGGATTGGGAATTATGATCATCGAAGGAAAGCACGCGGAAGTTGGACAAGGAATATTCGTTTCCGATATACAAGAAGGCAGCGCCGCTGAACAGGTAAAATTAATAAATAATTGAAAATTTAATTATCAGTAATAATCGGAATTTATTACGAAGTTATTTGATAGCCTTTAATATCCTCGATAATAAGTAGGTATTCTGGAAATTTAGCCTTGACCTGATCCCTCCGTCGACCCTTAATGACGGTAAGGCTAGCTTAAACTTAAAGGCCTAATTAGCAAAACGTGTTATACTTATCTGGCTATAAACTTTTACCTCCAAAGTTTAGTATAAATTACTTTAAAATATTACCGGACTTGTTTACAACGTACGGTTGTTAAATTTAATTATATTCGTTTAATCAAAATTATATTTCATTCAAAATTTATTGGCTGATTTATTCAAAGTTTCTTTTTTTTTTTTTTTTTGAAAACTAAAGGCTTTTCTCTTCTGCAATTAGCCATCATTATTTCAGGAAGCAAGAATTCATTTTCTTATTATCTTGAAAATTTTGTTATATATAAAAATAATATTTCACATGCGTTAAAATTTGTCAGTTTTATAAAAAATCAGTAATCTATTTTTTTATAGGCATCTGAAAGTAGTCAAAATTAAATCGTCCCAATGGTACCAAAACAGAAATATCTATCATCAACTATTCATGATCGCGAATACTGTTGGTTGAAGTTTTCCTAATAGATTTATACGCAATTTAATTAGACTTCGATTAATTGTCTAATTGCTGAGAAGAATGGGTGCTCTAATTGGGAATGGGAGTCAGAGATCTTTATCGTAAACTGGTAATTGGGAATTCTATCATCGAGTTAACATCATGATTTATCATTATACCACCAGAGAATATTATATTACAAATTAATTACTACAATACTGTACTCGCGTATATTGGAAAATATTTTATTATACATCGTATGTATATACGTTTAATCAATTCAAATTCAAATTCACCATTTTTTTTTCTATTTCTATTTTTTTTTATTTTTTGCACTCAGGCTGGACTTCAAGTGGGTGATATGATCCTCGCCGTTAATCTGGACTCTTTACTTGGGTCAAGCTATGACGAGGTAAAAATCATCGATACAAATTTATGTAGAAAATTAAAGGGAATAAAAAAAAGAAATGAATTAATTAATCTCTTCTTTTTTTTCTTTTTATTTTTGATTATTTAGGCGACTGGTCTGCTCAAGAAAACCGAAGGTGTCGTAACCCTAACAGTATGCAATCCTAATCAAAGTAAACTAGCCAAGGAAGAGGAGGATAAAGCTAAGGGAGACTCGACGTCGCCAAACGGTGTTGATGCAAAAGGTGATTTAATTTTAAATATTTTTACAATTAACTATAGATATAATAATAATTGTTTATTATATTTTATTTTTTACAAATGTCCAAATTTTATTAGCTTTATCGCCGATATTTCGAATTTATATGCGATCTATCCTTATCGTTGAGCGGAAAATATTGGCGAGATAAGAATGAAAAATATATAAATATATATTTTGACAGAGTTATCTATTCCTATATAGGTATATAGTATAAGATTCGTTAATACATGTGCAAATTTATTCAAACAAGAAAAACACGAATTTCCAATTACTTTAACTCCGTTATTTGCCACTTTAAAAATCCGTTGTTCTCCATTAATGGACGAAAAGCTATTTTCTGTTTAAATTTACCCTTCAGCTAGTTGATATGACGTACAGGTAATCTTTTGGCACGATCATGACACGTGAAAACTGCAGGATCAGTGATCGCGCGTTAATTATCGTTGGAGTTTAAAACAAAAATAATGATGATGATGATGATAATAATAATAATAATAATGATAATAATAATAATAATATATGGACGAGAGCTGAAGAGATCTAATTAGCGCGTTTGCCAATTAATTTATAATTATCTACCATACGGAAAAAAAACCTCATTTCTACATATAAAAAAGAAAAAAACAAAAAAATGTATATATACTTGTGTTCGTATATATGTCAATTTAATCTTTATTCATTACATCAGCAAAGGAACCGGAAAAACCTAAGGAACCTGAGCCTCCAAAAGATCCAAAGGACTGTGAAATATCCGTGGGAAGAGAAACAACAATCGAATTTCCTAAGGATAAAGACAAAGCGATTGGACTCAGCATAGCTGGCGGCTCAGGAACACCTTTGGTAGATACAATACTATATATTTAATCTTATTTCTATAAGCTAATTTATTCGATAATTTAAACTCATTTCGATACGTTAATTATTGTACAATAATTGATTTTAAATTGATGAGTGAAATTCAATTTCTTTAAACGTTAATGATTATTATTAATTATTCAAAACTATACATACCCTTATAAAAATTTCTACGAATTTTTAGGAAAATTGGAAAAAATTTCACAGATTTTCTCTATATTCTCTATAATTTTATCTAGATAAGAAAAAAAAAAAAAATTTTGTTGCTTTTATAAATCAAACCAGAAAAAAACAAATATATGGAAAATTCCAAATTTTCTAAAAATTTGTATTTAAATTCGTAGAATTGTTTTTAACAGCTGGTATAATGAATACCTATGTAATGTTTATTGATAGAGTCCGCAGTGGCTCACTATTTTTTCGGACCAAAACTAAAACGAGTTTCAAATCTTGCGAATTTAATACGCCCATGCACAACGAAACTAGCCAACAAACAATCGCGTTCAAAAGAGGCACATGAAATTATTGCGAGACTGGAAACTCGTTTTAGTTTCAGTCCAAGAAAATAAGGAGATACTGTGGACTCTACATTACTATATATACATTACTATTTGATTAGTATATATATATATATATCGTGCGAGTATGCAATAGTCGTTGAGTAATGAGAAATGAATTTTATTTTTAGGGTGGTGTCGTGATACTGGAAATATTCCCAGAAGGTGCCGCGGGCAAAGATGGCCGATTAAAACCTGGCGATCAAATAATCGAGATGTGTCACGAAAGTTTCAAGGCGATAGATTACGTTAAAGCTCATGAAAGCATTCTCAAAGCCGTTGGACCTGTGAGTACAAATCATCAGTTCTTTTTGTTTTATTGATTCACAACTACAGTTATAAGAAATTTGAACCTGAAATTGATTAAAATTTAAATAATTTGTACATAAACTAACCGAAATGGTGTAGTAACTAATTTGACAAAAATCTAATCACATGAAACTCCTCAAAAAGAAAAAGTAAAATTCTGATAAAACCTGTAAACTCGAACATGTAACTTCAATTAAAAAAAATAAAACTCAAATTCAAATAAAAAATTCAAACAAAATTCAAACAAAAATTCAAATAAAATAAAGTAAAATTCTGATAAAACCTGTAAACTCGAACATGTAACTTCAATTAAAAAAAATAAAACAAAAAACAAAACAAAAACAAACAAAAGGCTATAAAATATAGAACCAAATGCTGGTCAAAATTTGCCTAAATACTTGGATTACTTACTTAGACTATGTAATTAATATTTGTACAGATACACATGGTTGTATTCCGCGACGACAAACCTCCTGAAGAATTTGATGTTGAATTGCCTAAAAAGTCTGGTAAAGGAGTTGGCCTATGTCTAACGGGATTTAAGAGTGGAAAAGGTGCCTACGTATCAGACATGGTAAGAATATTATAACTTTTAGTTTTCATTATTCTTGGTCGATTATTAATATATATTTATGTATCTAATTAATATCGTTAAAAAAATCGTTTTAGTTGCCTGGCGGAAGTGCCCTTGAGTGTGGAAAAATTACAAAAGGTGATCGCGTCGTAGCCATAGGTGGACAAGATGTCCGAGAATCTCCCGTCGAGGATATTGCCCTTCATGTAAAAGTGGCAAATCCGGTGCAGCTAAAGCTGGCCAGGTACAAGACCGTCAAGCAATGACAGGTATGAATGATTAGTTGATTAAACAATTTTCTGTAATTATATATGAAGATCTTTAAATTTTATTGATTTATTTATACATTTTTTTATTTTTTTAAATTGTTTGTTTTAGGGTTCTGCTGGCGGAACCCAAAGTCAGTATCTCACCCCAATAATCGCATCGTGTCGTAATCGGGGATCCTAGTGTGATATACAACATAGTTAATAATATAATTATAAGTATAATAAAAATAATTACACAAGTTTAAATGAAAGAAAGAAAAAAAAAAACAAAAAAATAGAAACATTTATTGATTTATTTATTTATTAATTAAATAATAAATAAATAATATATATATATATATATATATATATATACTATAGTATATAATTGATCTGTACCATAGTTATATAATAATTATTTACTAAACTTAGATATATTTTTACTCGCCCCCACTCCCTGCCCCTTACATAGATTTTCTCTAAATATTAGCTTACGTACGTTGTACATTATATGTAATATATATCTTATATATTATAGAAAAAGTGTCAAACAAAAAAAAAAAAAAAATCGATTCATTATCTAAGTTTTTAAACAATTATTATTATTGTTATTATTATTTCTTTCTAATCTTTCTTTTTAACCAAAGATCATTCTTCACCCTATCGAGATTCCACAATATGTTATAAGTCATGTTATACATTATACATATATCTATATATTAATAGTTATATCGCCTTGGTCTGATCATTTGTTAACAAAAAAAAAAAAAAAACATTAATATTTTACAAACTATGCCTGTAATGTATTATTTGTTAATATACAACTCATAAGCAGTGAAAAAAAATATTATATAATTGTCGTAATTATATTGATAATATTTGAAGATAAAAAAAAAGAAAAACAGAAGACAAAAAAATTCATATACCTATACACATATTATATATTATAAATTAAAATACTGACGATTGTTTATCTAGTTCGTATATCGATTATATTATATTATATTATAAATTAAACTATAACAAGTGTACGTGTTTTTTCATACTGTTGATATAGGTTGCAAGTAAAAGCGTTGAGAAGTTCTATACACACTCTAGTTGAATATAGGTATACATACATATACATTATACATACATATATATAGGTATGTATAATCGGTATTTTGAATACCAATTGTTAACGTAGTTGAATTTAATCTATATAATAATATTATTATTATTATTAATAATTATTCTAGTCTGTAGGCTAGGATTTTCAGAAATTGATAAAAAAGAAAAATTGAAATAAAAATAAATAAATAAAAACTAATATACGTAAAGAGCGTATTTACTATAGAAGATAATATATTCATCTAAAATATAATATATATATTTTAGGAATAACTATATTCTTAAAATAGTAACAACAATAATAATAATAATAGTAATAATAATAATAATAATAATAAAAGAGAAATTTTTATTCATATTCAAAGTCTTTAGCAATTGGAGATATAACCTGTAATGTATATAGCTAAACGTTTACAATGCATTTTATTTATTCACTATACGTACGAAATAGATTAATAATTATTAATTACATATTATATAGTTGGGACTATCAAACATTATAAAATTATACGTATATTATATTATTATACAAGTTTAATGGATATAGTATAATTCTGTAACCAAGTTTCCGACAAAGAAACAAAAACAAAAGCAAAAAAAAAAAAATAATAAGAAAGATGTAAAAGATAAATCAACAACGTATCTAGTCATATTGAATATATAAGTAACTAACGAAAGATCTGTATGTAAGGAAACGATGTGTAATTTATTATTATTATTATTATTATTATTATTATTAATTATTATATCTAACTTATAATTTTTAAACAAGAAAATATTATCTGAACTCATCTCTCAAAGAAAAAAGGATAAAAAAAACAAAGTAAAAATCATGATGATATTTTTATTCTCATCGTCTATGTATTTATACCTATACTTATAGGTATACGATGGTATATAATATAAATACGATTTTTCTAGACCCAAGAATGAGTTTATATGGAAGAAACAAAAATTTTTTTTAAATAAATAGATACATTAATTTAATCACTGTGGCAATAACGTTTCAATTAAAGAAGCTTAAACCGCGCTTATACCATTATCCATTATCATATGCAATTATATACATTTAACTATGTAGATATTATTAATCATATACATCGTAAATATAGAATCGTAAATTATTATATACACATAGTCAGCTATACCTGCTTGTATTCAGAATTCAAAATTTGAGTCAGAACTTGTACATGAAACAATTTAAAATGATGTTTGGTTTTTTTTTTTTGTTTCTAATAGTGATCTGCTAATAATTAGCTAATCATATTGCTGATCTGTGAAACTCAATTCTAAATACAAAAATCGTATAAAGATGTTGATAGGTTTTCGAGCTTGATTATATAAGGCCAGTAATTGATAATTTATTCCGTTGCAATTGTAATATAATATTAAATACATGTTAACGTAAAATTTTATTGTATATTTGATAGAGCTGATTATTATTTACCTAATTGCCAAAAGTATGAATTAATGACATGATAATTAAGATCTAATAATATAATTTTTTGTATTTTATCTTGATTTTTAGTGTTTTTTTTTTTATAATTATTCAATTCGTGGGAACAGCTATATAGGTGTGAATTGTAAAATGGAAACAACTTAAGAATGTGATATGATATATAAAGCATATATATATAAAGATATAAAGATAAAGATGGATAGAAATGGATAATATACAGAATTATAATATTAATTATTATAATAATTATACATATTATACATATACCTATACAATATATAGTGTAGATTTAATTATATATAGTCTGACCACGCTATAAAACTGCAATTTTATCTGATACGTCCATGCTTTCAAAAAAAAAAAAAAAAATAAGAAATAGAAAATAGATTTAAAAAAAAAATTAAAAATAGAAAAATAACAATTATAACAAAATATATAATTATAGTAATATAATAATAAGTTATTCATTATACATTATTATTATTATCGTAAATTTTATTATTATTATTGTTATTATTATTATTATTATCATTATTATTAAATTAGTAAAGAGTATGAACGCATACGTCTATTATAATAATGTAATAAATATATAGTTAAATTATTGCCTACGATATGTGTTATTATTATTATAATATATTATCTAATATCGTTGAGTAAAAAACGCGTGCAATCGTGTCGTGTCGTGATAGCAGATAAACTGATAATACTATAATAATAATTCTTGAGTATATTGAAAAGATAGAAAAACAAAACAGAAACAAAAAAACGACAAAATATTTAAAAGAAAAAGAAGAAATTCTTATTCGGGCAAATTCAAATAGCTCCAATTATTAACGCGTACATACATACGAGTACGATACCTGCATCTATATACCTATAACATTTATAGACATCATATTAGTAAATTATATTTGAATATAAGATTTATATAGATAGATAAAAATTCCGCACTCCAGCCTTACCCAATTATTATTATTATATATATATACATATAGTATATATATATATCTACCTATAAATAAATTAATAAATAAAAACAAAATTCTTATATTGATTCAAAATAGCATATAGTAATAATAATAATAATTGTTGATATATACCTACTATATATACTATATAAACGTAAATGAAGTTTTATGAAAATAGTTCACATATGTACATATTATATTATTATAATATGTCGTAAACAAAAAAAAAAAAAAAAAAAAAAAAAACAAACAAATGAGAGAGAAAAGGAAGAGAAAAAATTTCTAATGCTTATTTCGTTAATGAGATATACTATAAATATTATATACTATAATATTAAGATTACAAGTGTCGAAGAGATCATTAATTTTTTTCTTTTTTTATATAGTATTAAAAAGCATTTCACATCTAATTAAAATATGAAAATAAAGATTATCAATATAAAAACGGCTTTAATCCTTTGCTTGATAAATCGCCATTAATAAATTGCGATATAATTTTCCATTATTAGATTATACTTTTATAATCAATCCTATAAACTACCAAATAATGGTGATATATATATGTTTAAAACCAATATATAATAGCTCCCAGAGGTACATATACAATTAATTGAAGGATAATTTATTGCACATTATATACCTATGTATATATATATACAAAATTGAATGGTTTTTTTTTAAATGTTTTAATCTTCTTTTTTTTCTCTATTCACAATTAGGTAGATTAAAAGCCGCATAAGAACTGTCGAGAATTTGCAAATATATATCGTGAGAATAATCGTTGAGAATTTGATTTATAATTAACTAAAACAGTATCTGAAGATGATTTGTATAAAAAATAAAAAGAGGTTTTGATCGAATATAATAATTTTGTTGTATAGTCGGATGAAGACGTGAATTTTTGTTCGCGGAGTGTCTCTTCGTAAAGTTCGAAATAAGTTTATATATGTATACATATATATTAAAATATGTATACACGATATGATTATAATTATTGACGAATTTTTATCCAAAATTAAATTGTACACACACGTCATTATGCTGAATGTTACCGGTAATATATAAATAATATATATAATACTGTCATATAATTTCAGTAATAAATCATTTAATATAAAAATATATGTATATAAATCTATATCCTTAGCCTTTTATCAACATACCCAATTATAACGTTTGGAAAATCTACAATCGCTGTAATTAATATACGTTTATCCGAAACTGAATTGTACGGGGTAATGAAAAAAGATTATCGCATTGTGAATCAAAATCGTGATTCTTTAATGGCAGGTAAAAATTATAAATCTTTGACACGTTTCTTCTATACATATTATACATATAATGAAACTTAAATTAAACCATATTAACGAAATACTTAATTTATATACAAAATAGTCAATTAAATATAAAACATATAGATTCTATATTAAGTCTACTGCAGTGCAGGCTTAAATATTCCTAATTATACATAAAATGCTGGCAGGTATTAAAAAATGATGACTAATAAAATTTAATCAAATCTTGTTTATAAAGTTTTGATAATTTAGAGTCTAAACTATACTTAATCATTGATTTAAATCAATAAATAAGAAAATAATTTATATTTCTAATTCATTTTTCATTATTATTTACAGTCAAAATTCAAATGGAATCAAAAAATTTCTGTTATCAAACCATTGCCAAGTTTTATTGCTATCCGTGTCAAATTCGTATATCATGCACTTCTTTGATCCAGGAAAACTGCAAGTGGATAAATTTCAAATTTAAATTGTACATTAAAAAAATTACTGCTCAAATTTCATCATATTAAATTACCTTGTGTATCTGATACATCGTTTCACAGGATATTCTAACTTGAAGCACTGAGGCTGGAGAATGTCGAAGTAAGTTGTACCAATTTTCTTGGATATCAATGTACGAGTTTTTCGCAAACATCGGTGAAACTCTTCGTCGCAAGAACAGTGTGATCTGAAAGTAAGAAAAACGGACAAAAGAAATTTTTTTTTAATCAGTAAATTGATAGTTAAAAACAAAATCTGTATCAAGGTAAACAATTTCGAAAGGTTTAAAAATTCGAATGCAATTGTCCTAACTTCTTATACAGTTTTTTTTCATCTTATTTTCATTCTGTATATAACTTTAGCATAGCCCGGAGGTAAACTTACGTAATTGATATTGTTATTAATGGTAGTAAATGATCATGAATTTAATTCGACCGTATAGCTACTACAAAGACTTTTTATTTCGTTCCGTGTAAACGCGTTATCTTGACCTTTAGAAATTTATTGAAATCAGGGTAACGAGGCCATGCAGACGTATTGTAAAATTTTAAGTATTGATAATTTTTTTCTTCTTCTTATTCTTTTTGCGTGTAAAGCTGATTTTGTTGATCGAATAACAACAATAGTTTAATAATAAATTAATTTCAATATTTCTACAGTGTAAATGAAGGTATTGCAATAGCATGCATTTCCCGCAAAAGTATACCTGCATAAGTCTGCACTTTACGGATTGCCTTCACTTTCTCCGTCCTAAAGGTGCAGAAATAATTCCCGCTCAGATTATAGGTTATAAAAAAAATTGGCGGTTCGCAATTTGTTATTTTATGAAGCTACCGTCCACCGTCGTCAGCTGTGTAGTTAAATAAAATATTTTTTTTTTTTTTTTTTATATCGACATTAGAACTAACTCTATTTAATAATGAATAATGAAACGCTATATTTTTAGTGTTTAGAAAGCCGGTTCTTTCGACATGCTAACTCATTTTCTAACTCATCTTCAAACGACATTAAAAATTCGGGTTCAATAATCCTGTCCTAATTTTTATAGTTCAGACAGTTTTTTCTTCTATTTTTTTTTTTACTTCGGGTATGTAGCTGCCTACATCAAGGCTCTTTATTCCGTTGCAGTTCACCGTACCTACCTTCACTCGGTCTTTAACTGCAGCAGCTATACATACCTACTGCGTTAAATGTAATTTAAACAATTTGGTCCATGGCCTAGTGTATACATATACATACACACCGTATTACGACATACTTTTTGGAGTCTGAACTGAGTATGAGCCCCGTTGAATCGTTGCATCACGACGGCCTTGGATCCAGTGGCTTCATTTGGCATCGATTACACTTATACGGTGTGAAGTATGTTACCATCGATTGAAATTTACGCGAGTATAAAATGACTGCGTTTTTATTTTTTTTTTAGCTAGGTTATAATTTTTAAGTCAGATTTTTGGTTCGCGATTTTTTATTACCTGGCAAATATTCCGTTGTTTTTTAGTCCCCTGCTGTCTTCACCTGCGTTTATATATTCTGGACAAGCATCGTGAGTCCTACAACAAGTGTCAGTCAGTTTGAAGATCCCTATGTCGTTTGAACTGCGAGCAACATCTCCAGTCCCACACCAACGAGTTCCTGTATAGTAAAAATCGAAATTTATGTGCCTATATTATAATCATTTTGGGGGTTAAAGTTTTTAACTTTGATTTTTTTTGTTTTGATTTTGATTTTGTTTTCAATATAGAAATAGAAACGAAATCACGTATGTTACGCGGGAGAATTGAATCAGCTTCAATTATTCGACAAATTTATATTGCATTACGGCGTAGGTATTTAGGATTCCCCATCGGTAGAGATTATTTTAGCAATGCTGCATATATGACCGGTCGAATTGGTCGATTGGGTTCGAGGTTCATGCGTCGATTAATCCAACGCGACTAGTAATTACTAATTGGTCTGCTAATTTATGGATAATAATTGTACACGTCAACCTATAAATGTATGTATCATTTATACATATACCTACTTCCATATTCCCGTGAAATTTATAGAACGTGACATAATTTTCGACTCGCGATCAGTTTCAACAAATTTTAATAAATTTATTTATTTAAAGACAAGTTTTTTTTTCTTGGCGGGGGGGGGGGGGGGGGGGGGGGGATAAAATATCAATGAAATTGGTTAATTTATTGTTCTTTTTTTCTTCTAGTTCATATAATCGAAATGGCAAAATTCTCTGTGACTGATTTCAGCGCGAACCGCATGATAACAATACCTTATACCTTATATACTGTGAGGTTGTTTATTTCGTTCGATAAAACAGTGGTGTAAATGGGGCGTGAAATGAAAATTAATTCAAAGCACGAAGTTGCTTGTCGAGTAAGTTTATGAGTTGCAACTACATTTTTATAGACCAATTATTTGAAAACAATGGACAGCTTTGACAATTCGACAATTTTACTCCATATACCTACACACACACACACATTATAGCTGTAATCAAAAATAATGTTTTATAGGTAGGTACTCGGTTGCGTGAGATTATTGTTTTTGGAAAAACAAAAGGATAAGATCCTTGAGGAAATATTTGAAACTTTTTTAAATCATTTTTTGGGGATCTCTGATGCGCGTGTGATAATTAGGAATGAAAAAAAACTTAAAATAAGAGAAAAATCACGTACCTACTGCAGGGTAAAAAATTTGAACATTTAATTTTATGTATTTTATACCATTTTGTAGAAACGAATTTTTCACACGGTTATGCCTACGTGTTACGGAGCGAAAATGCCCTAATTAGGTAAAAATGTCACGTGGTTAAATCTAGTGTCACGTGAAATCACCAGTCAAGAAGTTGCCCTCTGCATAGCAATCGGGCTAACCATTTAGTTATTATTCACGTACGCGATCCGTTTATCGAAAATTATTCTAATTACCTTAATAGGAAGAAAATTACCACTCGAAAAATGAAATTCAAGAAAATCGAGTTTACTCTAAATCGTATTGCAGAAATTTTTAATGAAATATTAACCAGATTCATAAATTATTTATATCAATGTTTCCTTTTTTTATTTTATTATTTTTTTGTTTTTAAGTAACTTGCCAGGAAAAATAGCCTGAATTCGTTTATGGTATTGATTCATGACGTCGCCAAATCCTTTCTGTGTTATGGTCCGTCCAGCAAAAAATACCTCACGAATACCCGGTGGCAAACCTAAGATAAATCTTTCGGTATTACGATCAACCTGGTCCTCAGGACGGTTGAAAATCCGAAAGGGATTTGAAATCGTAAGTAAAAAATCTTCCAAAGGTGATATACTCGTCGATACCAAATCGATCGTGTTGTCTGTGTAGTCTTCATCTTCATCTTGTTCTCCATAAGACTGCACTGAGTATCCGTAAGATATTAAGACGACAAGGATCACTCCGCGAAGCATTCTGAATGAGAAAAAAAAAAAATAATAAAAAATAAAAATAAATATATAATTTACGAAATCGATATTCAGTTCATTACTCAGAATAGAGAGAAACAAAAAAATAAATGAAGAAAAATGAAAATTAGGAGATTCAGACACGCACAAGGGTCATTTTTAATTATGGATTATTAAAACGCAAATTTTAGACAAAACTGACGGAGTTAATTTATGAAATAGTAAATTTTTATGATATGCCAATAAAATACATGATCATTAAAAGATTATTACAAACACGGGTAATCCGGTAAGTGTATAATAACATGTTGATTAATAAACACACTTTAAGAACGCGCGTAAGCCCCGCGGGTTTAATTCTGCACGAATAGCCTGACGGTCAGTAACTGAGCCTATGAAATATTCTTGTACTGGTCTAGCGAGAGATATCTACCTCCTACAGTGTGAGTTGTTTGTTGACAGGTGTTTCGTGGTCCAGCTATCTCCACACAACTGACCAGCGAATAATCATTCTTTAACTGATATAATTGTACAAGCGAGAAATAAGATACGAGTAGGTATGTAGGTACATATGAGGAAGCTGATACTTGAGACTTATGGACCTTAGAGAATCAAGGGCAGTGTGCGGTTTTTATATTTTATAATAACTCATGTGTAAATCAAAATGAGATAAATTTTATCTACATTATATTATAGAAATTTGTCACTTAGATGACCAAAATTATTTAATCTATACAGTTTAACGTTAATTGCGAATATTATATGTGTTGATTATTGAGTAATGATCGATTAACGAAATTTTGAATAATCAAAAGATGCGATATGAATTTCAAAACTGACGAAATAAATGTCGAAATTTTTTTTTTTTTTATATTATTCTTTATTTTTTCTCGTCATGGTTTCGAGACCGTGAAAGTTGGATAATTCTTGACCTTATTCGAAATTATTATAACTCGGAATTTTTAATTTATATAGTATTAAATCATTTATTTATATAACATTCTATTACAAACTCGTGTGACACGATTAACGCGAACCATAATCGCAGATTGATATTTGGCCAAGTATATATCTTATGTGATTTTATCCTATTCCTTAAGCCAACGACTTTTACCAATTGCGAGATTCTGCTCGCTTATAATATGTTAATTTAGTCCTCGATATAAACGAGAATCGACTATTGTTAATCTATGCATAGTGAAAGATTTTCTATCGGCTATTACTACGACCAGTTAATATACAAGTTGTATAGCAATTTTGAAATTCAACTTCTAAACACTTTGACATTTTTTGATAAATTTCTAATTCAAGATATGTATGTACATAATTCTTAAAATAATTTTTCTAATCGATAACGAGATTCAAGTACTTCGAAATTTTTATAGACAGTAATTATTGGCCGTTATATATGTACTTGAACTAGATTTGCTAAGAAAATACAAGGCTGAAATAAGGAGCGTTAATTATTACGACTTAAAGTGTGAAATCATCATATTTTAGTCTTTGTTAAGTGTGATATAATGGTCAAGGTGTAAATACATAGTATCTAAGCTACATACGTATACCGGGTGGTAATTAGTGTTAAAGAATTTCAAAACTTTTTACTTTTAAAACCGAGTTCAGGTTGACATTATAGAGTTGTTATAGACTTAAGCTCCAGGCTGTTTGGACTGTACGGTATAGAAGCTGGCTTTTAGTCATTTTGATGTGAGTGCAACAGCCTAACAGGCTTACTTTACAGTATATTTACGAAATGATAATTACAGAATAAGCAAGAAAATTAATTGTACGGAATAAATATTGCTGTAATAATTCTATTGAGTAATTGGAATTCTAATCATCATAATAATTCACTATCTGTTTCATCCTTTCGTTTTTTATCATTATATTTAATATACCTATAATATTATATAGAAATTAAATTAAATATAACATTATATATTTCGAATTACGTAATAATACTATTAAATATCTAAAATTTTAATTACAAAAATATTTTACTTATTTTATTTTTCTTTCCCCCGTAATTATCGTAATCTTTTTCATCCGTTAAGACCTCGGATTTTTCTTCTGCTACGTCAGCAAGGCCATTTACACGATTCTGATTAACACTTTGTGAAGAAAGTGTGTAAAAACAGTTATACTCATGGTTTTTTCTTTTGTGTTTTAGTTTTATTTTTATACTATTTTTTGAATCCGTACGATGATCGCGGGCTCAGGTATGGAAGACGATGGCTGATACGTACGGGTTTAAAGTATAATACTAGTCATTGAATATCTTTGGATCGATGATCATTTGCAGATATGGAATTATTAATATCTATATGTATAACGAAGAGCGAAAATGAAGAGACAATGATTAATATTCCGGACTCTTTTGTCCAACGAACAATAATCCGAGTATTAAATAAGCGAGATTTATTCATTCATAAATCTCATTCTATACCTGATTTTTTTTTTTGTTTTTTTTTTTTTTTCTTCTTTTTTTCTTCTTATTCATGCCCAGAAATAAAGCATTTGCAAAGACGTGTGGAGCTTACGTCAGATTCAAATTACGAAAGATTTTATTACTTTGCTCTTTCTCATCGAAAGACAGCGATAACTCTTTCAAAGTTCACAAGTTTCTTATAATATTATATCCTTTGTTTAGTTCGGTATACTAAAGGTTTACAGCTCTGACACAACGTATATATACCTACGACTGCGTAATATCGTTAGGAAATATACTTGAATTTATTTCAAATAAATTACACCGTTATTTGAGAAAGAAAAAAGAAAAAAAAAAGTTTAATGAATTATCGGAATTTTTTTTTTTTTTTTTTTTTTTTTTTAATTTTGGTTTTCGGTACATCAAAAGGCTTTGATTTCCAATATTTCAAATAAACGTAGTATACACCTGTATCCCTTTTACCCGTTTATTCTTTTTTTTTATTTTTATCTTTTTTATTTTGCCTCCCTTGATCGCTGGGTAATTAAAACGCAAAAATTCTCCCAAAAAATTGAGAATTTAATACACGCAGTGTTTCGGATTATCAAATTGTTTTTTAAATCGTACCTATATTATAACGATGATATCGGTCGATGCACTTGCGGTTAAACAACACTTTATGAATAAACACCCACCTGATCCGTACCTCGGCCAATCACTTCACAAATACTTCTGGACGATTCCACCATAACCTTCACTTTCGATTCTCTGTATGAGAATGGCTGGGAACACCCTTGAAGAAACCGCGTAACGGTTATAACGATCATTTTGAGATTATTTGAACGGTATACCTACTTAAATATATACTGCGAAGTAGATACTAATCATTGAATAATAACAGAGGGTAGAGCCTTTCAAATCCCCCAATTTGATACTCCTAATTTCTAGTAAATAACAAAACCAAAAAAAAAAAAAAAAAAAAAACGTTAATCTTATATCCGACTGTACATTAGCTGGATCGTGTTTATCGATTATAGGAAATTTTACAATAGAATTAGATATCTAGATACTTTTCTTATTAAGAAGATAAGCTTATTTTATTTTTCGTATCAACACTATCGTGCGAAATTAAACATCGTATGAATATTTGGAACTATGTAAATTAAGCGAATTACAATTCTAGATACTACACGTTAACAAGAAATTTGTGTCATTATTTTTACTACGAATTGTAATTTTATTACCTCAACTAACAAAAATAAAAAATCGCAGGAATTTGCACAGCGTGTGCTAAATTTGACTAAAATAATCTTCAAGAATATTGTTGCTTTTAGTTAAAGTCATTAAAATTTCGATGAAATTTATACTGTATATAATTTTACAGCGATTTGATAACAGCTTGTGGGTACTCTTAGGAAGGTATGTAGGTAAGGCAGAAAATAGTAGGTATTTATATTGTTTATCCGATGGATGGCCTCCGCCTTGCCTCTACGGTATAATACCACTGCAAGTGTTCCACAAATTTATAGAACGTAAAGATATATGTAGGTAGTAGGTAAATAATTGATGGTAAAAGAAACTAAACTGGCTTTTACTACTAATTTTTTTTTATTTTTTTTTTTGTATTGTATTTTGTTTTTTCAAAAATATACCTATAGACACAGCAGCGACAAGCTGCAGTAGGTCAATGTTATTTGTTGAAATAACATACAATGATAAATGCCCACAGGCATATTGTTGATAATTAATAAACTATTTTTAAAACAACTGTGAGGAATCATCGTAGCGGAAAAATAATATCCAAAACAAAATGAAAAAAAAAGTGGTTAGTAATTTTCCGCAAAAACCTATTTTATTCTTCTATACAATATGAAATCAATTAGTCACACGTCGGGAAACAAAATGAATACAAAATCTGATAAAATCATAATTACAATTCCATTTCGACGTTCATTTTTAGCATGTAATTATTAATTGATTCAAAATTTTTGACAAGGTTAATAATAATATTAATATATTCTATGACTATCGAAAGTTTAATGACACTTTCGTTTTTTTCTTCTTTTCTCTTACTGCAGAAGCAACGCTGTTTATCATCGGCGTAAATTTCAATGCTAATATACGTAAGCAAGCTTTGCAAAATCGCAAATTATAGACACCGACGTAATTCATTACCTTGAATTTATTATTATAATAAACGGTCAATTACCCTACTTTATACCCTAAGTACTCGAGTGCCATAAGATCTTCTTAAATATTTCTTAGGTAAGTATTTAATTTACAATTTCAAATATATTAAGATTTTTATCAACATATTTCGTCATATACTTTACCTAATATTTAAAAGCATCTTTATATGATTTTTTTTTTTATCGATATTGACATTTAGCGATCTAAAGCTTGTTATACACGATTCATTTTATCCTTCTAGACTAATCGGATTTATATATCAATAACGGACTCAATAAATCCCTTGAAAATTAGATCCGTGATTTTTTATTTATTGAAATGGTTTATTAGTTACCAATTATTAAAACAGGACTCCCAAATTCCAGAATTATGTAAATATAACCCGAATTTTATACTGAAAATTGTTCGTTTTATTTTATGAGTGTGTTTCGAACAACCGATTCCTGAATTACGAGAAAAATACTGCCAGATCGATACGCCTTATTATACGCAACCTAATTTTCAAACGATTCACTTTCTGCTGATTTTATGTCTAAAATAAAGAGTGTCAGGATGTGGAAAATGGAAAATAGCAAAGAAGATGCTTGATGTTATTATAAGTCCTTGAATGTCAATCGATTTTTCTCAAGAAACAGAATTAAAATTGATGCAATTCTTTTTTAGTTTTTCCCATAAACCAGATTGGAGTAATTAAGGAAATCGGTATACATCAATCAAGAGCAATTAAGTAGCAATTGTTTGCTGTATAAATTATCGAAAAATAATAAAAATTGCTTCATAACTTGACACAGGTAAATCTGACGGTGTAAAAAAGGCTTAAGGTAAAATCTGTTGATTTGCGTTACGCCACAGAGATGTCAGAACGTCTGCGATTCGGTAAACAATTCGTGTTTGTCTAGTTGCCAGAAATCAGGCGAATATAAGACAACATAGGTTGTAAGTAAATTTGATAACTAGGATGAATTTGAACGTATATTTATTGTAAAAAAAATTTCATTAATTAACGCGATCGATAAGTTTTTAATTTAATTGATTAGACATTTCAATGAAATATATCGTTGAAAAACTAGGTTCGGTATTAATTTCAATACTAAAAGCTGTGGTGTATAATAGTCGGTAAAAATCCCGGAGGTAAAATTAGTGAAATTCCCTTGATAAATTTGTAAATTAGAAATGCGAGTTTACAAAAGTAAGCAGCTGGTTCAGAGTTGAAACTACCATAAATTCGGAGGGTTAAAACGCATTTCACAGCTCCTAGTAATATAATGAGCAGTTAACACGCAATCATGATACACCGGTGAGCTCACGCACCCTGTGCTTTACTAATGGTAAAGGAAACGCGAACTCTTTTGCCTTTTGACTGTCACTTGATTCGAAAAAATTTATCGTTAGTTTTATAGAGGCGTATATTTACTATAATTTTTATTCAACTTAACGCCTTTATCGTTTTAAATGTAAATTGAAAAGTAAAAATCTGAAGCTTATATTACAACATGAAGAAAAAGTAGTCAAACGTTTCGTGTTCACTCGAACTTCCCATACAAAGAGAGAGAAAGAGAGAGAGAGAACCCGCAACCCCTCGAATAAAAAGAGAAGGGTCGAAAAAAGGGGAAAGAAATAAAAAGAAAAAAGTAGAAGGAAAAAAAAAAGAAAGGACTAACAACAACGTATAGTATACAGAAACTACCAAAGTGTAGATTGTAGACCACTAATTAAGACTAATTGACTTTGGGTGTTCGGTCTAGCCTCATTTAAGGCCACTTTATCTCGACTCTACGAGCTAATGATGGAATTAATTACCACCCCAACAATTTATCACCTTTTCAAATGTAGGTATATACACCCTACACACAAAATTACACCTAACCCTTTTTTTTTTTATCTCTTTTTTTTTTTAATTGTTTTTCTTTAACACCGTTTCGATAAATTGACCATCCGCGCTATGGCGTGTCCATCAATTTGTTCACGGTATCTAATCCACAATTTTACAAGGTACATTTTTTTTTATTCTTTAATCAACTAATCGTTTAAAGCTTGAAAGATTTTTAAATACTTAAAAAGAGTAATTGAAATACGTTTGCCGCCACTAATTCCCTCCTTCTCCTCCTCCTCCTCCTCCTCTTCTTATTCTTATTCTTATTTTTTTTTTTTCCTTTTATATACGACGTTGACTCACCCCAAGACTTCGGACTTATCGAAAAGAAACATCTCGACGATGTTTTATGTATAGAATACTGTGTTTGGTAAAGAGACCGAGTCTTCGCGCATTACGGACACTACATACATGACCCAGCTCTGATAAAATTCCAACATCAACCATAAGAAGTTGACGATACGGTATCTGATCGATTCTTTCCATATGTTAGTAGGTATAATTAACCTTTTTTTTTTTTGTTTTTTGTTTTTTTTTTAATTCTTGACAAAAATCCATGAATTTAGGGTAAGACTATAAAAGCCTTTCAACTGATCTCTCGTTCAAGATATACAAGCATTTACACGCTGTTGCTACTCTCGTGAAAATAAACGATGATCTGCTTGTCACGTACCGTCGATCTTCTTGATGGGGAACCTTCCGCGCCCGGGGTTCTTCGTTGACGATGGGTAGATCTGTATGTATATACCTTATACCTATGTATACTATCACCTCGGTTAGGGATTTTATCTCGGAATTCACATCAGCTTAAAACTTTATCCCAATACAGTCGTGAGCTGTCTGTATACTATATCAGATCAGAAATTTACAAAACGATGAAACGTGCTGCCAGTAAACATCAGGTTTTAAAACACCGTGTTTTATTCTATATCTCAGTACGATCACGACGTATACATATACCTACGTGTCACAATAATACCTCGTTTCACATCTTATTTACTATCCCGTATACCTAAAAATGTCATTCCTTATCAGATTTGAAATAAAAAATAATTCTAAATTTTTCTATCACGATAATTAAAATTTGCAATGAGCTGATTGATTTTTCACAATTTCTGAACATCATGGCAAAGGCTATTTTTAGTCAGAGTATGTAATGTCCGCAATACCAGTTCGTTATTTTCTCTTCATCTGAATCACAGTGACGTTTATCATGATAAAAATCGAATTATAAAAGAACTGATACTTTTCTTTTCTTGTTTATTTTTTTGAAAAATAATCGACCGCTGTATTACGGGGCACGTGATTCAAGCGGTTGGTCAGAGACGTCAATTACATCAGAGTGACCAACGTCTGTCATGGTTTCACCCTTTATCAGGAGCATCAAAACCGGTTACGTTGGCGTCGAATGGTCGATCTGACCATCCGGGCATCGCGTCGCGGAGTGGCAAAGGGGATCAGGGATATACGAACGTTATATTACATTTTTATCGGATTGCCTCGTGCACCGTGAAATCGGGATATAAATAATGGAGCATTCTCGATGTATATGTACTACATACATACATAGATTCGTAGCTATGGGTGAATGCAGGACCAAGAGACGACAGTATTCATATAATATTTGTAACTTGAGGATCGTAAGATTTTATTCCGATGGTCAAATCTTTCGATAAATTAATCTTTCAAGTCATTTTTCATTCGAAGAAAGTATAACGATAAATCATGAAGTCAAAGAGTTGGAAGAAATACGACGAGATTGAAAATTTTAATATTAAAAATTTCTTTCATTTGTTATTTAATAACAGAATGTGAATAACGAAGGCGTAAACAATACAGTTTGTGAAAATCGTGTAACTGGAAGAAATTTTCTTTTAAAGTGGTTTTAAATGATCGGGAAGAATTCGGTTGACTAAATATGACGAGACCTTTGGCTTTACGTTGTTGACGTTGAAAGACGAGCTCAAGTAATAAATACCCTTGATCACTGACACTGTAACTAAAACCGTAATAAATCAAAAAAACTATATAGGTATACGTTAAATTTTGATTTATTTATTCACTACGGATAACCATTCAGTGATTCTTTTGATGTGGTTTCGAATTATCGATTAACTACTGCACCCTCAGGTCTTGACATCGTTTGTTAATATTTAATAACCGGTAAATATTTTCGCACGATATATATCTCGTACCTAATAACTCCGAGGACATTATAACACACGAGGCACACACAATACATTATACAAAAATATACCGTTTGGCCTTTCCATAGAATCCATTAACGTAATCAATACCCCATCAAACTGATGTATGTATGTATGGTATTACCTTATACCTACTTGCCCACTCGTATGTCAAATACACGTGTATGTCGGCGAAAATGGAAACGAGTTGATCATCAACGAGGAAATAATTTGACACTTTGTTAAAGAGATGAACGAAGAGAGATTTTTATTTCATTTCAGTTGATTAAAATTTGATGAAAATAGAATTTGACAACCTCGTACTAACAGCGTTGATATTCGTTTTTTTTTTTTTTTTTCCTTCTTCTTCTCTCGTTAGTTTTAAATTATTTCATGATATTATTTTAACTCGATGTAAATTTTCGAGAAAAAAAAATAGTCAAGGGTAAAGCAAAGTTTCCTTCTTTCTGACGTACGGGCGAAAAGAGATGAAAGAGATCGCACTGATTGAGAGTGAAAAATGAGTGAAGAGTTAGTCTGGCGCGCGATTTGAAAAACAAATAAATGAAGATTGATTATTTTTGTTTATTTGAAAGGCTTGAATGTTTCGGTATTGTAAATATTTATTTATTCATATACCAACCTATATTCATAAAAATATGCCCAAGGCAGTTATTTATTATATTTGATATAAACAAAGCCTTTTTTTATTTCTATTAAAATTTAATGCCCTTCGTTTAATTCTCGTTAATGATAAAAAAAAAAACGAAAGTATTGAATATTTTTTTCTTTTGTAAAAATCTGTATTATATGTAACAAGTAAAGTTGACGTATACGTGTTATAACACATACTTATATAGATATACATAATACATGGATATGTATTTTCCAGCCGCAATCCAACGGACCGTAACGGTCTGTACAAATTTTCGAAAGCAAAATCCTCACGAGTTTAAAAAACGAATACCAAGTCAGAGGGCGAGTTCAACTAATTTTCAAATTGAAAAGTCGGATGTCTGCCGGCAGATAGTTTCGTCTGCTATAGATTCAGAATGTGCGCGCTTTTACTACACTCTCATGTAATCCACGTATAACATAACCTTATAGGTGTAATGCACACCTACGTATACTTATGGGGCATTCTATGTCATCTCGATCAAGATTCTACGTCGATGTCTCAGATTGATTTGATAATTTTTTGTATAAAATTACACGACGAAAAACGCAATCGTAATTTTTTTCAGAATTTTTCGACCCAGCGTATCTGAATTATGATTTAAAAACTTGAAATAAAAACACCCACTTTGAAAAGATCTGAGAAAAATTCAGAAAAATCTTATGAAATATAACAAAATTTTTGACACCTATTAGAAGATGGAGATTTCATAACTTCAAAAGATAAATACGGAAAATAAGAAATTAAAAAATTATTATTATTCCATTGCATTTTTGACATCAGAATGAACATAAAAGCTCTCTATGATATGGCCCGGAAAATGTCTATTTAGAGAGTTACAGGGAATCAAAAATATCAGGATAATATTGAAAAATATGAATTCGTAAATATAAATATTATCCTGATATTTTTGATTCCCTGTGAACTCTCTAAATCGACATTTTCCGGGCCATATCATAGAGAGCTTTTATGTTCATTCTGATGTCAAAAATGCAATGGAATAATAATAATTTTTTAATTTCTTATTTTCCGTATTTATCTTTTGAAGTTATGAAATCTCCATCTTCTAATAGGTGTCAAAAATTTTGTTATATTTCATAAGATTTTTCTGAATTTTTCTCAGATTTTACAAAGTGGGTGTTTTTATTTCAAGTTTTTAAATCATACTTCAGATACGCTGGGTCGAAAAATTCTGAAAAAAATTACGATTGCGTTTTTCGTCGTGTAATTTTATACAAAAAATTATCAAACCAATCTGAGACATCGACGTAGAATCTTGATCGAGATGGCATGGAATGCCCCTTATACATATAACTATAAAGATATAATGTACGAAACATTATAAATTCATATGAAAATTGTACTTATTATATATTATTCAAAGTATATATATATATCATACACATATTAACGAATGAATTTTTTTTTATTCTACATATAATACGATATTGCTAAAGCCCGGCTACAAGTGCATTACTATAATTGAAGATTTTAAACCAAGTACGTTATATTCTTATAATTCTATTCCGCAAAGGTCAGAGTTAATCCCCAATTACTTAAGATAAAGATTTTTCTATTTAATAATTCCAACGATTTTGATATTATATACTTATATAATATAATAAGTCGCGAAAAATTGTTATACTTACGAATATAAAACATATATACCTCAATTGATTATTGTTATTATTATTGATAATTAAATTATATATTTAAAAGAAGTACGTACGTCCTAACTTAACCGTATGACTTACCAGTCCAGATTATTTCTTTTGGATACCAAAAAGAAGATTTTTATTTTTTTTTTTAAATAGGTATAGGTATATATGTATATGTACATGAAAAGGCGAATGAGATGAAAATCAAAGGGTTCAAGAAAAAAAAATGTAAAAAAGTTTTCCCTGCAAAGCATTTGAAAGAAGCGATCCAAAGCGATGCCTTGAGGCGAAATATTAATACGCCGTAGAGCGTCAAAAGTTCAGAGGTAGGTATACTTATAAGGTATACAGTAGGATAGAAAGGAAGGAAGGTAGGTATACCCACTTGGAAAATATAAACGCCAACTCCTGCTGGCGACTTGACATCGAGTTATTAAGATAACGCGGGTACTCTTTTGTTTTTCTTTTTTTTTTTTCGTTTTTTTATTATTTATTTTTCTGTATTCCCTCCCCCCCTCCCCCCCCCCCCCTTTTTTTTTCTTTCGTTTCTTTTTTTTTTATTTTCGTTTTTTTTTTTCTCATGGATTTATACGGAGTAAGATAAAAAGTGGGGTGGATGTGTAAGAGCCGAGAGACGCGATGGTATAAGGAAAGCAAAGACCAGGCTCTCATTTTTACAACTTTTACAGAGATGTGAACTCGATTGCCGCTTGAAAAAATTCAAGTTACTAATTTATTATATAACATAAAAGAAAAACGGTATATACATATACAAAGTACTACAGTGGGTGTATAAATTAATGAAACAATGAATTATCTCGTTTGAAAAAAATCAACCCTTTCTTTTTTTTTTTTTTTTAATTTAAATAATTACACAAAATTCACAATTATTTATAATATTTTTTGTAAATTCTTATTTCAAAATTTCAAAATGTATATTTTTATATCTTGCAGCTATCCCATGCTGCAATTTCTTGGAATATATTTCGCGACATATACTTACGCAGCTATGCTGCAGCACCGATCGACTATAGCTCCGGGTTTATATTATACTAGAATCGTCTGCTAGATATGTATGTATGTATGTACATACATACGTCAACTGACGAATTGGCTTGCCAATAGCAAGTCGAGATTGTGCGGAACTGAAATTGAAAGGTGGTTAAATTATATTACCACATTAAATAGAAATTCAAACTATTGCAGAAATTTCTTGTGTCAATCAAAATACCCCATGCAATACCATGAATGTCCCTCTTGCATCGGGTCAGTCGACCGGAACTTAAATTACAGGGGAAAATCCCTTTAGCAAAAGTTGCCTATATATACGAAACAGAGAGAATAAGAGAGAAAGAGAGAAAGAAAGGGAGAGAGAGAGATCTTCCTCCCTACAGAAAGACAGTACAAATTGTTCTGTCAATAACATTAAACGTTGACCTTTAATTTTCCGGCTTTTCGAGTTTACGGAAATTTTCCAATTTTCGATACAAAAACAGTTTAAAATAATCATTTTAAAAAGTAGACTAAAAAATCTGATCTAATACCGAAATTCATAATCAAGGATATACATGATTAGAAATTTTTTTTGAAATTTACTGAGAATTTAATCCTCTGGATTAAAACGTAATTATCAAAAATATAATTTATCGGATTTTTGCAGAACTCGAAAAAAGATTAAAATATATTAAACTATGAATGACTAAAGCTGGCTGAATTTTCCCATTTCGAATGTAAAATTTATTTTCGGTTATGCCATTGGAGCATGAGATTTTCCGGGTAATCGGGTAGCTAGGAGACCGCGACCTTGTTGGTATTGGTTTAGTTATAAATAAGTGGAACGGTTTTTTAAATTTCTTTTATTAATTATGGGAACCAGATTTGGCTAATATCGATAAAAATAAACAGAAACAAAAAAAGAAAACGTGAAAACAAAGAATCCACTTGTAAATTTTTTAACGTTATTGAAAACGCTAAACAGGTGTCAATATAATAGGAGACAACATCTGTCTGCAAGAAAGTCTGGTTTTATTAGTCGTACATACTAACATAACGCCGTGAACGTAGGCGGTGTGATATAAAGTAAAGACAATGGCGATGCTGACGTCATTAGCAAAATTTTTGGCCACTCGCCAATGGGAAATCCGATGTACCACGTATATAATCCTATAGAACAAAATGTTTCGCTGCCAGAACGCGTTAACCACTGATTTTCTGTACGATGAATTCCTTACACGAATTTTTCACAATTTCGGGTTATCGAATTATGAAGAACCAAAAAAAAATGAGAAAATAAATAAAATAGAATAATAAAAAAATGATAAGATTATGAAATTTCTGAAAGAACCCAGAGGAGGGTGAAAAACGTTTACTTCTTTTTGGATTAAAATCAGAAGAAAAAAAAAAATGAAGAAAAAAATGGAATCATTAAATAGGTGCACGTGAATAAAGGGTTTAATTGCAATAATTACCGCACCGTAGTTATCTCGCGGTTAAATTGTTGCGATCATGATATGAGCCGGGATATGAAATACGTGGGATAACACGAAGGAAGGAGAATCTCGGTATTATAATAATGGCAAGAATGACAAAGCGCACACTCTGCTAGTAGAATTCCGTAGCTATAAGAGCTATTTTAATCCATTTCACGCGTGTGCAATACCACCGTAATTCTATCACCCCTTAACGCTACATGGTGGTTAAAAATCCGACCGTATTTCAAGGGTAGATAAAACGAAAAAAAATTATGCCCAAAATGAAAAAAGAAGAAAATTTTTAGACTCGCTTTTCCCGAATTCTTTAATTCGGGTGAAAGTTTCTTTTGGATTTGATGAAAAATTCATTCGGAAATACACGAGATCGATTTTTTCCGATGTATCGACTGTATGTTTCTTCCTCGTCGTATATAAGAATAGTAAACGACTGTTGAGATAGCAGAATAAAAAAATATGAAAAAAGAAAATATGAAAAAGAAAAACGGCTTCGATGTTCGATTGTACATGGTTTAAATTCGTTGGTTCAGTTTTAAGAATGTTTAGATAACCGATTGAGTAGCCAACATCAAACGATATCGTATTTCAAATACCAATCCAGCTGTCAACAAGCAAACGTTCGGATCACCACTCGGTGGTGATGCTGTTGCAGAGTCGTAGAGACTGCATGGACCAGATCCCTATAGATTATACGACCAGCAACAGCGGCAGCATGCCTTGCATAAATTGAATTCCTTGATGTATAATGTATGTATGTACTACGTATATACATACGCCGTTATAAACAGGACCAAAATGGTTGTGTGGAATAAAACAGAACAGTATTCCCACGGTGTCACAAAAAATAAAAAACAAAAAAAAAAAAAGGAAAGGAAAAAAAAATGTAAAAACAAAAAACTAACTTATTAGCATGTATGTACATAGAAAGTCTTTCTCTCTGGGAGTATACAATAGAAATTTTAATAAAACTGTCCCGTTTTATGATCGGTGTTCCTGGATGTAATAAACTTTCGGATATTTCACACGTCAGGCAAATAACAAACAAAAAAAAAAAAAAACAACCGTCAAAAATCAAATTTCGATTACATTATGTATATACCTACATATAGTTACGGGGCTTGTCGATAGATTATACTGCAGCGTAAAGCTTCTCGCGTAACTCATGCGTAAGAAATTCATTAAAATTATACACCTATGCCTAGTATACGTCTGTTGTTTTACAAGGGATGAAATTTGACGTGCATAATGTACCTAGGTATACTATATATACCAAACTCTATCCACCTCTCGTACAGCTCTGAACTAGAATTCCGTTTCGGTTAACCACGCGGGCGAACAAGCGATATATACATGTATATATGCTCTGAGAACTGAACGCGGTAAGTTTAGTCACTTTGGTATACGAAACCTGCAACTACACTAACAGAATCGAAATGTATACCCTGAAACTATACGTATTCACAAAATAACGCATAATCTGAAATTCAGTTTACAATTTTTTATTTTTTTTTTTATACAATTTCAATAATACAAAAATTCATTTCTAATATCGTTTATCTCATATTCGTTATTCGAAAACCGATTAATCGATAAATTTTCGTAATTCGTTTACTTGAAGTCAGCTGTTAATGTATTTTAAGTATAGAAAATATAAATTTGCAGAAATTTAACTAACAGAATTAAAATTCGAGATAGTTTTAGATACTAAATAATTTCTAGACGTTAGAAGTTGTTTAAAAACAAAGATCGGTTATATTTCACAAGCAGAGATTTGAGGAAGGCCGAGAGAGTTTTCATAGACATGGTTTAAAGTTATTTATAAATAAGGGGGCTGACGACTGGCTGGGTGAGATGACGTCGAGTCTGGTAACGGCGCCAAAATCCGTCTTGACGTGCGTTAATAGCTGCTTTAAAACTGCTGCTGCATGAAATCAGTTAAAAACATAAAAAAAAAAAATAAAAAAAAAAAAAAAATAAAGTCAAAAATAAAAAAATATTAATTATTTTGAAAAATTGAAAACTGTTTCAAAATTAGAAATGAAAAATGACTTTTTGTCTAAACGATATTTGTCAGTGTTTAGTCCATACGAGAAACTTTAAACTGCCACATTGACACAAGGCTAATTGCATAAGGAACGTATATGGATGGTCCATTTTTTGTAAGTCTCATAAAAGAGTGTAAAACCGAGAGTTATTATTCCTCTAAATAAGTTAAACCATACATATAACATACATACATCGTACGTAAGATAGCAGTACAGTAATTTAGACGTTAAATAAACGTACAAAAAAATTAAAATTCAAAGAATAGGAATGGGAATAGCCACATAACGACAAATCCTCCCTCTCTACTCTATAATAGTCCTGCCATCCTGATCTCAACAAGCTAAACTGTGTCTAACCCAGAACTAACTCCAATAGCCAACTCTGATCTTTGGACATGAACCAAAGAGGGGAGCAAACCTCCCCTGGGTCTGTTAACCGTAGTTGTCCCTCGTTCTCTGAGTAATTAAGAGGGTTAGCGAATAGGTGCCCTGCAGGGTGAGAGAAGACTAGAAAGAGAAAGATAGAGAGAGAATAAGAGAGATGGTTGAAATAAGGGAGCCGCTAAGTCGACCCTGGGCGCTAGTTGAGTATGGGTACTGCATACCGGTCCCATTGCAATTAAGTTGAAGAGCGTGCAAAATGCGTATTAACTATGCGGGTAATGCGTTATAATATCCCTAAGAGTTTGTCTTACATGAAAAAAAAAAAAAAAAAATTAGAAATCAGGAATCAGAACAAAAAAATCAGGAAACCGGTTGACCTGTAGGCCAACCCGAAAACTTCCCGCTGTGTTAAATACGTTACAATTAATTGATACTATTGTGTTTATAATAAATTAAAGAAGGTTATAAGTAGAATTACTTTTCCGTATACAAATCTTTTTTTCTTCAATTTCTATTCTTCGAATAACTTTGAAACTACTCGACCGATCGATTCCAAAATCTAATCAGATCTAAGTCTTGATGAACCCTTTCGATCGCCGCAACAATCATTCAAATCGGTTAATTCCTTCCAAAGGTATCGTACGACAAAAAGAGAAATTTTTGTCGTGCAATATCTTTTAAACCAATCAATCGATTTTGATGAATCTTATAGCGATCGAAAGGGCTATCCAAGACCTAAGTCTGATTAAGTTTGGAGACTAATCGCACAAACAGTTTAGAAGTTATGCGCTAGAAACATGAAAAAAAAATTGTGATTTAATTTTTAATTTTTAAATAACTTTGAAACTACTTGACCGATCGACTTTAAAATCTAATCAGATCTAAGTCTTGATAAACCCCTTCGATCGCCATAAGAACCATTCCAATCGATCGATTCGTTCTAGAGATATCGTACGACAAAAATTTGTTTACACACACACACACATACGGACGTCCATCAAAAAATAGTCAGAATAATTCCTTCGGACCCCAAAACGTCGAGATCTGATGAAACCTCGATATTCGAAAATCGGACCGAAACCAATAACTTACTTTTTTTATGAAAATTTTCTATTTTCATTGCGGGAAGTTAAAAAACAGAATCAGAAATCGTTAACCGGATTGTCACCAAAGTATCTCTTTACTCGTCTGAATTTGCGCCTCAATCACATCCTGTACCAAGTCGAACAACGAGGTTACATTAACCTGAATCGTATGAATTATACATGGGATAGGTACATACATACATACATACATATACATATGTATAGTGAGAGAAGAGCAGAGAGGTAAAGAGACGAGTTGGTAGAGTCATTGTTAGACTGAAGTGAGTCGTAGTTTAAGAGTATACTTATATAACATCACGCGTTATGCACATACACCAGGTAGAGTAGGTAAAGGTTATAATGTAAACGGTGCAAAGTGATGATAGAGATGAGAGGTAAAGCTTGAGCCAAACCTTATATTGTAATTGTAATAAAGTTTGTTAAATTTTGCAACTCAAGTCCTGCATGTTATAGCCACATATATACATACATACGTGTGTGCCCGCACCGATTTTGAATTTCGAATTAGCAAGGAGGAGTGGCTGTCCCATTATCATGCATGTATATTATTTTGTAGAGTACGGAGGGATATGTATGGGTAGGAAAGTAACGCATAGATATATATATGTATATGTGTGTACAATACATACCTACGGATATACAGGTACTTACGTAAATGTAGCCTGCAAAGGTAGGTACTCTGACTTTCATATCGGGTTTATGAATGGAGATTGCCACTTCGAGATTGGGCGGCATAATTACCAAGGGTTGCCAGCAAAGTGCATACTATCAAAACGATCTATAAAATAATCTATGCGGCGATGCACTATGGAAGATTGAGTCATTTTGAAATAGTAACTACTCAAACATGGGGCTAGATATATGGTACATATACATATACGTCATGTATATACAACTCTATGTGTATAAAGTTATATGAGTTTATATATAATATGATAAATATATTCACAGTCCTTTAAAAATTGTGAAAAATCTTTATTCATCATGTGTATCTTTGAAATATGCTCTGCGGTAAAACCAATTCCATTAAATTTTTTGCTGATCTATAAGTATTTATATATATTACATATACGTATATGATATATATGAAATAAAGAAATAAATATATCGATGTGTTACGTCTTTCGAATGACTAATCGACTACGAGATGAAGATCAGTATATATTTGTATAGATAGAAAGTGAATTCGTGCGACGTTAATAAAGGAAAAAAATCAGGGATGATAAAAGAAAAAAAGAGAGAGAGAAAAAAAAATATGAAGAAAAAATAAAACCTCGGGTAGAAAAACGGTAAACGGAAGACGGTAGGTGGGAGAAAAAAGCCAAACAAACAAGATTGGCAATTGAATTCCCAACGCGAACACGAAGAGGCACTTTCCATCAATTTGCAAGCAGTCGCGAGGCAAATGGCTTTGTTTGTTAATAGGACCTCTCTACTCAAAGAGTCGATATTAGTTTCTATCGAACGAGTATCTCTTTTAAACATTTTAAAAAATTTATCATAAGTACCGTATACAAACTTTTGCCTATAATAATCCGTATAAATTACATATGATTTAAAAAAAAAAAAAATGAAAATCGCAGAAACTTTTTTAACCAAAATTTCGTTTTGTGTACTCCTTAGCCATTTTTATTTGTATAGGTACCTATTTTGTCCCCCTATCACTAGCTAGCTATCAAAATCACATATTTTTTGTTTCTTAAAAAGGTTCATTTTCAGTTTCACACGTATATTAAATATGTGCATACACCGTGTTACTTCCTGTGGGGCTGAAGGCAATGCAAGGACACTTGAGTGCCTTGTTTATCAGTTTACCCCAAGGAGCTACGAGGAAGATGTTTTTCTAACCCGAAGTGCACTTCAGGTCTGAAGATGCAGTGAGAAATAGTTCATTGTCAGGAGCACGTGATGAATTGCATAAAAAAAAATTAAACAAAAATTAAAAACAATAAAACAAAAATGAAAACCAACTTTCTATATCATCATGGAGTAGAAATTGCACGAAGGAGAACTTCAGACCTGTAAAAAAAGAAAAAAAGAAAATAGTAATTGGAAGATTATCATTTTTTGTTATTTCGAAAAGATTCATCGGAATAAAACGAACGAAGATTAACTGCGCAATTCAAAGTAAAAATATAACTGGAGATAAATAAATGTGGTTTTTGAAAAATTTAACACCTCAAGTAATGACGGGTAGAGTAAATGCTCTTTTTACGAGTCGTATCCTTGAATTTTGAAGTACTTTTCACCTACCCATAGTACGCGAAACGTATGTACATACGTAGATACATACACGTATAGATGTATATGTATTAGGATAGGTAGGTACCTACTCCGGAATGTTTCTCTTGGGACACTCTAAACTCTCAAGTCTAATATAACAACTATGCGTTTTGATGATTCACGAGCGTTAACTTCGCGAGTTACGGCATATCGCGTCTGAAATTCTACAGAGAGATTCAAAGTTTATTTTTCTGGTATTAAAATCCAGCAAACGATGAATTTTTTTGTCCCCAATTTTTTAAAACTCGTGTTACTCATTTCCAAAATTTATTTTTTAATTTTTCTTTTCGATATGGTTAAGCGCATGATAGTCAAAATTATATATACCTATACAGTCTCGATATATATATCCAGCACGAAATAGTCAATCGTTCGGAAACTGTATCATTGCGATGCTCAAAGCGAGTAGCTGATATTTACATATCGATCTTTGACAGCTTTGTTAGACTCCTAGATCCGTTGGCATACGTACCAACGCTTCAGTATCAGAATAATAATGGCAAATGGAACTCTGCCTAAGGCTATATAACGCCCATGCGAAACTATACGACCAAAAATTTATCAAATTTTATTGAAAAATAAATAAATAACTATTCCGAATGAAGACATTGCCAAAACTGATGATCTCATGATGAAAAAACTGGTCAAATATTTTTGGAAAATAATCGTGACTTAAATGAATAATTTTAAGATAAAAAAATATTTGCAAAAATTTATATGTCAAAGAAAGAAAGAAAGAAAAATTTGGTGAAATTTTATTCAGGATTCTGCAGCATTCAGGAGTTTATATGAGCACGTAAAAGATCCATAAAAAGGAAGAGAATTCGCGTACCTATACCTATAATACTCGCGAATTAGACAGATCGCAGAAATTGATTAAGAAGAGAGAAGAAGCTTCGATCTCTCGAGTCAGCAGGACGAATACCTACTTCCAAAAACTATTTAATCAGGTTAAAGTGTATATATGCTCACGGATGTGATAAAGTTATCCGCAAATATAACCGGCAAAAAAAAAAAAAAAAAGAAAGAAAGAAAGAAAGAAAAAAGCTAACGAAAAATAACAAGTAGATCAAAGAATTCTTAATATTTTTATCTTGCAAGTTTTTCACTTGGAAAACTTCCGAGTTATACATATAAAATAATAAATTATCCACGCTCTAATAGTCACTAATTATAAATTTTAATTCAGTTTCATATTCATATTTATTATTTATATGTATACATAAGATAACGTTATAAGCCCCCACGTTTGCTCAGAGCACGTAACCGAGCAAAGGGATCAGACGACATAACAACAAAGCAAAGCATAAAACAAAAAAACGAAAAATGAAGTAAACTAAACTAAACTAAAAAAAAAAAAAATAATATATATCAAATGAAAATAAAAAAAATGTTACATTACCACTGCGTATCCTGTGTGATGACTCAAACGGAGTAGGTATTATACTTGTGTAGAAATAAGAGCTTTGAACATAGCGAGTACTCATTAGCGTGATTACATTCTTCCGTATGGTAGATATAGGTTAGCTACGTTATAATAAATACAAAGAAGTATAATATATATATATATATATATATATATATATATATATATATATATATATATATATATATATATATATATATATATATATATATATATCGTCTTGGATTTTTATTAAAAAGAAAACTGTCTCGCTATTGGTAGAAATTGACAAAGCTCAAGCTCAAGCTAGGTTTTTTGATCTTTTATACCAGTAAAGTATATACACATGCATACCGATATTGCATTACTGTTTATACTTACAGCCATAAGACACATACGTAGTTATATAAAACATATCTACGTACACTCTATACCTTGAACCTCGTACACTGAACTGGCCATAGACAAAGGTCTGACTGAATAGAATTTTCCAAACCAAAGGTTCGTCGGTGGAGTATTATGTGTGTGTATATATATATATATATATATATATATATATATATATATATCTTCACAGTTTTATACATAAAGGAGATTTTCGCGTATCCTGCAGTCTCGCTTTTCGTGGCCTACGAATATTTGCTTCAATTCGAATTGCCGAGCGAGGATGCGCCCGGCTGGGACTGTTCCAAAAGTCGAAAAGTGCCTAAAATACGTGCCTTTGTATCCACGGGTACGTACACTGGTACAATCAGAACCGAAAATATACGGCCGTAGAATAGAGAGAAAAAAAAATGTGCACATGCTAGAAGTGAAACTTCGCACTCAAGACTTACGACTCAAGACTCAAGACTCAGGACTTGGAACTTAGGACTTAAGACTTAAGACCTGAGACTCGAGACTTAAGACTTACATGTGTACAAAGTTTTCTGTACCCTGCCAAAAGAAGTTTCGCTTCAAAAACAGTAAAAAGTTGGAATGTTGAATAAGAAAGGGCGTCGAAAAAGACGTAGAGAGAGAGAACTTGACGACTTGGCCACGCCACAGTCGACATAAGTTTATTAAGTTAGTCAACGGTGCAAGACTCTTGACCCAGTTAATATCGGCGACAATTAAACGAGTTATACTTCCTGCATCTCCTCGTCTAACTACCTAACTACTCTTCAATATCTGCTACGAATCAATATTTACCTTGAACTTAAGAACCGGACTGATCGTAAACTGAACTAGAATAAACTTATGATAGAGACGGAAAGAGCCCGTATAGTAGAAACGGGCACTATCAAGATATTAAAAGCTAAAGCAGTCAAAATGACAGAACGTTAACAGTTTCACAATTTTTTATTACCTGAATCATACGAACCGGACTTAAAGTCATATAAATAATACTTGACCGTTTGATTCGACAGTTTTTATCTCGATGAATCTTCGGAGTAGTAATTTAATCCGTTGTATTGATATCCGGAAGTATTTTATCCCGGATTTCTTCATTATGAAGAGAAATATCAATTTCGATTTACAAGCTGTTCTCTTTCTCAAGTTTTATTCATCGATTCATACCGCGCTTATAGAGGAACCACATCTATGATATCCTTTGGCTATTTATTTCGATGATGTATTATGCTCACAGTTTTAACGTTCATCATTGTTTTCACGGGTCATCAAACAACGACAGAAACCGGTGGGGTGGTCCAGAGCTTCACGCGTAATTTGACGTCCTATAAAGGATGAAGATATCAGAGGGTTCGCAATGTCCGAAAATTTACGCTAACATGTGGTACCCTACCCTACCCTACCCTCCTTCTTCTTCTTCTTCTTCTTCTTCTTCTTCTTCTTCTTCTTCTTCTTCGAAGAGTGACGATCAGAAGGGTAAATGTGCCGAGACAAACTTTTCCAATCTTCTGTCTAACCGTAGGTGTACAATCGCTTATTATATATCATCCCAAACTATAAACAGCTTGGAACAATTCTGGTAGGTACACGAAACGTAGAGACAAAAGTTGATATTTAAATGAGATAATCTCCATAAGGGTTTCTGAGTATAAGTTGAAAGAATAAAATAAAAAAAAAAAATAAAAAAAAAAAAAAAAACACTAAGAGGCTATAGTAAATCTGGTTTGAAATGAAATTGGAATAGGAGTTAGCAGCTGATGCCAGATATCAATTTAGCGTGATTAAACGCTGTAGGCTGATTGGATCTCAAGACTGATTACGCAGAGATATACGCAAAGCCTTGAGGATCGAGGCTATGGGTATGGCAATCAATAAGGAATTAGAACGGGTCGTACGGGCAGTGACTAATTGTCCAGCGACTCCCTTGTTTGTTAATGCATCCGCATCATCCTAACCCCTCTCGGTACCTCATCCCACCCCTTGGTATTAGCACACTCTCACTATATACTCGTTTCGTTATACGAAACATTCCCCCATTTATTCAGAACCTCCTACTCGAGATCTTGTGTTCAGTGTTCAATGTTCAGTGTTCTTCCGTCAGAGAGTAGGCATACACTATCAACCCTTATACGTATTATGTGTAAGTATATACGTATGTATACGTGTGCAAGAGAAGAGGGTAACTCTCTACCTCGAGACTCGACGTACGCGTGCTTAATGAAAGGTTCGAGTTTACGACACTCCGTTACAAAAATTTCAATATTCTTTCTCTTCAAGAATATATATATGCTAACACAAAAAATTAAAATAAAAAACGTTAGACTTTTACTTGAATCATACAAGAACATCTGGAATATAACATCCGTATGTATATTTTTGTTAAAATAATATAGATATGTGGCTACGAAATAACAGAAGATAATGTCATAGGGAAGAAAAATAATAGAGGATATTGTGTCAAATTTCTTTGGAATTGATAAATTTTTATGTATTTTCTTTAGCCTGTTAAATATACTATAGATAAAATCATCGGACTATAATACTAAGTTAATTTGAAACGTAAAATTATTTTTCATACACATATATTTTGTCGTGCCCTCTTGCGATGTCGAGTGAATGTGTAAACGTAGAACTCGACTAGATATATAGCGATAAGTTAGAAAAATAAGACATTTATGTATGAATATATGTATGTATGTATGTATGTACGTAAGTAGTATACCACTTCTCGTGTATTTTTAAACTTTTTATTTCTATCTCCTTTTGTACAATTCTGAAATATATACCTTGTGAGGAAAGAGGTAGGATGTTTCATCTCGAAAAATATACAAGTGACACGCGATATGAAGAGCATATTTAATGCCTATGCATTTTAAATAAACAAACATCATTCGAGGGATACGAAAAAAATAAAAAATAAAAAACTAGATTTATACAAGTTTTCTGAATCCTTGGGACAACTCGTATCTAGTCAACTCGAGTCTGGAATAACTTCCCTTAATAAAACATGAAGTTGAAAAGAAGCTACAGTCAGCAGGATGTTTTTTTATTTTATTTTTTATATATATATAAAACATAGAATCTGAGGTTTCTGTCGCTTGTTCATTTATAACAAAGCTCAAATCCTTCGCTATGACGATCCCAGTACCTTCTTTTTCGAAGCACAGTGGCTCTCGTCACTTCGCGGAGTGCCCTCTAGCCCTGATAACCCTTATCGCGTTCCCCACGAGGGACTCGGTCCCGGTCCTCATCGGGTCTCCCTATAGAACGTAGCCCTTCATCCTGGAACCACGAGCCTCAAGTTCTCCGAACCTTTACCCTTTACCCTTTACCCTTCACCCTTAACTCTTTAGTTTTACTCAGCAATGGAAAAGAAGGAAAAGAGTAAAGGAAGGAACGAGCGAGTGGACACGCTCTGGTACTCGTAGATGAGAGGTGAACACCCCAAACACCCCACCGAGTAAAGGATTGACTAGCTCTTCGCTCCCGCAATCGTGGTGCAGCACACCAACGATGAAAACAAAGGTTTTCCGTTCGCAACAGGACGTGGGGTTTCGCTGAACAAAGAACCAAGAGTTTTAATTTCTTCTTTAAACCAGTAGGGCCAAAGGTCACTCGGATAGGTACAAAGACCTTTCAAATAAACGGTAATATGTACCCAGAAGCATAATCTTAACGTTCGTCATTGCATCCTTAATTCTTTCTCTACTCCTTCCCAAGATTCTCTAATGTCCGCAATGTTGAACGAGAGATTTTTGTTACTTGCACACAACTTATTTTACTGTTTTACATATTGCGTAGCAGAAACGGAACACTTGATGCAATTCATCGGTACCTGTACGGGGTTAGAGACCCGGAGTAGAGAAAAATAAGTGGCATCGATCACCCTCGTCATACTTACCCCCGTACGTATGTACTTATGCACGGTGAAACGAAATGAATCTGTTGTGCAAAGTTCTCAGAGTAGGTATAGACGTATATACGTACTATAACGATGCATACGAGAGTAGGTATTGCTTCTGTAAAGGCTCTTGCATCCCTACTCAGTACCTACCTACCTACCAACCTACCCCAGTTCTTGTACGGGTAGGTAGGTATACCAAAGAGAAACGAAGAGAATGGTGAACTCGGAGATATGCTGCAGGGATATAGAATTGCACTGTGCAATCTTCATGAGAGTAAGTACACGCGTAAATACCTGCCTATACCCCCTAAAGCGAACTTAGGAAAACAGAAGAAAAATACGCGTTCATATTTCGAATGGAGTTTTGTGATAGTAGAAGTTTCAAACAAAGGATCAAAAACTGTTTGAATATGATAAAAATTCACGACTTTCTAAGGATCTAACATTTATTTATTTTCATCCCTTCGCTACATCCTGGTTTCTGAATTCTGATACCACCATCTCGTGTAGTTTCACTTCCAACAGATCAGCTCTACGTTATCCGGTATACTACGACCTCGACAGCATCGCTGGCCCGTTAATTCAGAAGAAGCAGTACCGTGAACCGCAGGTGCAGGGAACGACGTTTAATGTTTATGGAACACATCCTTCCCGCACGGTTCCCAGGCGAATACATAGCTACTACGATGCGGGTACGAAACTATTGCATTTTTTATCTAGGAGCCAAAAAAAAAAAACAAAAACCCAAAAATTTCACTAAATGATTGTGAAATAAATAAAAATGATATTTGATTAGAGAACTTCGAGGTCATGTATCATCGATGAGGTTAAACAGAGTCGGAAGTAAAGGGGGCAGTCTTGATTTGACGAGGTAAATGTTTGTGAGGTTCCTTAGCCGTGGGATTTACCTGCTTTGTTAGTTGTTTCGTAGTTAAGTAGCCGGATGTAATAAAGCACGACCCGTCAACCTCACAACAGGAAGATAGATATAAACGGCATCAGGTCGCTCATGCACCGCGCCCATATCGCCTGCTGACTCTCTACCATAAAGTATAAAGAATAATAAATTGTCCATCTTTTTTTTCTCTCTCTTTCTCTCTATTTTCGTTGTCCGAAGACATAACAGTGTCCCGTCCACGTCATTGACACACTAGTTAGCTCTTAGCGCTGCATAATAATTAAAATTTGTTATATAAAAATAAAAGAAAAGAAGAACTTCTTCATGGCTTAAAATCGACTCCAGTCAACCTGTTCATCCATACTCGAACGTAGAAAACGAATGACCCTAAAAACATTTCACTATAAAACCCCAGGACGTTCAACCTCGTTTGAGGTAATGTCATAGTAGTAGGTTACACGGTGCCTATAAAACAAAGACAGAAGGAGAACTACGTCGAAATGAAAAAGGATGGATATCGGACGACCGTATCACAGAATGTGGAGGTTACATTCAAGCAGACATCGTTAGGAATGAAACGTGTGCAGACACTGTGACAGCCTATCCAAACCACCTACGTGCATAGTGTACAATGTATGCCTAGGTTTCATCCGACATTGACACCATGGTGTTAAGCAAAGGCTCTGAGCATCTATCAAACATGATCAACGTGGATGAACTGTGAAAGCAATCGATTAGGAAGAGTGAGAGTTATAGAGGTTTAAGTAATCGCAGCTTATGGTGTGACACTTTAGTTTCAATCATGTTTTAGGAGATGGTCTTATAGACGGAATTGAGAAAGTCTTGCTTTTAATTAGGAATGAATTTGGGTTGTTTCTTACTCTTGCTATTCATGCTATTTGCTTTATATTCACACATACCTGCAACCGAGGGTAACATTAGTGGTATGGTATCGCCCCACATCTCTAGGGTTGTGTTCAAAGGGGATGAGAGAGATCCTGCAGCCAGCCATCTAACTGCGGATCAAAGTGTCAAATGCACCCTGGTGGAATCGAGCCGACTTTAGAGGCTCACGTATAACCGCAACGACCTTTGTTGTAGATCTAGATTTTCCACGTGTTTGATATATATATATATATATATATATATATATATATATATATATATATATATATATATATATATATATATATATATATATATATATATATATATATATATATATATATATAGTGAAATTTTCAAGTTTGATGATCAACTTTATAGATGAGATTATATAAATTCATATTATACTTAACGATTTTGATAATTCGTTAATTTTTCGTGACGGGTTGGTATAATAAAATGCGGATCGAAGACCTGTCCAACGTTATTATTTTATCCACCCCAACTCGTTTTCAGAAATTTTGTTTTATTACCAAACACGATCGAGGGGGTGGCGGGAGATAAAAGTTTCAATTTACTGAGGAAGTATAAAGCTCGTGGTAAAGTTTTATAAAGGAAATTGAGCATAATTCGGTTGAACTGCTTCCAACACTCTGCAGCTACAAAACCTTGTGTAAAACGATTTTTCTTTCCTTTTTTTTTATATCCTTATAGTCGTACATAAATTTTCCTCGTATAAATGATAAGAAAAAAAAAAAAAAATTTTTTACCTTATGCACAGTCTTTGAAAAAATTTTACCCTATCAGAATAGGCCAAGGGTTAACTACCCCTAAATCTTTACTCTGGGCTCTACGTCCTTGCGGTAATTTTTATACGTCCATCATTTCGCGTTTCATTATTTGAAAAAAAAAAAAAGGAATTGAGATAAAAGGACAATATTTGGGGTGAAAAATCTTTCCATTTATACCTCAAACTGTTACCAACAATTGTTACAGTTTATGACTCCATATCTACGCGATTATTAGTTCTCATTATTCGTTTAGTTGTAATCATTTTTTCGTTAGGATTTTTGCAGCGTTTTCTTTCTTTTTTTTTTTTTTTTTTTCTTATTTCGTATAAGAATTTCTAAAAGTCGCAAAAACCTTGCGAAGATCGAACGAACATCTCAGGTATGAACGAACATATATAGAAAATAAGAAAACTCTGAGAACCCCGAGCCGCAGCGCTGTGCCCATTTGTAATAAATCGTTATTTATCTGAGTTTTGATTTATCGGCAAACCAGCGGCAGCCCTTTGAGTATAACTTAGAGTTGAACTTGTTCAATTCAGATTCTCTGGCTATGGTTGCTATGGCGTAGTCCCTTTCGTATTCTACACAAACGTGATACACAATACTTCAGCTACAAATCGACTCATTTCTCCTAGTTGAATGATTTTTCATCATCATTATATCCTATCAAGTAGATTTGTATGTCAACTGAAGATCTTTTAATGACACCATTAAAAATCACCTCTGGGTCATCATGCCCGAATAAATTTCCAACTGTGAGATATATAAATCCCTATACCATCTCGGTGTTTACACGATATATGGATTGAAATCCGTGCACCGTTTTAAACAACACGACGAAATCGACGAGGGGTTAAACTTTAATCAACTAATTATCGGTTAAATGTCCCATAAATATTTCTATCGTGATTATTATTGGCGAAAATAAAGAATTGATGGAAATTATTTAAAGAAAATTTCACCGTTTTTTGTTTTTATATTCTTTTTTGTTGGTTTTTTCAAAAACGTTTAAATTAGCGCACGTATGTGTGTATGTACGTTGTATATATATATAGCTCGCCATCGGGTTAATCAAGAAGTGGAAAAAAGGGAGCGTTGTATTTTCTTACACAAGAAATTAATGAGTATAGCAAAACGAGGTAACAACAAAGCTGTACCTACACACTCACCGCAGAGATGAATTATGAAGGTTTGGTGCTAGCGAATTTATGATTCTCTATGTTACTGTAGAAACGCCGAGGACAGACGTGCCAAATAAAAAAAAAATATAAAAAAAACTCACACTGTAATAAGAACGAGGAGAGTATGAACTATCGCATTGCCATCTTGATAGAAAGGGCGATTTTTCTTTGTCAAATAATCGCACTAACGACTTCTCATTCTAAGTTAACGATATAATCTGCAGCTAACATTTGTTAAATTTTTTGCGAATTATACAGAAACGATTTAAACCGTATCAGAGATTGATTTTTCATTATTTATAATCTTAGCGTTTTATAACGAAAATATCAGGAAACCGGTTGACCTATGGGCCAGCCCGAAAACTTCCAGCTGTGCTAAATACGTTACAATTAATTCATACTATTGTGTTTATAATAAATTAAAGAAGGTTGTAAGTATGATTAGTTTTCCGTATACAAATCTTTTTGTCTTCAATTTCTATTCTTCGAATAACTTTGAAACTACTCGACCGATCGATTCCAAAATCTAATCAGATCTAAGTCTTGATGAACCCTTTCGATCGCCGCAACAATCATTCAAATCGGTTAATTCCTTCCAAAGGTATCGTATGACAAAAAGAGAAATTTTTGTCGTGCAATACCTTTTAAAGCAATCGTTCGATTTTCATGAATCTTACGGTGATCGAAAGGGCTGTCCAAGACCTAAGTCTGATTAAGTTTTGAGACTAATCGCACGAACAGCTTAGGAGTTATGCGCTAAAAACATGAAAAAAAATCGTTTTTTAATTTTCATTTCTCAAATAACTTTGAAACTACTCGACCGATCGACTCCAAAATCTAATCAGATCTAAGTCTTGATAAACCCTTTCGATCGCCATGAGAACCATTCCAATCGGTCGCTTCGTTCTAGAGATATCGTACGACAAAAATTTGTTTACACACACACACATACGGACGTCCGTCCAAAAATAGTCAGAAAAGCTTCCTAGGACCCCAAAACATCGAGATCTGATGAAAACACGATTTTCGAAAATCGGACCGAAACCATTAACTTCCCTTTTTTATGAAAATTTTCAATTTTCAATGCGGGAAGTTAAAAATTTTTTGTCTCAAACCGTCGAAAAACCAAAGAAAAAAATCTATTATTAACGAGTAGGGAGGAAATACTTTAAGAGTATTTTTTCGTTTTTGAATTCATCTTTGATCTTCTTTTTTAGAATTTCGAGGGACATGATTCAAGTGTTTTGTGTGATGTGTGGGTTTTAATTATTATTTCTCAGCGTTTTGGAGCTGAGAAACTCCAAGCTGTGAATCAGCGAGAATGTCGGTTCAAAATAACCGCACGTTTTTAACTAGGCAATACGAAAGAAGGTCTTTCCTTGTTTTGCAAACTAAAAGTCGGTGTAAATGGAATGAATAAAAAAAAAAAATCCCCCGTGAAGAAGTAGTGTGAAAATAATTGCAGGAAACGATCTAAGAAATTCGTAGTTGGAAAACTGAGAAATAAAAGAGGTGAAAGAACAAGAAAACTATATAATAAGTAGAAATAAAAAAATGAAGGAATAAAATTGGCATTTTTCTTTCGTACTTACACTCCACACACTCTCGTCCCTATTTTATACGAATTCAAGCTGCGTATGTAAAATCGTGGGGGACATCTTGTCTGATTTTCTCCCCGAATGAAAAGGGGGATGATCCCATCCGCAGGTGGGAACGTTGACCTTCTTTCAACGATAGCTAGGGAGAGTAAGGAGTGTGTATAGTGAGGTAGGTTCCAACCCCTCGAGAAACTTGCGGCCCCGAGTGTCACGGGACACGATCAGGGTTTTGGCTCTGGATTCGGAGGGTGAAACAGGGAAAGAGAAAAGGAGAGAAAGAGAGAGAGCGAGAAAGAGAGAGGGAGAGAGAGAGAGAGAGAGTCAGTCAGAACCGAGAAAGACGGAAGTGAGTGTTTAGGGTCTCTGACTAGGGTCGGAGTATTGTCACGGTGATTTATATCTCGAGGTAACCGATTTGACAGCTGAAACCTCTAATTTGTTCGCATTCTTGTACCACGAATTCAGCGTTCTTCCATTTCCCTTATCTTTCGTTTTCCCCGTTTGCCCTCATCATTTTCTTTCCTCCACACCGCGAGCGGTCGCTTATTCTTACCCTTAACGAGAACCCCGTTTCCGTTTACACGTTACACACGCGATTATATCTGCACACACGATGCTATGTGGACATACAGACACACGGAACTAGATTACGGTATAAAAAATAAAAATAAATAAATAACAATGATTAATTCACAGGCTTCATTTTACCAATATTATTGATGAAGGTACATGAAACAGCGAGGGTTGCCGAGGGCAGAATGTCAGGATGCTTCGAAAATTAAGATTGGTGACGTAGGTATACAAGCGGCTATACTGACAGCTGATTATCGAGTCTGATATAATAACGAGGAAAGATAAAACAAAAAACAAAATTTAAAGATAAAAATTTAACAAAGATAAATTCTTATCACTTGAATAAATAAATAAATAAATAAAACTTATGTTAAAATCTCGTTCGCAGAAAATTGACCTGTCTCGATTCGCATTAGCCAATTCTCTTAGCCTCGCCATTCACCGAGTCATTTACCAATTGTCTCGAATCAGCTCGTCGCTTAGCCGGACAAGAGGCCAATAAGTCAGACGTCTTTGTAATAATCTAACTAGTTTAACTGGCTATAGCTACAGATAATATATACACAGTGTTCAAAGGATGTAGATTAAGACCCCGAAACTATAAAACCCGAGACTGCACTACGATTGAAAAAAAAAAAATCAAAAAAATGTTATGCTGTTTATAAATCGGCTTAGATAAAATAAAGAAGATTCCCTCTCTCCCTTAAAAATTTTTATTGCAACATAATCTGAGATGTTCAAAGCATCAGCTTTTCTCTAAAAGATTCGTTCAATGAGAATTTAAGCGCGTGTTCAGGATCGTAGTTTCTTACTTCGTTTTACCTGACCGTATATACATATATATCTTTGGTATATGTATATATATAGGTATATATACTACATACAACGGTCTGAGCTCAGCTCGTCTCTTCGTATTCTCATCTCCTCATCTCCTCATCACTATCATCAACCCACTTTTTCTTACTTCTTTTTTACAAATGATAATAAATGAGGCACTCTGCTAGCTCAGCGACGAATATAGGTTCGCTCTGCAGTTTCTTGCCGGTTTAGCTTGGGGTTATATTCGATATAATAATAAGCCCGTATAGAATATAGAATTTTGAAAGAAAAAAAAAATATATATATATATATTTTTTTTTCTTCTGCAATAATAAATAACATCAATTTTTGGATTATATTAAAACCAGAATTAGATAATAATTATTCTCGAGTATTGATATGTACAGAGCAAATGGAACTAATTCAGGGCAATCTAGTCTCGCTGACTACTCAGCGATCCTGTTTATGCATCATGCACAACGTTTGATGGACTTGATAAGCAAATGTGTATGTATGTACGTAGGATGTGTATATATCTATATATGTATATAATATACACGCAGGTGTAATGGCGAGTAGGATTTACGCGTGGATAATCCATGCAGACGTTTTATGTTAAGCTTAAACCCCAGGAAGGCGCCAAAAGATTGAGTATTATGATACTTTTACCTAATGACAGCAAAAGCTCTTATATGGTATACTACGATGTGTATATATCTATGTATATATGTATATAGTATAATACATTACAGAACAACGAAATGTACGTGTTCCTAAATGAGGATCATCATTATCTGTACCTACTTCACGTAGATAATACAAAATAATTATATAGATAGCTATACAGGATCAAATAGCTTCGATTTGCGCTTCTTTTCATTTTAATAGAAAAAAAAAAAACAAAACAAGAAAAAAAAAATATTAAGAACTGAACATATTTTTTTCTTCTTTTGTAGCTGTGTATATCATTTTAATACTCTGACTTGTTATTATTTCTTCTTTTACGTATATATATATATATTTAGTAAAAAAATTGTTCATTCATTTCACTGTCTATATGTATACACACCAATTGTGAATCCGATGAAATCATACCGATATTTTTATCCATTACGTAACGTGCTAATTGCGTATCAATACACACGGTGATCTGCGACGTGAATCTGTATAGATTTATTAGCAAATTATTTGTTCGCAATTTGGGTATTATAATAATAATTATTTTTTAGTATTTGTTTTGATTTTGTTTTTCAAAAAACTTGTAAAAATGAATGACCGATAGGTATATCAATCATTCTATTCACGATTGTCAGTTGATTAGACATAAGGTGAAGACGTTTCGAAATGTAAATCGTATATACGTAATAGCTTTAACTATATTATGTACTTTTTATAAAAACATTCACATGTAACAATATTCTGTGTATATATATATATATATATTTATAGTATATACACGTATGTATATATATGTATACATATTTTATATATGGGTATATTTAGAATACATATATATAAGTTGTGCAATCAGACGTGTATACAATCATCAATATATCGCAACAACGATATTATATTTGCATTTCACTTATATAAAGTGTTCATCTTCTTCCCTACCGTCTGGTATCCACGTAATTCGAAGGTTAGAAATTTATTGATAAAAATATTTCAATACTTTGTTTTTTTGTTAAAAATTGTTACGAAAAAATTTCATATATTTCATTATAATCGACTTTTAAAGTTAAGTAAATAAGAAGTAAAGTAAAGAAGAAGAAGAAGAAGAAAAACAAAAAAAAAAAAGTTTTATTTTTTCCAATTATTATCGTCGTCAATAAAAAAAATAAAAAAAAATAAAGAAATAATAATTTTTTTTTTGTTTTGTTTTGTTTTAAAACTTATACGCGTATATCTCGCTTTGGTAATTCGTACTTATAATAAAAGACACTCTTAACTTGAGACTACTGGACATTCAGCAAATGTAACAGGTACATAGAAAAGTGGGGGCGTCAGAAAGGCGGAGGTGGTCGTTCGACGTTGCGACGCCTACTCGCCAGTCCCTTTGCGACCGCCGCGTGTTCCACATCGCGCTTTTACCGAATATATAACCGACGGAAAAAGATTTGTTTTTATTTCGTTTCAAACGTTTAATACAATATAATAATCTCTATAATATATACATATATATATATACCTATATACGAACGTTCAATTTTAATACATATACTATATGTATATATATATACGATACTTATATGTATATGTAGATACACGGTATAATATAAAAAAAATACCATATTACAGTGAAGTGTGAAAATTAATATCGCGTTGTGGTTTTTTGTCTTAAGCATGTATATGTATAATACAATACATTATATATATCTTACATGTATACAATCGAGTATATAAATATAGTTACGTAAGTGCCTACGATTTTCGGTTCATCTTGGACCCCCTACCCTCCAGCCAACTAAATACATACATACGCATATGTATATATATATATATATATATACCATTTATTGACGGAAGATATATATAACGGATTTGTTTATTATTTATTTTGTGAATTTTTGTATATATTATATGGATTATCATCATCTTCAGAACGCTAAAACTTATCTACGAAGATCATAAAATCTATAAGTAAGTATATAATTATAATGGATGAAAAATATGAGTTTGTTTTTGTTTTTCGATCAGTTTTTAGGTACGAAATTGTTTTATTCTTTACAAATATGTAAGTTTGTTATACCCGCGGGTAATTTAATAGAGTTATCAAAAATATTTAAAAGTTTCAAATTGTCAAAATTATTATATATAATTCATTTCAGACGATTTTTAATTTTTTTTTCTTTCTTTTTTAGGAACTTTGATTTTCGAATTGTTGAAATTTTACAATTTTTAAATGAATCTAAAAAAAGTTGTCTTTTTTTTTTTATAACCTTCGGTGATTTTTCGATTGAATTTTTTTTTTCCATTTTTAATCGGTTTAATACCATGCGAACTTTTGGAGGGAATATTCTTTCTCCATAAACTGTGAATGAAATAAATTGAATTTTATTAATTATTTATTATTTGTTTTCTTGAAGAAACGAAAATTCTTACAAATATTGGATGAAAAAAATAATTTTTATACATATATTACACTTAAATAATTGAGAAATTTGAGTAAAGTCTATTTATATATGTAACGAGGATCATTTTAAAAGAAAACATGAAAGTGTGTGTGTATGTGTGTGAATGTATATATAAATATATACATATAAATAGGTATATACCGGGTTTATGTACATACAAATATCCATGGCGTTAATTTACGGTTATAAAACTAAATTATTCGTGGTAGAATAAATATGGAGTATAATAATAAATATATATATATAGGATATAATATAGGGATGATAAAAGGTAGAGGATCAGCGAAGAAGAAGACGAATAAAAAAAGTAAAAAAAAAAAAAAATAGAATGAAAATAAATGTATGTAAAAAAATGTAAAAAAAAAAAAAATAAAAAAAAAATGGTAAAAAGGTTCGGTGAAAAAATTCGCGAAAAATCGCACGAGAAGGCTCAAGAGCGTTTATTAATCGTTGACGACAAGCAATTTTATATTTCCATTGCTAATATTTTCATAACCGTAAGTCAAAAGATTTTCTTCTTTTATACTAATATATATATATACGTAGTATGTATATGTATAGATCGCCGGGATCTCGTCCTCGTCTTTCCCCCAACCGCCTTCAATTATTCCAGATTCATATCTTTTACTCGAGAGGATATATGTATAGCGAAAGAGTAAAAAGATAAAAATAATAAAAAAAAAAAAAAAAAAAAAAAAAGAAAACGATTCTCGAAGAGCCTCGAATAAAACAATCTCTCTCTTTCTTTCTAACTCTCTCACTCTTTTTCTTACCCTTTTCTTTTTTATTTTTTCTTTACGTTTCGTTTTTTCTATATAAACATTTCAAAGATTCACTACAAACGAACAATAAACTACAACGTTTTTTCCATTGTAAAAATGACGTATAATATAGAATTTGTGAGAAAGTTAACAGATGATAGTAATGTAAGCTTACGAATAAGATTTTTAACTGCAGCTTTCGAATATATGTAATATATAATTGTGCAATGTAATTTCTGCGTATCTATAAACTTTTTCTTCATGTGTGAAGAGCGATATGCATATATAGTGAATAATATTTTTCCATCGCGAAAATGTGTCTGCCTAGTTCTATTGTGATATGACGAACGATATTATACGTAGATGTTATTGTTATAGGGTTGGTTAAATCATCTGTATATATGTATACATATATCTGTGTAAAGCTATAACGTTTCCATTCACACCCGTATATGTATGGATATGTATACGTGTATTAATTCGTATACGAGAGTTCATCAAATATCGGATAACGTTTACATTCTATTATTATTCGGAGTTTTAACGTAAATTGACAAATTGACAGTCGACGTAGTGTAAATGCATTGCGTTAAAAGAAAAGAAAAAAACAAAACAAAACAAAACAAAACAAAGAGTAAAGAAGAAGAAAAATAAAATACAATCTAAAGTTACAAATGTGCTGCCTAATCGTTTAGTAATTCGTATTCAAAAGTTCAAATTTCCCTTTTATTTTCAACCTTTTATTTTATTTATTTATTTATTTATTTTTCGTTTTTTTTTTTTTTTTTTTTTTTTTTGTTTCTAACCCCCACTAAATCTCATACCAACCCATCCCACGCGATAAAAATCATCGCTCTCATCGTTTATAACCAATAAAGTAGAATTCTATAGGAGGCTTGCGGAGAATATATTGACGAATAAATACAATACTATACTATATATATATAGATATATACATGTATACATACATATATATACATATTTACCTGTACAACTATATAGCTATATACCCTAACAGTGTGCGTATTTTAGCAATATATTTACCCGTACAAATAAACCCGGTTGATTGGTCAAACAAATAGCAATTTGATCAAATAAACTCTGCCGTTAAATCGATGGTGGATGGATATACGTTAAAGGAACAAAAAAAAAAAAAAAAAAGAAAAATTGATAAAAGAAAAAACAAAATAAAAAAAAAAAAAATCGTTGAATCGTAAGGGTGGATTGGGGTTATCAACGCATACACGATTAACGACCCATAACATATTTTGTTTAATTTTTTTAATTTTTTGTTATTTTTTTTATTTTTGAACACTGTAATTGCATAATGTATGTATGTATGTATGTATACATATGACCGCGTGTAACGTTGTATAATCGATATATTATATTAAAAAATTGAAAATCTTTCAGATGGTTAATACATAAATATTTATAACTTTGATCTGTATGTTTGTTATACAATATGATCGATGTATTACGAGTATAGGCTGTGTTATGATAGAAGAATTAAATAGAATCGACGTTTTCTAGTTATAAAAATAATAAAAAAAAAAAAACACTGGAAAGAATCGATTTAACTTGTTTCAATTTATTTCGTGTTCTATTCAGGCGTACATACCTATAGGTATGTACGTCAATTTTTATTAGCTTATAGGATGTGACTAGAAATTGATAGAATCTATGATTGGAAGCTCACTGAAATTATAATAACTTTATCGTTCCGTTAAACAAATATGGTATATAAAATAAACTTGAAAAAATTGTTTTTTTCGGGCTACTTTTCATCAAGATGGAAAAAATATTATAGATTTGTCAGCGGGAGAGAGAAAATATATTAAAAAATTCATGAAAAACAATTAAGAAAATTAAAATTAAAAATTTTACAATAAAAAAAAAAAATGCCCTATATATTGACAAACAATAATTCCATACAGTGCATTTCATCCCAATTCGATCTGGGTATATTTACAATATTTTTGTTGTCATTGGCAAGTAATGCCCTATATATATAAATTGAATAACTAAACTCGGAACAACATAATCTTTCATTTAGAAAGGTAATACAGAGGTGAAGGTATCGATTCATTTCCGGTAGAACTGGAAGTTCAAATTAAACAAGACATGGTAATTTTTCATTTCAGATTTTTTCGTCGATCCGTTTCTGACCGATCGACATCTTTTTAAAAACCTGTTTTTCGGATTCTAGAGGGTCTAAAATGCAAAATATTCGTTGAAATTAGCTAAAGTCATTTTTCGACCTAAACCAATATTTTTTAAGAAGAGTAAAAAAGGCTTAGAGAAGTGCGCGAAAAAAAGGAGAAAAATATAGTGATTTTTGATAATTTCAATTTTTTTTTTTTTCAATGTTCCCACATCCCTCGGGTTTGAATTCTATAACATAAACAAACAAAGCTGTATGTACGTATATATATAGCAGCCTATACCCCGGTTTCTGCCAGAGTTTTTCATTCATTACATACATCGGGGAATTGTTGGGTGTAAATTACAAAAAAAAAAAAAACATTTTCCCATGTTCAAACACTGATGAATACAATTTGAAAATGTAAAAATGCAAAGTTCAAACGTCCCAGTATTGAATATTTATAAACTTTTTTTCTTGTTTTTTATTTTTTATTTTTTTGTTTTATTACACTGTTTGCTTTAACTCAACATGTTAAATGACCATTTTCCAGTTTATCACCGCAAACAGTGAAGTAATCAACGTTACACCAAACGTTCTCTTTCTCTCTCTCTCTCTCTCTCTCTCTCTCTCTCTCACTCACATTAACTAACTATCCTTTAAACTTCAAAGCGATCTATACGATTCCCTTCTCTTTTTTATCTCACTGAACGTGTTCCAAATATCCAAATATCTCAGATTTATTTATTTATTATTTTCTTAAAAAATTAATAAATCGGATTAAAATGCTAAAAATTTCCTTAAAGCGTACTCAAACATTATCTACACGGTCTATATAATATAATCATTTTTATTAATCACAGCCTAAAATCTATTCATACAAAATGAGAAATAATTTTTTATACCTCATCTATCTCGTTTCCGAAATTTTAACCTTTTTTCCCTTATTTTTTTTATTTTTTATTTTTTTTTTTTTTCTCTTCTCGTCATGGTACGTACAGCTTCGTTAAGAAAAAAACTCTTCAATCCCGATGTTGAACCGCGGAGTGGTTTGGTATAAAAAATTCAGGTAAAGGGTCTCTGAAAACTTTGCTTTCAGGGGCATTTTACCATTAGTTTAGTATAAGAATTGGGTCGAGGAAAAAGATATATATTTATCGGCCGTTTTACTGATCCTCGATATATACATATATATAAATAATTCAAGAATATAGCCGAATTACATGGCTATGTAATAATAATAATAATACAAAAACCTCTCTCTTGCCCGAATGTTAGAGAATAGACAGAGGTTTAAATACATATGTCATATCCGTATGTTAATTCAGCCGCAGCTTTATCAACAAAAAAGAAAGAAAGACAAAAAAATAAAACTGAAAATTTTGATAAAAGGAAAATTTTTAATTTTTTTTTTTTTATTCACAAACTGATGACTACAGTAGCGCGAAGCGAATGAATATCTTTACGGGCAGGCCTGAGCAACGCGAACTTTACTACTTAACGTCTTATCACAACCCCGTAAGTGCACTTTCGGGAGTCATACGTGGGCACAGCACCAGTAGGTACATTAGAAACTTTGGGCGACCAACTCCGCGGTCTAGTGTAGGTAATATTTACGGTAAGCGCGTATACGCAAAGTGCAGAGTAGCTTTTGCAGGGTACGTGCAAGGTTTTGCTATATGTATGTATGTACGTAGATATAGGTACGGTATATATCTTATATAGCGATGGATTATAGATATGTACGTATATACATACCTTATATATATATATATAGATACGTATAAGTGCGGATATATATTTTATTCACTTCTATTTTTACTCTGTGTACAGCTCGTATATAGCTGACTTCACTTATTATTAACTAGCATTACCCACACGACGTCCCGCACCCAGATTACGTAATTAAGAACTTGAGAAATTTGCCTCAATCAACACAGTACACGCCTTTAAAAACTCATTCGCTAAACACGTGGGGGCGCACGTTATTCATTATTCATTGAGAAGTTGTATAAGGGGGTGTACAATCTTTATTATTCAAACAAGTTCAGAGTTATTCGTATTTTTGGTAGCACGAAATGAATTTGTTTTTTTTTTCTTCTTTTCAAATATGGTTATTCACACACCAAGTTTCGAAAATTCTCTTCTCGTTTTTCTCAGTTAAAAAATATATACAAACCAGCCTACGCAATTTTTTAACTTCCCGCAATGAAAATTGAAAATTTTCATAAGAAAGGGAAGTTATTGGTTTCGGTCCGATTTTTAAAAATCGAGTTTTCATCAGATCTCGACGTTTTGGGGTCCTGGGGAGCTATTCTGACTATTTTTGGAAGGACGTCTGTATGTGTGTGCTGTGTAAACAAATTTTTGTCGTACGATATTTTTAGAACGAATCGACCGATTGGAATGGTTCTTATGGCGATCCAAAGGGTTTATCAAGACTTAGATCTGATTAGATTTTGGAGTCGATCGGTCGAGTATTTTCAAAGTTATGCGAGAAATAAATATTAAAAAACAATTTTTTTTTCATGTTTTTAGCGCATACTCCTAAACTGTGCGTGCGATTAGTCTCAAAACTTGATCAGACTTAGGTCTTGGATAGCCCTTTCGATCGCCGTAAGATTCATCAAAATCGAACGATTGGTTTAAAAGATATTGCACGACAAAAATTTCTCTTCTTCTCGTACGATACCTTTGGAAGGAATTAACCGATTTGAATGATTGTTGCGGCGATCGAAAGGGTTCATCAAGACTTAGTTCTGATTAGATGTTGGAATCGATCGGTCGAGTAGTTCCAAAGTTATTCGAAGTATAGAAATTGAAGAAAAAAAGATTTGTATAGGGAAAACTAATTCTACTTATAACCTTCTTTAATTTATTATAAACACAATAGTATCAATTAATTGTAACGTATTTAACACAGCTGGAAGTTTTTGGGTTGGCCCACAGGTCAACCGGTTTCCTGATTTTTTTCATACAAATTATCATCAAATACAATTTTTGCAGCTGATTTTTCAATATACAATTGAAAAACTTTTTTATAAAATTCTGTAATTTTATTTCAAAATTTCAGAACTGAGGTAAATTTTTTTTGGATTCTAGATCCCGCATTGAATCTACAAATTATAGTGATCAAAAATTCATCATTTTTTTTTATCTGCTTTAAAACGTTTTTTCTTTTTTAATCGTTTCGTCACACTTTCAGATCTGGTTTTGGTCCATCTTCGTCGACTTTGACCTGAATTTCATTGATATCCCAGTTAAGTTAAAAATCAGTTCGATGAAAGTATGTAGGAGGTTTTATATACATATGTACAATCGGGCACGTGCTAAACGAACCAAGGTCAATTAATCGCGAGTTAGTTATTTCCATATGTTAATAAATCACGGTCACATTATAGCGTAGGTAGAGACCTGCACATGTGACTAACGGTGTTCCAATTGCCTCAAGTCATTTACTCCATGTTGGGAATTATACATACACATATATACATATATACATATATCTGCAGGTATACAACTGCAGAGTAAGAATAAAATTTCGATTGCAGCATCGTTAACCTTATAGTCAGACCGGTTTGACAATCCATTCTAAATTGAACCCGACCGTTAGAGAAATAATAAATAAAAAAATAAGAAAAAAAAGAAAAAAAACGGAATTAGGATTAAAAACGGGCATGTATGTAATTGACGTGTGTACGTATAGGTAGTTACATACAGACACCTACGTTAGAATATATACGAACATACGTCGACGTAATGTAAGGCGATAATGAAAACGATTTAAAAAGAAATAAAAATCATTAATATCTATTGCTGGAGAAATAAAATGACCAAAAAAAGGCATACGATCATATTAATGACGTAATTTTTAACCACATATTAACTAATGCGTAATTATATGGTATTACATGCCAAATCACTCAGGCTGAGACCCTGACCATTTTACATTTTGTTTATAGTTATCACCTAAAAAAAAACCACCAAAAAAGTGATATAATAAATTTCTTTCGAAACGATATTTTAATTAATTTTATTTTCATTTTTTTCAATTGCTTAAGCTATTTAAAAATCGTCATTTTTTTAATTTTTAAAAAAACTTCAGACACATTTTGATTCGTAAGGTGTGTTCTTTATCGCATAATAAAATATGAATAAAGAAATATAAAATGACCAGGGTTACAAATATGAAATATTAATTCTGATCGATCTCCATTATAAATAAAATTAATTATTTGACCCAAAAAAGAGAAAAGGATGAAAAATTCTTACTTATACAATTAGTAGATAATAAATTACGAATTCACTAGTATCTACTATGGAAATGAAATGGACTTGATAAAGTAACGATTTTTATTTATTTATTTATTTTTTTTGATTGTCATTGATTAGACTGACCATCGGGGTTAAATATTATGTAGATTTTAGGCGCGGCTAGATCAAAGGGTGCTCGTTTCGCTAACGAAAGACAGTTGATGGGACATAATGCATAATTTATTATCCAAGATAAAAAAGTTTGGACGTTAAGAGGCTGTAAATCTAACGATATCAGCGCACTAGGTAACCGTAAAGTAACTCGCGAGCTACACTCGAGGTTGGAAAAGTAAATTCCACATGGCCTCTGGAAGTAAAGAGAAGAGATTCTTACAGGATTTAGCTGCAACATCTATTGAATCAACTTCACGGTCCAGACAGTCAAAATCGAGAGTAAAAGATATGTTTTTTTTGTTTTGTTTTTAAAATAAAATGAAATAAAATTAAAAAAAAATCGTTTTCATTGGCTTGAGGATTTTTAGAATTTTGTTTATATCTTGTAATATCGAGTCTCAATTTAGATACTCATGACATGATACGTATGTCAGGGAGACTGGTTCTCCCTCAAGCAAATTATTTGACAAATAAAATTGGTACCACAGAATCTAAATGTCAACACCGATCAAAACGCAGATATATTAAATCGTAACGGACACCGTATTAGTAGACGAATAGCTCAGAGAGAGTGGTTGACCTACCTCGCGCATGGTAAAATGAGATTAATTTTAATCGTGTCAAATACACGGTTAAATTTATTCAATAATAAAAAAAAAAGAAAACAATTTTATTTTTGTTTTTTTTTTTTTGTGATCAAAATTGAGGAAGTTGAGAAAGAAAAATCTCGAAATAGGTATACGTATCTTGTTTTATAGATTTTTGAATTTTTTATAACCAAAATTTATCCTTCTAAAAGAATTTTTTATTTTTTATTCATTTTTTTTTTTAATCCATTTTATCGAATTTGGAGAAACCTCGGTCACGTTTTTTGGTACATATATATAAAAAAAACGTGAAACCTGGTCAAATATATCACGTAAATGGTTCAAAGTTTCCTGTTATTTTATATATCTGCGGTTTTTTTCATTCTTGATGAATGAGGTTTTTTTTTTTTTTTTTTTTTTTCATTATTATTTTACTTTTAGGTAACAAATTTGTGACATTTGATATCGACCTTAGTCTAAACTATAGATATTAATTATTCAGATGGAACAAGTTTAGAATTTGAAAGTCTTCTTTAATATTATACCCAAAGCTATACAGTTCTATAGACTATACGTATAGAAGCTCTGAATGTACATACATACATACATACGTTATAGGTACCTACTTAATACTTATCGGTTATGAAATTTAATAACCTTGCAGCCCGAAAGGTGCTCGGGCTCTAATGACTTATTCAAATTTATTGATTGGTCAAATATGTTGTCTCAGTGGGAATTCTACGATATTTTCTTTTCTTTTTTTTTTTTTTTTGTTACTTCTTTTAGTATTTTTTTTTTTTTCTTTTCTTTTCTTTTCCTTCTTTTTTCTGAATATGTATTTTATGGGTATATGTGTGTAAATATGGTATCGATTATTATTATTATTATTATTATTATTATTATTATTATTATTATTATTATTATTATTATTATTGTCTCTATAAAAACACTTTGAACAAACGTGTTTTTAGTCTGTTTATCTTCCGTCTATAACCATATTCTCAAGAGAAATTATATATGGTATGCTTTTTTGGGGGTGCAGCTTATATATACAGTATAGCTGTTGATTTGAGTAATAACAAACATTATTAATATGTACTTAAATACGAAAGAGAAGTTGAGTCGACGAAGTAATAAGAGATTAAATAATTTAATGATAAAGAGAAAGAAGAAGAAGAAGAAGAAGAAGAAAAAAAAAAAAGAAGAAAAATTAGAATTGGGGTAAAGAAATTAATAAATTATATAATCAAACTGAAGTCTGAAAGTCTGAAAGGTATCAGACGTCTATTTTATTCATCTATACATATAGCTGTATAATATTTATGTTGGGGTATATAATGTATGATGATATCGAATGTCGTTAAAAAAAATATAGATGATACAAAAAACAGAAAAAGATACTTTGAGTAAACAAACGAAAGATAGATATATTCGTAAGAAACAAAAAAAAAAAAGAATAAATAAGTACGAAAATTGGTGAAACGGAGCGGACAAACCCGCTAATGGAAAATCTCGGTTCTATCTCATCCCCTGACACACAACGTCATTCACCTTCTTACAAGAAATACGGATTTACTTATATCTATAAGGTACTAATATTAATGTGAGATAGACAGGGCTGTGACTGGTTCAAAAAGATTTTTACCCTGCGAAAAAAAAAAAGAAGGGAATAGAAATTTTTATGAGATAATTTCATAACTGTAAAATCAAAGATCGCATTAAAAATTGAATAAAATATAATAAATAAAATAATAAAAAGATGAAGATATTTTTTTTTACTTCAAGCTAAATATTATTATTCCGATTTGTATATGGGACATTACAGTTATAACCGAGCGGCCATTGCCTCGACATTTTTTTTTTTTTTTTGTAATGTCAATTTTTTTTTTCAGGTACTTTTCGACAAAAAAAGTCATACGTATTCCTCAAAAAAAATTATTCGTTATCCGGTTCCAGTTTATGACCTTTCAAAGCAGAAAAAAATTATTTTCGACTAGAGTGTATAAGCCTCCGATTTTTCTCAAATAAATTCACTGAAAAGTACATCAAAAAATGTATCTTTTGGTTGCTATCTCATCGTGGAGAAATGATTTTTTGATTTTTTCTATTTGGATGAAACTGTGAAAAATGTGTTTTTATTCGTAAAAAAGGAGTAAGTACTGGTAAGTACACGTGTTTGGATATGAATCCTTATGCAAATCGTAGATGTTTTTTCATTCTTCAGTTATTATTCTTATTGTTGAATTTATGGCAAGGGTTACAATTACCGACAAGTAAGCATACTTTCTCCTTTTTTACGAATAAAACATATTTTTCGCAGTTTCAGCCAAATAGAAAAAATCGAAAAATGATTTCTGCTCGATGAGATAGCCACCAAAAGATGCGGTTTATAATGTACGTTTCAGTGAATTTATTTGAGAAAAATCGGAGGATACACTCTAATCGAAAATAATTTTTTTCTGCTTCGAAAGGTCATAAACTGGAACCGGATGACGAATATTTTTTTTTGAGGAATACGCATGTCTTTTTTTTTTATCGAAAAGTACCTGAGAAAAAATTGGCGACATAAAAAAAACAAAAATGTCGAGGCAATGGCTGCTCGGTTATAGCTGGAATGCCCCATATATATTTTTACCGTAAGGACCAGGTGGTAAATTTTAAATAGAAATTCCAAAATCGTATAATGGAAATAACATCGATTCGATATTCATTGAAAGAAAAAAAATAAAAAAAGAAGAAGAAAAAATGGGGAATGCAAATGAAAGCTCTTCGTTAGTCGTAAGCTGTAACGTGGCTAAATTAACTTCAGATCGAAAAAAAGAAAATAAAAAAAGAAAAACGATAGCACAAGGCATAAAGTGAACAGGGGGTGGGTGGGGGTACAAAAAGGGACGTGTCTTCCATACTGTATAAAAGGTTGAGGGGGTCGGATAGACTCTCGTTCCCTTATATTCCCCTATACACCCTAATACGTATACATCTACCTACTATAATACTTGCGCAAGGTTCGATAATACCGCGTGTGGTGTACAGAGAGAAGAAAATACTCTGGGAATTCGTGCGTTTCAGATTTCCGTATCTTACACGGATCTTTCAACTCACGTAGAATAGTGAAATCCTGTGGTTACAGAAATTACATCTCTTACAAGTCCGTATCTCCGCCTCTATATATCCAGATTTTTCAAAAAAATGGATAAAAATGATGCGAGAATAGAAGAAAAAAATAAAAAAAATTCAAAAAACTGAAGCAATCTTAATACAGACTCAGACCTACGTTATAAAAAAAAAAAAATCGGATTTCGTCCTCATTCGAAGTGATTATTATAAAACTCTGTAACGTAATTTATAATTTAACAACGAGTGTCAAAGCCCTATAATCGAATAAATAATTGGACAATTGGGATGGGTATATAATTTTAACGAATAGTTTGACTAAAATTTAACGGTCAATATATCTCTTAATTACTGTATATGGAATAATGTCAGTTCATTTAACGTGTAACGTAATATTTTATCGTTTGAATTATTCTGCTCAATTATTTAACGATATATATGTATATATAATTAATAATAGCTAATTTAAATGGGCTTTGGACCTGGTCAATTAAAATCTATTAATTGTTATAGAATGGGACAGTAATGTGTATTTTTGAATGTGGAACAAACCGATTTTACCTTAAAAAGAAAAAGAAAAAGAAAAAAATGGATACGTACGCAAGGGGCTGGCTCTGTTTTACGGTTTGAATTTTCAAATTTACGACCATTTTATAAGCGTCGAATGCTCATCCCTGGTTATCGTCTCTCGCCTAAAGACTTATTCTTCTTCTTCTTCTTCTTCTTCTTCTTCTTCTTCTTGTTCTTCAAAAGATTTTAAAGACAATCGAACTTTACTTTAGAAACTTGAATTCTAAAACTTGCTATCGAAGATTCGGTCGTCGATTGGTTACCAAGACTTCCAAGGCCATGCTGCTGCAGATGAACACACAAGAAAAATAAAGAAAAAAATAACAAACTTCTATCCTTTTATCCCTGATCCCATTTTACAAATCTACCAAAAGACGGGAATATACATAAGACAACGAATGTATATAATTCACGCCCTGTATACACGCCTTTCCAGGATAAATATTTGTCGTTAATTCTAATCCTAATCCACCCTGAGGATATCTATGACGATTTCAACCCCTAAATCGACACCGACACATGGCACACGATATGGTGCAGTCGTTTGGTGCAGATGGGATGCCAAGCTCTAACATTTATACGGCTTTTGAAATTGGTTTTGTCGTCCGAGGGGAACAAGCGATGGTCACGGTGGTCAAACTGCCCAGAATAAAGGAAAAAATAGGAATTTAACCACCGCTTATTTCGGGTATATAAAAAAGAAAGAAAAAAAAAAAACACTTGTTATACTTTTCGGATATTGTATATGAAAAAAAAAATATATATATAAGTGCAGCGGAAGATCGTTAATTATTTTATAATATATCGTATGCGAATGTGTGTGTGTGACCATCTCTTCGAGATTCGATTATAACGGTTTTCATCTTGGTTGCAATGTGTAACCGTACCTACTGGAAATCTAGCAACGGTACAAAAACCGCACGGTAAGTTCTTCTGCGTTAGCTTTGGTCTTCCGCTGTAGTTAGTTGGAAAAATTCTTGTGTACCAGCCGGGCAGAGATAAATCCCGTAAATAACGGAAACTAACAATTTTATATTTCTCTTGTTCTTTGAACGTTTTTTTTTTTTTTTTTGTCATCCTTCTTTTTTGTTTTCATTCATTTAAGTCGAAAAAAAAAAAAAAAAAAAAACTTTGAAAGGACTATTTCAAAGCGGAAATTAGATCTTGAAAAGAATTCCGCAAAGTACGAATGATATACCTAACCTACAGAATCTGATAAATATATATCGGATACTTTTATACCAAGACTTCCCCTTTAACAAACGTTTGATGTCGCAAAAGCACGGGCAACAGATGTTCATCGCGGTTGAATTGTCAAAGGAAAATTCAAAATATGCGACAAACGTTTGCCGAAATTTCTTGAATTTTGTACCCACGATCGAGCTACTAGACCATTCTGAGTATCTGCATAGTTGCGGACCTCGAGACAAACGCAAGAAATGGAGATGAATAAATAAAGTGAAAAAAAATTTTTTTTTAAATTTACTGAGACTCCAGCTTTTGACGGTGCGTCCTGAAATTTTCTGCTCAATATCTTAATTTTTGTGAAACGCAGTGTTTAATCGACTCACCCGCAATGTACGGTACATATATACAGGGATAGGTACTGAATACCCCTGGAGAAATTCCGACGTACGACGTGTACGGTTAGGAAGCACCTGCACCTTGTTCCCTGGAGAACGAGAGTGGTGAACCAGAGCCAAAGGCATCTTCTCGGCGTGACCAGGTCCCGAGTTTCCAATGAACGGTACCCCGACCTCTGGACCACGACTTGCCATTTGCTCTTGGTTATCGACTTGTCCTCTTTAAAAGGCGCTTTAAAGCTCTGGGGTGGTTTTGGAATTCGAGATATTTATCTGTTCAGATGCTAGAGAGAGAATTGTACAAGGATCATATACGGAGGCAAGATTTTTGGATCTAATAAATAGTACGCGGTTCAAAATAATCATACATATTTATTTTTTATTTTTTAATTTTTTTTTTCTTTTTTGAACCCCTTCAACATTTCGTCTTAACTTTTTATTCTTATCCCACTTTTGAGAGCATCGGGTGCTGATACCGCAGCAAGAAATCAGTTAACCGTAAAGTCCTTGGCAAGGTACCACGCTAGCATAAACTCGTGAAGTGGAAGGATTGCTTTTGGGCTTTAGAGATATTTTCTTCAGGATGGTGGTTCTTGTTTTTTTTTTCTTTTTTGTTTCCTTACTGTATAGGCTTCCAATTCGATCGTCTCATCATCAGTCAGAAGTCAAACTAGTCACGATGATGTCGGTTTCAAGATATCCTCGTATTAATTACTCGACGTGTTATAAGTAACAGCTCGCATGGGATTCGTTCAGCGTAAAAAAAAAAGAAAAATAAAGAAAAATTGATCTATCAAAGAATCTTTTTTTTGTTCATCCGGAAACTGGATCACGTGATCATAACGAGATCCTCCGAGGTGCATACGGAGATAAACACACTTACCATTTTTTTTTATTTTTTCTTTTTTTTTACTTTTCATCACCTACGGTGATATAAGAAAAATATTGCTTTTGGTCGAAAAGTGACTTTTGCTCATTTCAACGAATCTTCACGTTTTCGACCCTCCAGAATCCGACAAAACGGCTTTTTAGAAAGATCTCGGTCTGTCTGTCGGCCTGTTCGACAAACTCGCGCGGTGATCTCGGAAACGGATCGATGAAAAAATCTGAAATTCACAAGACTTTACAACCAAATGATGGGCATGAAAAATTTCCATGTCTCGTTTAATTTGAACTTCCGGTTCTACCGGAAATGAATCGATTTTCGCTGTTTCACCGACAAACCTATACTTTTTTCTCTGTATTACCTTTCTAAATGAAAGAATATATTCTCCAGAGTTGAGAATTTTATATATATAGGGCATTCCTTGCCAATGACAACAAGAAAATTGTAAATATACCCAGATCGAATTAGAATGAATGCACTGTATAAAATTGTTGTTTGTCAATATATAGGGCGATCCTTGCCAATGACAATAAGAAATTGTAAGTGTACCCAGATCGAATTGGGATTAAACGCACTGTATGAAATTGTTGTTTGTCAATATATAGGGCATTTTTTTTATGTGAAATTTTCAATTCTGATCTTTTCGTTTCGGTTTTTTATTACTTTTTTATACTTTTTCTTCCCCCGACAAATCCATCCTTTTTTTCTATTTGATCAAAAGTATTCCGAAAAAGTGTTTTTTCGGCTTGTTTTTTTTTTTGCTATAGTTTTTTTCTTCCGTTTTTTTTTTTTTTCTTTTGAGAAATAAACGAATTTTTATCCGATCATAATTCATTGTCACGTACCCCCGTCACTCTCTCCAAGCTATAAACGAACAAACAAAAGCTTTGCTAAACACAGGGCTAAAATAGATTTAGGCATCGTTTAATCCGCGAATAAATCGCCCACGGAATATATATCGCGGATGTAGGTATACTATAGATCATTTCATCCCTAACCAGAAACAGCCATTTTCAATCCCCTCCTCGTACCTATATCTACCCCTTTTTACCTACATTCTCGTTTTTTCATTTTTTTTTTTTTTTTTCTCTGTTTCCTTTTATTCGATTTTTTTGTTGATACTTTTCAATTCATTTTTTGCCATTTTTTATTTCATCCCCTTTTTCTAGCCTATAAAGGACGACGACGAAGGAGTCTGCAGAGGTCCGACAAGAATCTATATTTTTCATATATTATATACAGGTTGAATTTTCTTCGGAGACTGATCTGGGTGAAGCTTCAACGTGCTGAAGCTTCGCCTTCTTCTGCTCATACTCGTTCGCTTCTGAATAATAGTTAACCATTGACTATAATTCGGAAGCGAACGAGTATGAACAGAAGAAGCCGGAGCTTCAGCACTTTGACGCTCCTCCCAAATGGGACTCCGGAGAAAACTCACCCTGTATATTATTATTCCCTGAATATCAAAATACTAGAATATTATTTTTGATCGTCAAATTATCGCTTCAAAATAAATCGACTATTTTTCATTTTCAAAGAGTAAGTCAAAAGTATTGTTCCAAATGACGAGAAAAAAAAATGCTGTCAAAGTTTGAGCTCTTAATATTAATATTCAGAGGTGCCTCATCGCGATTTTCTATTTCCCATCTAAATAACATGGGAAAATTTTTTTTTTTAACTTTGGAATTTTATAACTGGTCAACGCATTAGTGTACTGATAAGACCGGAACATATTTTTGTAGTGAATTGTACGCTCTACAAAAAAGGTCTCTTGTTCTTTTTCGATAAATCTAGCTATTTCCAAGTTGGTGTATTGGTTATTGATGGTAATTAATCATGACTAACTTGGAAACAGTTGGATTCATCGAAAAATACCAAGATACCTTTTTTGTAGAGCGTACAATTTTGAACAACAGTACTCATGCAGAATCTTTCTAAGTAGATTAATTTTCGAGGTATAAAAATCGAAAAGTTTCACAAGACCAGTTCCCATGTTATTTAAATGGGAAATAGAAAATCACGAGGAGGCATCTCTTAATATTAATATTAAGATCTCAAAACTTTGACAGCATTTTTTTTTTCGTCATTTGGAACAATATTTTTGACTAACTCTTTGAAAATGAAAAATAGTCGATTTCTTTGAAGCGGTCTATTGTCCATGCCTTAAGCTAGATTCAATTAATATTTTCAAAAATTTCTTTTATCTTCTTTATAATGAAAGAACGAAAATGAAATAATAGTGGTGAATAATTATCAACGATTTTAACCAGTTCATACAAAATCAATAATTTCAAAAAATCTACGTAATATTCCTCGGAAAATTTTCCGTCCTTTCTAAGGCTCCGTACCTACACTATCGCTACTCACCAACCCCGCGCCCTATACCTATAACATATAACCCAGGGTGTGTCTAAACCTGTATAAATCATCTCGGTCGTACATCACCTCGAGCTTCGTTGTATCCTGTGCCCACACCGTACGTCGTATATTGTATTATATCCAGTGTTCCACTCATATAGAGTTGGAGTAAGGTTACTTTGCACGTGCCCGATATATATACGGTCCTCGACATGTGTACATATATATATATATATATATATATATACCTATATATGCGCATTGTCAACCCTTTTACCTTATACCCCATTTCTTCACCTCCTTATCCTTTCGTTTTTAAACTTATTGAAAAAAATGGTTACAAAAAATAAAAAAATAAAAAACGAAAAAACAAAAGAAAGGGAAATACTAAAATGAAATGAAATAAAGGGAAGGTAGGGATTACAGGTCTGTCACTTATATAGTTATATAGTGTCAAGTTTTGTTCGGGAGTATAAGGAGTTCATGGACAAATGAAGGTGGCAGGATAGTTTATAGTTCCCTCGTATAACAGATATATCCCGTATAGCCGTTGTCGGATAAGGGATGTTACTATTCTCTGCAGCCCGGAGGACCTATACACCGACATATATACATATACATATACATATACATCATATACATACTTACTCGGTTTTCTTATTTTTCTTGTATTTTCCTGTATGACAAAGGGAGAATATTCTTACGGGGTCGCAGTCCTCGGTATCGGTAGCTATATCGATTCCCGTTATCGCAAATGAGACCACATTCATATCCTTGACAACATATCGCGTCCTCCAATACCCGCTGTGCGCTACTAGTCCTATTTTTCCTTTCCGTTTCTTCCCAATTTTATTCCATTTTTTTTTTCTTTTGTTTGTTTGTTTTTTTTGTTCTTATTATTCTTAAGCTTGAACTACCATTCTTTTTTTGTTTTTACTAATTTGTAAGTTTTTTTTTATAGTATTTTATTCGCCGATTTTGATGCAACCAATTTAATTTTCGTCACACTTCTTTTCTGGAACTAGGCCGAAAAAAATAAACTAAAAATAAAAATAAAAATAGATGAATATATACGTTCTATTTTTTTTTTTTTTTCTAATACCGAAACGCGAATGTTCTTTGTTTTTCAAAAATACTGTAGAAATGAAAGTGTCCCTTGTATTATACCTGTCGAGAATCAATTCCATCGCAATTCCTTCTTCTCGCATCAGACACTCAATATCGCTTCTACGATTCTCCAGGGACGAGACTACGAAAGATACTATCCACGGGTCGTCTGATTTTTTCGTTTTTTTTTCTTTTTATCTTTTTTGACTTGGATTGCTATTTTCTTTATTCCTTCACGTCTCCGTCATCCGTCACTTGGTTTTATCAGAGTCTAAAAATGAATTGAATATATACCTAGATATATACACGATCAATGATAAAAAGAAAAAATTTATGAAAAAATGTAAATCTAAGTTAAACTAAAATTTATTTAAGAAAAAAAAAAGAGTACACGCTCTAGAAGTGAAACTTCTTACTTAAGACTTAAGACGTAAGACGTAAAACTTAATACTTAAGACTTAGACTGTGACCGTATATTTTATACAGGCATACGTCATATGTACTTGAAAATTTTCGTTACCCTGCAGCCAAAAGAAGTTTCATTTAAAAAAAAAAGTGTCTAGTGCTTGTTTCGATGGTTGTAATTGTTTAGGAAATGTATGGAGTTAGGAACTGAAGTGCAGGTAGTGTACTCGAATGAGAGGCTGACACCATAAATTCAATAACATTACCTCGAGAGCAACTTACGTTAGCTACCGTTAACGAACCGTAAATTGACCCGTTTGAATTGGTATCGAATATTATCATGCTGTGGAATCGTGTAAATTGGGAACTGGGCGAGTCCGTGATATGCAAATCCATCGACCCTGAATCCCTCCACTAACGTTTAATTATGGGTAACCGTTAAATTTCAAATTCCCATTACCTGACGCTCTGATTGCCGTTTAATCAGATCGATGTGTTATTGTTCGATTTTCAATAAACTATACACGTATACAAATTTTATTAAAAATATTAAACAATCATGGAAACGGATTTTTTATCCCAATATTTTTGTTATTTTTTTCTTCTTTCTTTCGTGTTTTTTTTTGTTTTTGTTTTTCAAATTCAATGGCTTGAATTAAACAAGGTAAAACGCGATAATTTCGCTGGTAGGTTATAGATATGTATATACCTGCAACGCGAGTAGCTAAGTGTACTTATATTGCCCTGGCGTAACACGCCATAGGAGCCACGGTGTAACGGCTTGCATCGCGGATTGTAATTCCCGCGGTTTTGTTTCGCCATATTTTAATCTGTTATTCTTTTGTTTCCCGCTTAACGAACCTCGTTTCCATTTATCCAAACCCTGCTATTACCAGACGGAGCCTTTCTTTGCTCAAGATTCTTTACCCATTACCGGTCTCGACGTATTATATGTAGAAGTATACATATATATAGATTTTATATAGGTATGTACCTATAGGTATAATGTACAATTATTTCCTTTGTGAAACAAGACCCAAAAATTTACTCGGTATATTCATTAAATTTCCGTATGTATTGAAAATAAACTGAATTCTGGAAACCTGAATCAATTGATTTGTGTAATTTTTTTTTTTTTTTTTTTAATTACAGGACAGAATTTTTCCCAGAAATTTGGTCGCAGCTCTTTGATTACATGTGTACTGTATACAATTAGTCGTAGTTAGTATTTCTCTGCGATTGGTTAGACGCTGATTATTAAATTAGTCTTTTATTTGTAGATTTATAAAAAAAAAATATGAAACAAAAAATTATTGTTTTTCGTCATTTCATGATTATTTTTTTGATGAAAAAAAAGGACTATCGAAAGGAAAGCGAACTATATACATAAGATGTAGTTAGATTTTAAAAACGACTTATAGACGTCATGATCATCCTTTCGTTTGTCTATTTTTGTACGTTTAGAGTCGAAGAAATTGATTTAACGATTAAAAAAAAAATCAGGAAACCGGTTGACCTGTGGGCCAACCCGAGAACTTCCCGCTGTGTTAAATACGTTACAATCAATTGATACTATTGTGTTTATAATAAATTAAAGAAGGTTATAAGTACAATTAGCTTTCCCTATACAAATCTTTTTTTCTTCAATTTCTATTCTTCGAATAACTTTGAAACTACTCGACCGATCGATTCCAAAATCTAATCAGATCTAAGTCTTGATGAACCCTTTCGATCGCAGCAAGAATCATTCGAATCGGTTAATTCGTTCCAAAGGTATCGTACGACAAAAAGAGAAATTTTTGTCGTGCAATATCTTTTGAACCAATCGTTCGATTTTCATGAATCTTGCGGCGATCGAAAGGGCTATCCAAGAGCTAAGTCTGATCAAGTTTTGAGACTAATCGTACGAACAGTTTAGTAGTATGCGCTAAAAACATGAAAAAAAAATTGTTTTTTAATTTTTATTTCTCGCATAACGTTGAAACTACTCGACCGATCGACTCCAAAATCTAATCAGATCTAAGTCTTGCTAAACCCTTTCGATCGCCATGAGAACCATTCCAATCGGTCGATTCGTTCTAAAGATATCGTACGATAAAAATTTGTTTACACACATACACACATACGGACGTCCATCCAAAAATAGTCAGAATAGCTTCCTAGGACCCCAAAACGTCGAGATCTGATGGAAACTGGATTTTCGAAAATCGGACCGAAACCAATAACTTCCCTTTTTTATAAAAATTTTCAATTTTCATTGCGGGAAGTTAACAAGAAGAACAAATATCGACAAAATTTCACCATCTTATCAAAATTTATAATTGCGAGCTATTCGTTTGATACAAAAAACAGAAAAAAAAAAACAAAAGTATCTAATTTCCGATCTAAATTCATGACGTGGGGTTGCGGAGGTGCGTTGTAAAATTTGAAAAATGATAAAAACATTATGTATATATACATATTTTTTTAATTTTTTTCATTCATTTTGAAGAAGGATGGAAATAAGAGAAAATTGGATTTTCATATATATATAAAATTGGCTTCTATATGGAAACAAATAAATTTGTATAATAAATTGGCCTAAGTACCTGAGAACAGTTCGCATTAGCGATATTGTAACGGTTTCTTTTATATAGCTTATATATATATACGTATTGTTCGCGGATGTAAGTATATTAGTATATACATCGTATGTATAATACATATATATATATATATATATATATATATATATATATATATATATATATATATATATATATATATATAAAATATACATGTGTACATATAATTATAAAAATATTTCACGTTCTAATGATGATTATATAACAAACGAGCACACGGGTTAGCGGGTGGAAAAATAATACTTAAATATATATATATATATATATATATAATATATGTATAACACAAAGCTTCCGTGAGAGAAAAATTTGTTACCGTGGTTAACCGTAGCTCTGCATCATGCAGACGCCCGCAACGTGCGGTTCTGTACGGGTGCTCATTATTTTTATTTTAACGAATGAATTGTCCGTATACATATATATTGTAAACGAACGGATTCATTAATCGCTTAATTAATACAACAATTAAGATTCTCACGGGATTATACGTATGTGCGGCAGCTGTTGTATTTACGTTAATCACGCATCCGCATCCAGAAATTATTTATATCCATGTATATGTAAAAAGAAAAAAAAAAAAACAAAAAACAAGTAAAGAAAAAAACTGAAACAGTAACAATTTTTCATGTCAGTCCAATTACCGCGGTTTTTATTATTAAAAAAACAAAAAAAAATAAAAAAATATCTCGGTTACCTGTTGGACTATGTGAATAAAAATAGAAAAAAATAACTTCGACAGCTACGTAGGTATATAACCATTTATCAGTTCTCTTCATATAAAAATGACAAAACCTTCGTCAGCTTCTTATACGTTAAAGATCATGACTAAAAATGAATAGCAGAAAAAAATTCATTGTACCTACTCTGCAGCATCAAGCTACAGAGACGTTTTATTATAAATATACATACACACATTCTCAGTTGAGAATTCAACAGATTTATTGACCTTTGTTAAATCTCGTGCTCGCAACGTGAGTCTAAAAATTTCTTTGAAAAGAGTTACGTTATTTAAAGAGGCGTACAAAATTGGTCATCTTAAATACGACGACGATCCCCAATATGTATATACGTTGACTGAAAATCAACAGTCATCACGTTTATAAAGTACTTTTTATCTGAATGGTAAACAGAACTGCTTCAATTCGAAAGCCATCCTATTATTATTCAATATTATACAAATCTCATCCGCCAATTATGAATTTAAAAAATTGTTTAAATTGAAAGAAAAGCATCACGTTTATTTAAATAATACTTTTTAACATTCCCCAATCACCGAATTAACTTCAAGTATAAAATTATACCTGTATATAAGGTACGTGGTGTACTTTTCACTCGCGAGACGTTGGTTAGTTCAATTGGCTTATCTCTACCGGTGTGCTATCAGGAGAAGTTTGAGGTAGATAGTATAAGAGTGGTGTTGGTATAGGTACCTATAAGGATACTATACCAACTTATCTAACGGAAATAGAAAATTGGAAACTCTCGTGTAACAGTGGCGCAAAGGTGTTCCCTTAATTAAGTTTAATTAACCATAAGCTTTTCCGGAGCTAATCTTTCCCCATCCCCCTCTCTTCTTTTCGTATAACGAAAGGTTAACGAGATATATGTATAGTAGAATTTATTTAAAACTGGATTTAACCACGAAAGGATATTCCCAACCTCTCCGCGGACTCTAAAAATCGAAACTTAGAGAGATTCGGAACTCTGACATATATCGAATACCAAAAAGAATAAGAATGAGAGAAATCTATTATCCGAAAAAACGAAACCACTATAGAAAATGAGGAGATAAATAGACTATTGTCCTTATAATAGAGGGCTAATAGTCGTAGTGCTATTTATCCAGGTCAATTGGTTGGAAACTGGAATTAGTGGCTTCGAGTTCAACGTGGCGAAGTCTGCAGTAGACGATTGTGTATGTGAGAAGGTAACTAAGTGAGAGGGAGCGAGAGTGAGAGAGGGAGAAGAAGTAAAGAGGGAAGAGAGGAGAGAGGGAGAGAGAGAGAAAGAGGCAGGGATCGTGACCATCCATTTCCCAGCGATTTAGGAGCCCTCCTCCGGGACATCGTGGCGCTCTCCAATTAGGGAGGACGCGGGTCCGCGACTTGTTTCGCAAAATTGCCGTGTTCGCGTCCACGAAAACATTTCCGTTCCTGCTGCGAGTGATGGATGTAGGATTCTCACGAGGCCACAAAGACTGATGATGACGTGCACCGTGCTCGTCGCCCTCTCAACGATACGTACATAATATACCTGTACAAATATATGTATACCCAGTTACGATTTATATGCATAATATACATACATTACAGAAATTTTTACATTACCTTATGATCTTCAGGACTTCTAAAACCCCCATATTTAACAACGATTATTTTTCATTATTAAATTTCAAACCAAAGATATAGGGGCTTCTCTTTCTACTAAATAGCCAAGGACTTTGCCATGGTGGTTTATTATAGAGATATTATAATAGGATCAAACAATACACGAAATTTAGGAAGGACACGAAACTCGAGACTCGTTGGTAAGGTCTGCGGGATTACAGATTTGGTTTTCCTACAGGAATATAGAGGTTGTCAAAACCGATGAATGGCATAGCTTCTTGTACCTTTCTTACTCTTATTCTTATACTTATTATTTTAACGAGATAATACGATTAGTTAACGATAATCACAGTAACACGTTTACAGGATTAGGATCTCAGACGGTTATTTATATAACGCAAATAAAATTTTTCATCTAGTTTAAACTTCACCCCATATAGATATATAATTTATATTCCCTCCTCGCGTTATAGGCCAATTAAATTTGGCAAAATTTTAATCGCGATTTTTATCTTTTATTATACGACAATTTGGATGAAGTAATTTTGCGATTGTCAGAGTAGGTAGTACGTAGGTATTAGAGAAGAAATGGAAAGGGGGATACGATTCCTAATTTTCAGACTCACGGTAGATTCCAAATCGATTTAATTCGTTCTCTTTCGCCTCATTGCTTCACAGGAGGTTCTGAAGGTCGACGTATAATTGGCATTGGCTCGATTTGCCATTCTACGATACGCCAAAAATCCTCAGGCATTTGTAAAAGAATCTTTTTTTTTTTTCTTTCTTTCTTTTTTTCTACTTATTCGTTACCTCTTTCAAAGCTTTCAAGGGATCTACAAAAACAGCTAACCATTTTTTACCACTTCACAGCAGTCAGCTATAGGTACATAAATATAAAGTATACACTTCGATCGTTACGCTTATTTTCTCTACAAATTGTACAGCCGTAGGTACTTGCTCTAACTATAATCCAAGAAACGAACAAGATAAAAATGAAAAAAAAAAATAAATAAATAAAAATAAAATACAAAGGATAAAATAAGGAAGAAATATTATTTGCACAGCTTGAATCGCGCGCGAGGGGGGTTTAAAGTAGAACCTAGATAAACGGATGAATAAATTAAAAAGAATAAAAAATATATCAGGTATACGGACGGGATATTTGTAACGCGGTTTTATTCTCAGTCACGTTTTACCGAAAATTTTTAAATCTCTATTTACACACGAAAATTTCTATTTAAATTAGTAGATTTATTCGATATGCCATTGAACCGAGATAAAAGAGTTAGTTTTATAGCAATAAGTTGAATCTATAACGTCCGTTCTAAACTTACTATTGCACCTTAATTTTTTTACGTCAATTTTCTTCATCGATAATCAACGGTTTTTAACCATTTATTTGTCAAGTATAACTATCGTTAACCAGCTCATTGGTTTCTCGATATTTCTTGTCTTCTATATTAACGTTGGTCAATTCTCAAACTTTTTCATCTTCAACTTTAACTCCACTTATTACTCGTCTTTATAGTTTCCACAAATTACTTATATTTATATTATACTCACTTCTTATTGAGACTTGAAAATTTGATAAAAATTGTAAAAATTTTTACAATTAAAAATATTTGATCTCTCTTAAGATCGAGGGAAAAAAATTAGTTGAACTTACGGAGAAGTTATCTTGACTTTGTTTCTTTTTACAGTAACGGTATAACTTCGCAAGTATAACGGATACGATTAACTTATGTTAAATAAAAAGAAAAAAAAAAAAAAACATTACGTACATTTTCTTCCTATAGCTTGAGCTGTAAAATAACCTGATTCTAATTGACATGGCTTACGATAAATGTCATCGTGAGAGACGGATTGTAGTCATAGTTAACTATTCGATAACCGGTTGTATGACGGTGATCGTTGAAAAGATCGAGATTGATTGATCCCATGGGATTCTAAACGTGCTTTCATCTAATCGGTCAAGAATTTTCCTGCATCAGTGTCCCATAGCCATCGGGTGTAATTGGATCTCCCGTTATTGAGCTACGGCCACGACAAGTTTTAACTTCACTAACAAAAGTGGTTAGACAGAATTTTTGGATTGAAAAAAGTATGATGATTCTTAGAAATGATCATTCGAATGTTAAAATTCGGTTTCAATCTAGCCAAAGAATGTTGGAAAGAAGTTTAACACGTGAGTTCACTCCGGCATGATCACGTCTATCAAAAATAAGTTTGGTAGCGTTGAATCGATGTCGATTTTACCCTGTTCCTACATCCTTTACACTCTTCTTCGTTTTTGGTTACGATCTTTTCTTCTCTGGTTGTAGTCAGCATCTTCTTATTCTTATTCCAGTTCTTTTCCTTCTTCTTCTTCTTCTTCTTCTTCTTCGTCGTCGTCCAACGGGAAATAAGTTCACCGTGAGATCGTTACGTGCCAAGAAAACTAGAGGGTGGTTATATACGTGGAGAGGGATGACGAAGCGATAGAAGACGTAAGACGACTTACTATATATAAGCTATATACCATGGTATAACGGTACTGCAAACTCAATATGGGCCAATCGACGAAGATCCAAGCTAAGGTTGGCCAATCAGTAAGCATATTTAGGGAACCGCGTTGGCATGGCATGGCGGTACCTCGGGGCAACCTGGAAATGTTTCGGACGTGCTTGAAATTCCAAAGGCTAAAAGCGCGTGGGTATAACTATACGAAACTTCCCTTCATTATCCACAATTCGTAGGTCCTGATCCGGGACTGCCCTACCCAGCCCTGGGCTTCAAGCAGACATCTGCAGCCTGCTGGTATGGTGGTAGGAATTTTCATTCTCTTTCCTTATTCTATATCCCTAGACAGAACTCCTGAGGACGCAATTTGCAGATTGGCTATTTTCTTTGATCATTTTTATCAGCGTGAATGTCCCCCAATGAACGCCGAACGATGCATTATTTACGAAGGTTACTACCAGTCCGGTCCCTATAAGTCTGGGTATATATGTTACTCTCATACTACCTTACGTAATATCATTCTCGCTATTCTCTATGGACTGGTCACTTCTTACAGTTATTCGATACATTCGTACGTGACTTCGACTCCCTTCATTCGAGTTTGACAAACTACTGACACCCTATCATCTTAGATAGATCATTAACTACCACTTTTCGAAACTGTCGAAGATCCGATCGTCGAGTGTCTATTTATGAAAAAAAAATTGGGCTTTTTAATTATGAAGAATTATGAAGAATGTGGACATTGAAATTTTTATTTTTGTTCAACAAAGATGAACTTGGTGTTGTCGAAAGGTTATACTTTCTATGACTCGTTCCATGATCCTCTTCATGAAACAATTACGTCTTCGAATATCGGTAACTCCGTTTCCAATATCTCTTTAAACTGATTTCTGACATTCGTGATACCTGGCGAGGTAACATGAACTCAATAAAATCGTATAAAATCACCAGAAATCTGAACATAACTGGTTGTACATCGTAGATACTAACTTATAGGATATATTTATATTACATTGTAAGATATAGAGTCAAAAGTTGTTCCCCCGGTGTTGGTGGAGAGATGTTAGACGTTGGGAGTTCCTATGTGCATGATGGGTAACTTTACAACGGAAACAAACCAGTCCCAGGGGCAGCAGACAGCTCGGAGACGTGCCCTGGGATATAAACTAACTTGGATAAAATGCCTTTCCGGCAACCAATCAGCGCTCGAGTATTCCTGAACATCAACCAACGGCCATCAACCTTAAGCGGCCGGTTTCCCAGGAGTAAAATAGCTCATTGAATAGCATAGTACGGTCAATCGAAGACGTGAGTCGAGCACTGATTCAAAGACGATCTTACAACGTCAAGTCTAGTCGAGACGAGACGCGTCGGTCACAACACGAAGACAAAACGACTGACGTCTGACGTAAGCGTCTGTCTACAAACCCTAAACCGCTCTTTTATTTCCTCCGTTTCTTATTCTACTGCTTTGAAAGATTATAAAAATTGACTTCGTCACGATTGAGAAAAACGGTCTTAAGTTTTTTTTAACTTCCCGCAATGAAAATTAAAAATTTTTATAATAAAGTCAAATTATTGGTTTCGGTCCGATTTTTGAAAATCGAGTTTTCATCAGATTTCGACATTTTTGGGTCCTAGGAAGCTATTCTGACTTCTTGGGTGGACGTCCGTATGTGTGTGTGTAATCAAATTTTTGTCGTACGATATCTTTAGAACGAATCGACCGATTGGAATGGTTCTCATGGCGATCGAAAGGGTATATCAAGACTTAGATCTGATTAGATTTTGGAGTCGATCGGTCGAGTATTTTCAAAGTTATTTGAGAAATAAAAATTAAAAAACGATTATTTTTCATGCTTTTAGCGCATAACTCCTAAACTGTTCGTGCGATTAGTCTCAAAACTTGTTCAGACTTAGGTCTTGGACTGCCCTTTCGATCGCCGTAAGATTCATAAAAATCGGACGATTGGTTTAAAAGATATTGCACGACAAAAATTTCTCTTTTTGTCGTACGATACCTTTGGAACGAATTAACCGATTTGAATGATTGTTGCGGCGATCGAAAGGGTTCATCAAGACTTAGATCTGATTAGATTTTGGAGTCGATCGGTCGAGTAGTTTCAAAGTTATTCGAAGAATAAAAATTGAAGAAAAAAAGATGTGTATAGGGAAAACTAATTATACTTATAACCTTCTTTAATTTATTATAAACACAATAGTATCAATTAATTGTAACGTATTTAACACAGCGAGAAGTTTTTGGGTTGGTCCACAGATCAACCGGTTTCCTGATCTTTTTTCTTTAAGCTTGTCTTATGATTTACTGTCTAGTTTTACTTTTTGCGTGCTTTTTTGAGGGGAAAGAACTTGTCAGATTACTCGATGGAAAGAGTTTGTGAAAAAAAAAAGTGTTAAAAAGCTTCGTGCGTTATTCTCGCGGTTTATTTTTCACGCAATATCTGACATCGTCAAAGAGTTTGGATTTCGGTAGGATCTGACACCAGCTCACCGGTACTAAGTCCGAAGGCGTATGATACAGTCTGGAGATTTCGACCCTGAAAGAAAGATCTTGAATGGGCGTGAATGCACCTTGTGGTAAAGCTGAAAAGCTCAGGAAGCTTATATATATATATATATACCTATCATCGAGGTGGACCTCGGTAGACCGAATCATCTTGAAGAGATCTTAAGATTCCAATATATACAAGAATCTATATCTATATATCCGCATATCTATACTTATTATATGTATATAATTCCCGAAGCGTCAGACATGGATTCATATCGAGTCCCTTGGTAGACGGTAAAGTCCTTGCCTAACGCAAACAGAATCGTGGTCCTTGGGAAAAGGTCTCGTCGTGCAGAAAGCCAGTAAATTCATATCGGCGACGGAAGATAGTAAAGGAGATAAAGGAAAAGAGAAAAAAAGGGGGTTGAGGGGGGGAAAGGGAAAGGGAAAAAAGTCGTCTTGTGGAGATCGTCGAAGCAGAGCAGAGACTTTGGTATCAAAGGATTAAAGAATTCTTTGGAGTTGGAAGAGGTAGGTACCGAATTTTTTCAAAGAGAATCCAATGACGCGCGGGCGTGGGTTAGTCTGCAGCTGGACCGAGAGGAAAATTTTAAAAGAGAATTGTCTCTTGTCTCATTTTATTTTCACTCCTTTACCTTATGTTTATTTTATTTTATTTCTTTCTCTTTTTTGTTTTCCTTTTTTCTTTTTATATTTATTAATTCATCGAATCCATCCCTACCTTTTCTATATCCATCTTTATATATAAATATATATCTCCCTCGCTCTGTCCGTCTGAGTACTCTTTATTCTTTGAGGGTGCGGAAGATCACGTGCGAGTGATTCACTCTGTAATTTTCCTTTCGACTGAGTTTCCGTCAAGGAAGAATAAAAAAAAAAATTTAAACAAAAAAAAAAGAAAAAAAAAAAAAAGAAAACTTACCGGTTACTCGACATTGTTTCGTCCTCTCGTATACGTATACAGATACAGGAAGAAGATGATCCGTACATCAAGATTACAAAACCTTAGTAATATTTTAATTAAAAAGTTCGTACGTATAACTCGACATGATAATTGGATTCTGAAAACAATGAAAGAATGAAAAAAAAATAAAAAATTGAAGATAAAAAAAGAAACAAAATTCGTTTATTAAAGTTAGTTAAAAAAAAAATTTTTTTTTTTTATATCACGTTTATAAAACAAGAATAAATACAATTTCTAACTGCAGTAAGTACTGGCATAGTATATACAAGTAGTCGTTGCTAGAGAACTGTTGAGTACAAATTTTGCCTCATTCTCTCATCGTCGTCGTCGTCGTCTTCTTGGCAGCAAATTATTCTCTGCCACATTATAACGAAGGAGTTGGGAAAACAGGCGAGTTATAGAGGATGATGAGGAGGAGGAGGAGGAGGAGAAGAGAGGAGAAGGAGGATGGTAAAAGGGGTAAAGAGGGAATGGAAAAGGGAAAATAGCAGTTGTTGTCCAAGGAAGTCAGATGGGTTGGGTTGTCGCAAGAGATTGCTTCTCGTTTGTATTCATTAATTTCAACTTTTGTTTTCGCCTTCGTGTTTAAAGCAACATGATTCTTTCATTAAGCCTTTTACTCGGTCGTTATCTGCGGCTGAAATTTTATAACAAACCAGCATAGAATTGTATAATACGAGTACATCTATGTATGTACGTACGTACATACATACAACCAACGAATCTCTTTTTCCCCCTCATTCATAATTTTTCTCTGTATCAAAGTTATCTCTTTCACATCTTTGTCTTAATAAAACTCAGCTATTTCTCATTATATTCTTACTTCATTTAACATTCATCACATTTATCAGCACAAACTCATCCGACTACTCGCAATCAGTGACCAAAAAAATAAAAAAAGAAGAATAAGAAGAAGAGGAAGAAAATAAGATAAAAACAATCTATTTAACACGTGATACAAAAATCTTGTGTTAAAATGAAAAGAAGTAAAGAAATAAAATAAAAATAAAAAATCTAGCTACTTGAAAACTTTCCTGAAAAAAAAAAAAAAAATAAATAATAAAAACGAAAGTATAAGAAAAAGAAGAAATATACATAATAAATGTATAATACATATGTACACGCGTTGCTGTATTAGGCCGGAAACTTTTTTCTCCCCGTACGGAAATATCATTTCCCCCTTTAGAAGAAAAGTTTTTTTTTTATTTATTTTTATTTATTTTATTTTTTTTTTTGTTTTTTTTCTCGTTCTATTTCGCCCACCACTTGGAAAGTTCTGTACGAGGGCGAGGCCGTGGTCTCAGCAATGTAGGTAAGCAAGAAGGTTCTTTTACGAGGAGAGGAGTTGAAATGTTATAAATTTACATTGTTCTCGCAAAACATCCTCGGCCCTTGGGCTTCAAGGAGTAAGTACTTCTCTAACATCGCCTTTACGTCGAACTAACGCAATGTGCAAGATGAAAAATAAGTCTAAACCACTTGAGACGACGCACAAGCTTGCGGGACCGACGATGTTTCTGCTAAAGTCCTTCAAGAGAAGAGTAAAGGCGAGCCCAAAGGAGCCAAGAGAATAATGGAACGTCATGATTCGTCGAGTCCCTCTCAAAAGCACCGATGTCCCTTATAGTACCCTATATATACCTACATGTATTATACTTCGTATATATGTACTTGTACATATGTATTTAGTGCACCTATATATGTTATAGGTAGGTACATACGTATGTACATGCATTTGCACAACCAAAACGATCAGACAGAAGCTCCTACTCCTGTAACTTGAAACTTGAAACGTGAAACATGAGACGATGCAGAGCAGTCCTTGATTAACGCCTAATGCATCCGTTAAATGAGTGAACAATACGTTTGTACGTTTTTTTCTTCACTTTTTTTTTTTACATATTATTATTTTTCTATTTATTAAAAGAGCCTGACAATGAGCGAGGGCTGTGGTTTAGGGGAATCCAAGTCCTCGTTTCGAGTGTATAAAATTTTCAAAATAAACTTTACCGAATATAAGAACTAAGCACGCGAGGCTTTGTGCAGAGCGGAGCGACGTAAAAGAAGAGAGAGAGAGAGAGATTTTAGCAATTATAATCGAGCTTCAAGTTTCTTTAGAAAACTTGCGACTCGTTGCAGTTTATAACGTTTAAAATATGGAAAATAAAAAATAAAAAATAAAAAATAAAATACGGGAATATCTACGCACGGGACTCGGTTTTATAGAGCCGAAGCAAAAGGGAGATGATGGGGATCAGAGAATCTTTTTCTTTACAATAGGTATAACCCGGTTTACCGTAGTTTGAATGAATTTTCTTATATAGGTATATGAAAACTTTTCACGGGATTTTGAATCGTACGACTCCATTCGTACATATATATTGCGACGCGTATAGGTATGCCTGTTGGTTTTTATATTTTTTCTTTCTTTTTTGCACGAATCGTCAACGTTAGAAGAATAATGATGATGCTGACGAATTATCATACGGTAAACGTATATATACAACTTCATGAGGTGAAATTTAAATACGCTGTTAGGTATACATATACTGCATGTATCTATATTCGTATATAGAAGAGAGAAAAAACGGATTTGAAAAGAATAGATAAAATTTTTTTCCATACGTCGGGCGTAAAGTTCGATTTTGCGCCCGCTTTACGTGCACAAAATTCAACTTTCCACACGTTTTAAGGAAAAATAAGGTTCGATACACGTGCGAAAGGTGATATTTACTTCGGGTAAAAGACAAAAAAATTTCCATTCGAAGTCGAAGAATGCAAAGTTTTGATAACTCGCGTTATTGGTATATTGAAAAAAAAAAAAAAAAAAAAAGAAATGGTTGATCTACGAATATTCTAGATCGTGAAGAGAAAGAGATAGAGAAAGAGAAAGAATCTTATGGGGTAAAAAATAATATAAAAATATACAGAAATGGGGGAGAACAGATGGTCGAACGATTAGGGATTGCGACCCCGACGAACCCGCGGGCTCGCTCGCGCGACCCTCGACTAAATCTGATTCAACGAATATCGCGCGAGCCGTATAGAACGATTTTTATGCTTACCAAGGCGAGACTAAATTGACCGTCGAGACGTCGGAATTTCACCCCGACTACACAATATAATAAAATACAATAGCGATGGTTTTAGAAACGAAAGACTAAGGGTGACCGTAAGAAATTCTCGAGATTTGGTTAAACTGATTAGGGCGAGGGTATAAGGACAATAAAAAATATATATTTCTTTTTATAAAGTTAAATTTCTACTGAGAATATAAATTTTTTTTTTTTTTAATTCTTTAAATTTCTCTAACTCCATCAAAAATTATTCAATAATCTAATGAACAAGCGGGCGTCAAAATTTTTGGTTTCAATTATACACTTTTATTAAAAAAAATCCGAAAAATTAGAAATCAAAAAATCAGGAAATCGATTGACCTGTAGGCCAACCCGAAAACTTTCAGCTGTGTTAAATACGTTACAATTAATTGACACTATTGTGTTTATAATAAATTAAAGAAAGTTATCAGTATAATTAGTTTTCCGTATACAAATCTTTTTTTCTTCAATTTCTATTCTTCGAATAACTTTGAAACTACTCGACCGGTCGATTCCAAAATCTAATCAGATCTAAGTCTTGATGAACCCTTTCGATCGCCGCAACAATCATTCAAATCGGTTAATTCATTCCAAAGGTATCGTACGACAAAAAGAGAAATTTTCGTCGTGCAATATCTTTTAAACCAATCGTTCGATTTTGATGAATCTTACGGCGATCGAAAGGGCTATCCAAGAGCTAAGTCTGATCAAGTTTTGAGACTAATCGCGCGAATAGCTTAGGAGTTATGCGCTAAAAACACGAAAAAAAATTGTTTTTTAATTCTGATTTCTCAAATAACTTTGAAACTATTCGACCGATCGACTCCAAAATCTAATCAGATCTAAGTCTTGATAAACCCTTTCGATCGCCATAAGAACCATTCCGATCGGTCGATTCGTTCTAAAGACATCGTACGACAAAAATCTGTTCACATACACACAGACGCAAACATATACGGACGTCCATCCAAAAATAGTCAGAACAGCTTCCTAGGACCCCAAAACGTCGAGATCTGATGAAAACTCGTTTTTCGAAAATCGGACCGAAACTAATAATATCCCTATTTTATGAAAATTTTGCATGTTCATTGCGGGAAGTTAAAAAAAATATATATTTATACTTAAAAATCGCATTAAATTTGGGTTAACAAAAATAATAAACTGGAAGATGATAAATTATATTCTACAGTTCCGGACGTATGGTATAAAATTTTCAATAATATACATAATTACTCTGATTTTCAAATTTGTGAATTTTTTAAATTTAAAAAAAAAATTTTTTTTTATTTATCTCTTCATTCACGATTACTATACTACAGGGTGTATCCACACATAAAGTTTCACCCTGTAATAAATACATTATTTATATGGACTTTCCGGTCGGTATGAGGTGCGCTCAACCAGCTTGTAGAATGCAGAGTATTTCGCATGTTTGCTGCAGGTTTACGTGTTCAAGCGTTAAAGGCACTTCCGTTGAATAAATTTACTATCTTATTTTTTCTCTTTCTTTTTCTTCTTTCTCTTTCTCTTTCTCTTTCTCTTTCTCTTTCGATTTGTCATCTCGACTTAACGTACCCATATCTGATGGGGGAAGAAAAAATAAAAAAAATAAACAATAAAAAATAAAAAATAACAAAAATACAGGGGCTCCTGGGATTAGAGAAACGAAAAGAAGAAAGAGACAGACGGAAGGTGCGAGGCAGACTGTCGTCTTTACTTCCGGTTTATCTGTACCAACGGTTTATGTTATTATCTCACGTCCACCTCTCTCCTTATTATTATCATTGTTATCATTATCTTGTTTTTCGTTTTTCTCCCCTTCGACCTAAACGGAGACTAAAAAATTGAAATTCGAAATGCGTGAGGTGAAGTGGGCCGTTATCGTAGCCTCCTTATATTCGGGAGCTAAACTGGATGTGCGTGTTTCTACCATTTGGTTAAGTTGTTTCGGGGGTTCGTTTAGGCTCCTTTTTTTCTTTTTCTTTTTTTTTTTTTTTAAGGGAAAAAACTCAGTTTTTCTTTCTTTATTTATTTTTTTCTTCTTTTTCTTCCCTACCAGAAAAATCTTTCTCTCTATCTTTCTCAATCTTCTTTTCTCTTCTGCAGAGTACTTTTTGCAGTTTGTTTCACAGTCGTTCGCTATATACTCGTTCTTGAGAATATGGAAATAAATTTTTTTTTTTTCTTCATTTTTTTTCTTTTTTTTCGCACGAATACTGCACACGCGAAATGTCGAAAATTTTTTCAAGTAAAATGTAAATATATACACACTCGACGCTTCTCGAAGGAACTAAGTATATTCTGTAAAAGTTTTCAACTTACGATTTTTATATTCACTTCTTTTGTTTTTTTTTTTTTTTATTTTTGTTTTTTTATCTTAGCATCTCTTTCCCACTTGGAAAAAGAAAAAAATAAAATAAACATTTTCACCATTACGATTTGAAGCGAAATTTTTTTATTGTAATTAAAGAAACAAAAAAAAAAAATTTTTTTTCTTATGATTATTAATATTTTCTTTTTCACTGACTAAATAAACGAATTAAATTTGTCCACAAAAATTTGTCGTGTTTTAGGTATAATAATAATAATAATAATAATAATAATAATAATATTATCTCATTATTTCGTTTTCGATTTCCTACGCTAAATTTCCCCGGAGTTGAAAACAAAAAAAATAAAAAAAAGTTTTCTTCAACGAATAATATTATGTCGTAACGTTCAGCTGAGCTGAAGACCTTGGGAAAAGCTCGGAAAAAAGCTCATCCAGATTCCAGCTAACCTTCCACGAAAACCAGAGCCTTTCGTATTAATCTCCTCGTACCTTATATACCGTTCCTCCGGGTCCCCACAACTTCTCTATTAATTTCCGAGCCCCGAAAAGACAAGAGAAAGTGGAATCGACGTGCCTGGACCAAAATAATAATAATAATAATAATAATAATGATAATAAGCAGAATTTTGGTACCAATAATTAAGAAAGACAATCAATGCGTGAATAAATTTCGACAAATGATTATAATGTTATGTAATTAATGATAATAGGAATATTATGATTGGATATATAATTATAATCTTTCGCCAAGATCTTGGTACTGCATATAGTATATAGTATATATATACCTTCAGTTGGATGTATAACCGCACGAAGAACAGCCTTTAAACTTTATCCCGTTAGATAAGAAAGCCGCAGGATCTTGAGACGAGGAGGTGGCTTTCAGAAAAGTTTCTCAACTGTATACTCGAAAGGTAGAATTCTCAGTGACCTAGTAAAAAAAAAAAGAAGAAAAAAAAAAAAAAGAAAAACGGTAGAACAAAAAAAAAAAAAATTGTAGAGCTTTCAGCAACTGGGTTATTTTCTTTTGAAACCACAATAATCAAGCCCTAGACGAAATATAGAAATAAAATTGAAATAGAAGAAGTTCACAAAATTTTGTCACGATTAATCTCGAAGTCCATTGTCGTCGCTTAAGACCCGTTCTGATTGGCTTTTGGGATCGTTACGCAACGCGTTTCGTGGTGCGGAATCGGTCTGAAGGAAGCAGTTTATGATTTAGAATTGGCATGAATGTGTAGAAGAATTTTAATCCTGTGTTATAGAGTCGCGATTAATGATCAATATTCGATTGTATGAATTAATGTATTCGATTGCAAAATGAGCGCTTGAAAAAAAAAAATAAAAAAAATAAAAATGCATTATCTGAAAGCTGGCTTTGCGCGCTTTGGTGAGCTAGTAAAAAATATAAAAAGTAATAGAAATATGGACGACTGTAATTGTCTATCGAAAATAAAAATGCCTTCAGGTAACGAAGCAAAAAAGCAAGAAAAAAAAAAAAAAAAGAAAAATCGAAACGGAAAAGAGACTACTTTCGTTGTGGTCCGCGCCGAATCTATGATCAAACAACTTCGAGCCGCTTAGAACACGCGAGATGCCAATTATTGTACCTACCTACCTACCTACTTTGGACTCCGAACTCCTTCGTCGCGCGAGAAAAGTTCAACCTTCTATTCTATTCGGGTATACCAGCTAGCCGAAATAATCTCTTGGCTACCTGGTCAAAACTTCGCGTGGTAGTAGGAAACTCAGTGAGTGTACTTACCTAGACCGTAATTGTCAGAAAACACGGAAGAGGAATAGAATTTTTATTCCTGAAATTTTTATTTGAGAAAAGATGATTTTTTTTACTTTTCATCAACTACGGTGATACAAGAAAAGTATTGGTTTTGGTCGAAAAGTGACTTTTGCTTATTTCAACGAATCTTCACGTTTTCGACCCTCGAGAATCCGAAAAACAGATTTTTAAAAAGATGTCGGTCTGTCTGTCGGCCTGTTCGACAAACTCGCGCAGTGATCGCAGAAACGGCTCGATGAAAAAATCTGAAATTCACAGGACTTTACAACCAAATGATGGGCATGAAAAATTTCCATGTCTTGTTTAATTTGAACTTCCGATTCTACCGGAAATGAATCGATTTTCGCTGTTTTACTGACAAACCTATACTTTTTTCTCTGTATTACCTTTCTAAATGTAAGAATATATTCTTCCGAGTTGAGAATTTCATATATATAGGGCATTCCTTGCCAATGATACGAAAAAAATTGTAAATATACCCAGATCGAATTAGAATGAATGCACTGTATAAAATTGTTGTTTGTCAATATATAGGTCGATCCTTGCCAATGACAAGAAGAAATTGTAAGTGTACCCAGATCGAATTGGGATTAAACACACTGTATGAAATTGTTGTTTGTCAATATATAGGGCATTTTTTTTCATATGAAATTTTCATTTCTGATCTTTTTTTCCGTTTTTTCATTACTTTTTTTTTATACTTTTTCTTCCCCTGACAAACCCACCCTTTTTTTTCTATTTAATAAAAAGTATTCCGAAAAACTGTTCTCCCGGCTTGTTTTTTCTGTAATAATAATAACTTTATCTGAGTCTTCCAAAAACCGAACAAAAAAAATATCACTACAAATTATTTCCGACCGAAAAAATCAACGAAAATAAATTTTTATAGACTCCAAAAGCTGTCCAAATTTGTCCATTGTGTATATATAGGGTAGGAATTAATCGAATGACCCTTCCCCTCGCTCTTACGATAATATAAAGTGCAGTGTGTCTAACCCCACTGCGATGGAAGGAAAGATAATTTAAATTAATCTATTTAAATAATTTCTAGTTAGAAAATTTAGTAATTGAATCGGATTAAGATTAATCGTAACCGCACTTATAATCAGCCTTTCTATTATTACCATATCAAATAACCTTTGATGTTTCAGGATATAGTGATCATGGATTGTGCTGTATCCGGTTCATGTACTACTTCCTAAAGTACATGCATACGGAACAGATCACTCCTCGTCATCCCCTGCAGGATTGGGATTACGATTTGATCTTGATCCTTCGTCGTAGACTGGAACTTTTTTCTGATCAAAAATCGTAAGTAAATTTATATACTATTTTACTTCCTTGATATAATCGAGCTGCAATTGTGTCAGGAATAGGAATGGATTAATTGGAGGTAAGTTCGTCTTAAAGTTACAAACTATATTTATCAACGTTTTCCAATATCATAGACGAAACCTATCGATATCGTTTTATGAGAAAAATTATGTGGTTTTATATGGGGGAGAGTAAGGAACTGAAAAGCGACAAAAATCAGTTCGTTAAAAGTTAGAAATTCGCTTTATGTGGGTATGAAACTTTAGGTTTTGAAGTTTCAGCTGTTTTAAACGATCCAGAAATCTTTTACGTCATATCTTCCTACATGAAACCGTAACTTTGAAATTTTCAATTCGTACCTCGATGTTAGGTAGATACACATTAGTACGTTAGTAGGATTATACGATCTACAAAAAACACGAGGTTACACGTTAATAAACACCACGAAAATAATTAAAACTAAAAACTATATACCTGTGTAAAAACATTCATTTATTTATTCATTTTAATGCCTTATATTAGAGAATAGGGGTGGTTGAAGTTGTCAAAGAGTTTGTTGCAATTTTTTTTGTTTCTAAATACGTGTGTGATACTTGGGGAAACCCAGCACGCCGTCAAGATAACGTAGAAATACTTCGCCTTAGGCATATATATATATATATATATATATATATATATATATATATATATGTACTATAGCTCAATTTCGAAATCGAGTGGATATAACCCGAACAAATAGCAATAACACAAATCAAGACAATACATATCCATTTAGAGTTGGTATAAGCGGCTATAAGGTCGAGGATCTAAAGCTCGTATTTGGCAGCTTGACGTTTTGGAATCGGTCTGAAATTCGGCAGGGGTTTTCTCGCCCGATAAACTATTGACCGGTATCGTCGATATTTTACAATAATCCTCAGGCATTAGCTCCAAATTGAGCGACGATGGAAATATATGACTTTGTAGGGTGCGCGGTGGTATATATGTATATATGTATGTAAGTATTTTTGGGGACAGATTTTCTTAGATTTTATATACCATTGATAACGATTTTCGATTCGACAAGAAATAAAAAAAAATTAAATAAATATCTGACTAAGAAATTTTATCGAAAAAGAAATTTTTTGCCTTTGTAATTAATTCTATCAATGAGTGATTTTAGATACTTTTGTATTTTCATATCTAGATCTCGTTGACGTTCTTTTTGACTGGCAATTTGATTCGTATCTGGAAAATCACCCCTCCGTCTATCTGTACGATGTTAAATATACACATAATCCCACAGCAGTCACCCTCCACGTGTCACGTCCGGCGTATAAATTCTAACTGACTATTACCGCTACAAGGGTGAGAGACCAAAAAAAAAAAAAAAAAAATAAATATATAAATAAATCGAAATGAAGCAATCAACGTCCTGGAGTAGGTACTTACCTACCCCTAAAGCTACGCAAATATCAACCTGCTTTGAACAAGGCAGCTGTTTACGTCAAAGTTGTCTTAATTATTCATCCCCTACGTGGAGTTATTTTGACGGAAATCATGTGGACGCACTTTTTTTTTGCGAACTGTCTAGTCGCGTCGTTTTGGAGTATAAAAATAAAAAAAAATACGTTCGAATTTCAAATTTTCCGATACTGACAATACATCGATTAAAAATTCTTCATTTTCTTCTCTTTTTACAAAAAAAAAAATCAGGACACCGGTTGACCTGTGGGCCAACTCGAAAACTTCCCGCTGTGTTAAATATGTTATAATTAATTGATACTATTGTCTTTATAATAAATTAAGGAAGGTTATAAGTATAATTAGTTTTCCGTATACAAATCTTTTTTTCTTCAATTTCTATTCTTCGAATAACTTTGAAACTACTCGACCGATCGATTCCAAAATCTAATCAGATCTAAGTCTTGATGAACCCTTTCGATCGCCGCAACAATCATTCAAATCGGTTAATTCCTTCCAAAGGTATCGTATGACAAAAAAAGAAATTTTTGTCGTGCAATATCTTTTAAACTAATCGTTCGATTTTGATGAATCTTGCGGCGATCGAAAGGGCTATCCAAGACCTAAGTCTGATCAAGTTTTGAGACTAATCGCACGAACAGTTTAGGAGTTATGCGCTAAAAACATGAAAAAAAAATTGTTTTTCAATTTTTATTTCTCAAATAACTTTGAAACTACTCGACCGATCGACTCCAAAATCTAATCAGATCTAAGTCTGGATAAACCCTTTCGATCACCATAAGAACCATTTCAATCGGTCGATTCGTTCTAAAGATATCGTACGACCAAAATTTGTTTACACACACACACAGACACACACATACGGACGTCCATCCAAAAATAGTCAGAATAGCTTCCTAGGACCCCAAGACGTCGAGATCTGATGAAAAGTCGATTTTCGAAAATCGGACCGAAACCAATAACTTCTCTTTTTTATAAAAATTTTCAATTTTTATTGCGGGACGTTAAAAAATCGTTAATGCGTTCATTAATTTCATCATTATTTTAGCTACAAGTAAAGTCGGTATAAACATTTTGCATTTTTAAATTGGTTTGGGGGAAAGAGCTGTGCATAATCTGTTCGTGTTACATTCATAAATGAGTGAGGCAAGCCCAAGGTAGGTACATACATACATGTGTATTCGGTTGATGATTTTTTAATGACGGTTAAACTGAATATGCATGCTGTAGGTCTAGATCCACAACTCACATGTAGTACATACCTAGGTATGTGGGTAGGTTGATGCAGGCATAATACATTAGAGCGGAATTTTTCTAGTGCTGTTATAATTATATTTCACAGCTGTAGAATTTTTAAGAAGTATTATATATACATATATATATACACATAAAGCTGCGGGCTGGAAAAGAGAAAATCGTTAACGAACTATCCATACAACCACGGAATTTTGTGTTCCAAATTTTATTTTTTTATTTTTTTTTTTTTTTATATCACGTACGTGGGTTCATACGTGTGAATTTTGTTTTTCCACTTTTTCAACGGGTCATATTATACCATGTTCGGGATGTGAAAAATCGATATATTTTCGACAGGCTTTGGCAACTAGGCTACATAAAGATTCTTCAATCTTACATCATCAGACCACCAGCATAAATCGAAGTAAGTTCTGCAAAAATGACACAAGTTAATTGTGAATTTAATAACGAATTAGCCATTTGTCCGATTACTCTATAATTTTTTGTACTTGTAGTCCATACACTTAGATCTGTCGTGGATAAGAAGTTATTAAAAATCTTTTTTCATTTGGCAGCAAAAATAAATCAAGAAAATCTTAATTTTAATATTTTTTAGTATACGGAATTTATAAATCTGAAAATTTATGTAAAATTGAATATTTTTTGATAATTCTAGTTCACACTAGATTCACATTAGTATCAAATAAACTCACGAAGTTGGAGCCAGCTTAAACTAAAATTGACTTTGAAATTGAGTCAACAGTTAAAATGTGTCATTCTTACAAAACTCATTTCAGTCTATGCTGATAGCCACATGATGTAAGATGCGAGTCTTTTTGACGTAGAGATTTGTGGGTGATATTGCGTAAAATAAAATCCAAAAATCTGATATTTGTGTATTATAATTACATACAAAAATCTGTCTAATTTTTCATATCCTGAACATAATACGTACCCCCATAATCCTTTCTCTTTAACTTAATAAAATCAAGAAAAAAAAATTGTACGAGACATTGAAAACATGAAACCCCCTTTTTTTTCTCATATCGTAAAAGTTAAGATCACAGAGAATGGGATTTTGATTCTACGAATTCGCTACTACCCTCGAAGACCAAATCACTCGACTTGCCAGCTTCTTTCTATCGTTTACTTTTATCCCGGATTCCCGTGAGACGTTCTGGATGTTACATACATGTAAAGGGATCTAGTAAAGGTATGTGATTATACGTATATATCTGTGTATACAGCTTTGTGTACGTATGTGTACCTACATATATAAATAGACAAGTTTACATCATCGATATATATTCGAGGAATAAGAGGAGAGAAAAGTTGGACCGCGATGATATGCCTAAGCAAATAAATTCGCGTGCTATTCGCTGTGGGGGATGCATATACACAAGTTTTTTTTTTTTTTTTTTTTTTTTTGAAAAATGAGAGGAAAGCAATTTCACTGTATACTGGCTGTTGGAAGGAAAAAAATTGAGGAACGGTGTAACGGTAGTCTGACAAATCGTATTATAATGTCCAAACGTCTCGTTTTGCTATATTCAGAGAGGGAAAAATTCTAGTGATCGATGAACTAAAAACGTGTAGGTAAAAAATTCATTAAAAATTTTTCAAAGTAAGTTTGAATTAGAGACAAAAAAAAAAAATTAGTGAAATCAAGAATCTCGATATTGCATCTAATATTTTTTCTTCAAAATCGTTTCTCTTATCGTCTGACACATTTAACTTATTTTTCTTTTTCTTTTTTTTTTTTCTTCACGATTTCGAATATCCTTTTCAATTTTCCTTCGACAATGATATCCTTTTATATTATATCCACATGAATATCGATATGTATATATGTATATACGTATGTACATATACCGTTAAGCCGAATAAATGGGGTTAATCAATTCAGCCCCCGCGATCCTGTACACAAGTATAACTCGAGGCAAATACCAACTCGATTCGCGGATCAGGGGGAAAACCCCATCCTTCCTTTCTTCCTTCCTTCCTTCCTTCCTTCCTTCCTTCGTCGATTAATCAAACTTTAAACGTCGCCAAATTCACTAAGCGATTGCAGGACTGAGAGAGCTGAGTAAAATAGATGGGCCAGGTCTTAGGATGTCTGTATGCCAGGTGCGTACATAAAATATAGCTATCTTACCTTAATCCTTTAGCCAGTCGAAAATTCACGTTGATTATAAATAAACACGGTCAATATACCAGTTTGGGTCAAAGTTATCAATTTCTTTACGTCATTTTATTCGGATTAGGTAAAAAGTAAGAAAGAAAAATTAAAAAAAAAATCGTTGCATTTTAATGAATTTAATTTAATTATATTGAATTTTTTTGATTCTGATGATTTTTGGTCAAAACTAAAGAGAAACTCATATATAATTTATATATGGATGGATTTCACTCACCTAGATTTAGAATTTAGACGGTATCATTCCCGGATCGCGTTACTGACCCGGTAAAGAATTTCTGTCACCACGTTGGTTGGCAAATCGTTGGCAAATTTACATTAGCTGTGATGCAGCAACGTGCGGGTTGGTAGGTAGGTAAGTATATATATGTAGATAGATATTGCGGGACTGTCAGCTGAGGGACTTTGAAAGAGGATATCTTCAGTAAATATCTAGTTTCGTCTAATATACATATATAGGTATATATGTATACAATTCCCTTCAATTCCCTTCCGTGTGCGGTAAGGCTACTAAAGCGAAAAAAAAAATACAAAAAAAAAAAAACGGAAAGAATACAAAATAAAAAATATAAAACGTACCACTCAATCAAAAAATCTGTTTCTCTTTAACTTTCCGCAATGAAAATTGAAAATTTTCATAAAAAAGGGAAGTTATTGGTTTCGGTCCGATTTTCGAAAATCGAGTTTTCATCAGATCTCGAGGTTTTGGGGTCCTAGAAAACTATTTTGACTATTTTTGGATGCACGTCCGTATGTGTGTGTCTGTGTAAACAAATTTTTGTCGTACGATATCTTTAGAACGAATCGACCGATTCGAATGGTTTTTATGGCGATCGAAGGGGTTTATCAAGATTTAGATCTGATTAGATTTTGGAATCGATCGGTCGAGTAGTTTCAAAGTTATTTGAGAAATAAAAATCAAAAAACAATATTTTTTTTCATGTTTTTAGCGCATAACTCCTAAACTGTTCGTACGATTAGTCTCAAAACTTGATCAGACTTAGGTCTTGGATAGCCCTTTCGATCGCCGTAAGATTCATCAAAGTCGAACGATTGGTTTAAAAGATATTGCACGACAAAAATTTCTCTTTTTGTCGTACGATACCTTTGGAAGGAATTAACCAATTTGAATGATTGTTGCGGCGATCGAAAGGGTTCATCAAGACTTAGATCTGATTAGATTTTGGAATCGATCGGTCGAGTAGTTTCAAAGTTATTCGAAGAATAGAAATTGAAGAAAAAAAGATTTGTATAGGGAAAAGTAATGATACTTATAACCTTCTTTAATTTATTATAAACACAACAGTATCAATTAATTGTAACGTATTTAACACAGCGGGAAGTTTTCGGGTTGGCCCATAGGTCAACCGGTTTCCTGATTTTAAAAAATTTTTTTAACGTGTGTGAATGTCCTATCTAAAATATAAGAACAAAAATTTTCTTTTTCTACCAATTGAAGGAATAGATAAATCAAATAATAATCTATTATTTTTTGCAATTAATATCTAGCACTCGGAGTAGATACCGCAGTAATATAGGTCTTTGTGTTAGAGAGGAAACTCTTGAATTACAAGATAATGAAACTGGTACACTTGGTTAACCGCAACTAGGTAGGTACTACACATGTTATAGTCGCTAGAATGACGTAACGGTAAATTAGCGACAATTATTTACACGGAAGATTCTATAACGTGGATTTTCAACGATATAGAATAACATTTAGAAAATACGTTTATATATATATATATATATATATATATATATATAGGTATAGGTAGATATAGATACTTTTTACCTGGGGCTGATGAACCACAACTTGAAGAATGTTTACGGTCCGTTTACTGAATGACTGTCGATTCCATAATAATATAATACTGTTACATACGTATATGTATATAATATAATATATATACACAACTATACAGAGAAAATAGTTAATCGTAATTAACTATTTAAAAAAAGAAAAAAAAATGTATCTCCGAGAATAAGTATTGTATTTGTACACAGTTTGATTAATTGTGTATATACTTATACGTACCTAAAGCGAAATAACCGTGGTGACATTTTAACCGGGAAATTTTTTAATGACTTTTAAGCATTTCAAGATTACTTTTTTATATACATATACAAATAAATAACTGAGTAAATTTGTATCGTATTAGATTTAGGTGTTTATAGTAGAATATATATATACATATATATAGACGTATATTGTATAGGTAATATGTATTTACAACGGCGTCACCAAGCCGTGAAAATTTATCAAGTGGAATGAATCGAAATACCCTATAGCTACTACATCTATAGCCTTAATAAATTGCTTTATCAAGAGGGGAAAAAAAAAAGAAGAAGCAGAAGAAGAAGAAGAAAAAAAAGAGGGTTACTCAAAATTGAATAAGAACCATAATTAATTATTTTAGAATTGACTAAGAACAAAAAACATTAGAAGAAGATAAGAAGATGGTCTTATAAACGATAAGAGTAAATATGCTTGTTTGAATAGATTTTTCATACCTACTACATTTGTAAACTCGGATTTTTTGGGTGAAGAAAAAAAAAAAAAAAAAAAGAAGAAGAAGAAGAAAAAAAACCATAAAAATAATAAAAAATGAGAGTATACATTCAAAAGTCAATTTTTTTTCCAGGATTGGCTTGACTGTGACCAAAATGAATCTTGATTAAAGCGACAAAAGATGGGTTCGAGCAAAAGGTATATTCAGGAGAAATAAGCCGGCGACGACAACGATGGAAGCTAAGAGAACCATTCCGAGAATCATTTTCTCGTCCACTAACCATTTGGATCTCCATACATATAGCTTATAAGCTGCGTTGTTCATGCATGGAATTTTTTTTTTTTTTTTTATATATATATATTCTATTCTTCTTTCTCTTTCTCGTCTTCTCCTGTTCCAATTTTTTTTATTTTATTTGTTCTTTTTTTTTTCTTTCTCTCTCTCTTAACCCTCATCTTAAATTGGCCGAAACGTAGCTAGCGAATCGTCGTAGGATCCCGCGGGACTCTGGTAACCTCAGATGTCCTGGGTTTTTTGGAGGACCCGCCAAAAGAAAGAAAAAAAATAGAAATAAAAATATAAAAAATAAAAAAATCCGAAGAAAGAAGGAAAAGAAATAAAAAAAATTGCCTCAGGATCACGGGGGTAGGCAATAGAAGTAAAACCCTGAAAAGGAATGGGGGGGGGGGGGGGGGAGACTTTTACATTTTCTTAACATTTCACACGGCCGTAAGGATCCTCTGTCGAGTATATACGTATATAGGTATAATATGTGTACACAGACATATATGTAGTATCCCGTTGTTGAGGAGAATATACATGTACAGTATATATGTATATATGTATATGGGGAAACTATAATTTCATGAATATTCAACAACTTTCTACGCTATATAGCTTCGGGGGTCAAGTGGACAATCCTCTTAAAAGATATACAATTTATATATACCTATATATACGTATAGGTATGTATCTACATTTGGAAAGAATTATATTGCGCGGTTGTTAGATACGGCAAAAACGTCCTCAAAAAATTTTATAAAAAAAAAAAAATAAAAATAATAATAAATAAATACAACACGTTATATAACGATAGAAATAAATACTTATAGGTGTCAATGAACTATATCGATGCTATAACTAATATAAGGCCAAAAACCAAAAAAAAAAAACAGAAGAAAAAATTGCGCAAGTCATTCTCTCTCGAGTCCGAAGTTCGATCGTTCGAGTCACTCGACGTAATCACAGTTCAGTTTTCTGTTACCTTTTCGATTCTATTTTTTTTTTTTATTCTTCCCTTTTCTATTCTTTTCTTTCCATTTCTTTCTTTCTTTTTTTTTTTGGTAACCTTTACCTTCTTCATCCTTTTTTTTTTTTATTCTCTTCTTACTTTTTTGGTCAAGTTTTTGTCCCTCGATGCACTCGCTCGATATTGTTCCGACGTTCGTCAAGGACTCTCAAACCGCTTTCGAAGACATACTCGAGGACGAAGGACCTCGTTTTCTCGAGAAGACGTGCGACGACTTTGAGAAAGTGTTTTTTTTTTTTTTTTATTATTTTTGTGTTTTTTTTTTAAATTTATTAACCATTACGCGGAGATAAAAATTATCTATCACACTCGTCGATTTCAAAAAGGATAAACAATATACCAATTCTGTAGGTACTATTCTCGTATACATATACCCCAAATTTTATTAATCGACATATATCTCACAACTTTTTCGTACATTAATCAAATAAATCGTAAATCTCGTTCTCTTTAAACTGACCTGACCCTTATCATATGAAAAATATACTTCTAGAAAATTAGGAGTCCGAAGGTAAAATCAATTCCTTCAGAGAACTGCGTAATCTGTTTTCCATATCTGACGTTGGCAGCGATAAAATAGGTTCAAATATATACGCCGGGTGATTTGTGTGAGAGTTTTACCCGCGATGATTGAAGGTTTTTTTCCCATTCGCAATCTGTTGAAATATCGAAATTTTTCACTCTAACATTTTATTTCTATTGCAGGTTGAAGAGAAAAAAAAAATGAAAAAAAAAAAAAACAAAAACAAAAAGAATATGAGAAATCAGAGAGAGAAGAAAAAAAAGAAATTCAAAACTTAAAAATCAGTCACCGTATATACAGTAAAAATCTTTCAAATATAGATTTTCCCAATTGTTCGCAGATAACTCGACTGTACACGGTGCAGTTTCGTACGTTATTGGTAAACCTGTAATCCTCCGAAGCCAGTAATGGCAAGTGAAACGTAGACGAGGGATTTACGAACAAGACGATAGAATAACGTGCTTACCGATGTATCCGATGTCCGATAACAAACACGAGAGAAACCGTACGGTCTGAATACTTTGAGTATAAGATTTGTGCTCTTTTATTACAGGGAGAAGATTGAGGATCGTTTAGAATTTTTCGAGGAAGAAATGGGTTGAATTTTCTAGAAAAAAAAGAAAAGCATTTCAAATTGATACGAAACAAATTCGCCGATTAATTTATAAGATTGAATTTATTATCGTCTTGTGCAAAAGAATTTTTTTTTTTTTTTCTTCTACTTTTGTGTTCGGGGATATTTGTAACAAGGTAGTAACCTGCCACGAAACAATAACATTTTTCAAATTTATATCGAAACGCGTCTCGGCACATTACGATTCCAAACACGCCTCGGAACTTTACGACACATCGCATAGCACATCTAATATTCAACCAGCCAGGCTTGTTCCTTTTTACTCTCTCTCTCTGTCTCTTTCTTTCTCTTTCTCTCTTTTTTTCTTTCTCTATTTTGCCCCTCTTTTTCACGTAAACAAAAATATCACCGACCATTTTTATCTTATGGCGTTTCTTGATATCCGTCGATATTTCTCAGCGATATTTCTCAACGTATATACACAGCTGCAGCCTGCGAACTCTAAAGAAAGAGATAGACATAGAGATTCGGTAATTTACTATTTCAACATAAATTTATCGACTTTATCTACACTCAACGATTTCACGTAACAAAGCGATAACATAACGGAAAGTAAAACAAAACAAAAGAAAACAAGTCGGAAAAACAGTTTTTCGGAATACTTTTCATCAAATAGAAAAAAAAGGATGGGTTTGTCAGGGGAAGAAAAAGTATAAAAAAGTAATGAAAAAACCGAAAAAAAAGATCAAAATTGAAAATTTCACATAAAAAAATGCCCTATATATTGACAACAACAATTTCATACAGTGCGTTCAATCCCAATTCGATCTGGGTACACTTACAATTTCTTATTGTCATTGGCAAGGATCGCCCAATATATTGACAAATAACAATTTTATACAGTGCATTCATTCTCATTCGATTTGGGTATATTTACAATTTTTTTGGTGTCATTGGCAAGGAATGTCCTATATATATGAAATTCTCAACTCGGAAGAATATATTCTTTTATTTGAAAAGGTAATACAGAGAAAAAAGTATAGGCTTGTCAGTAAAACAGCGAAAATCGATTCATTTCCGGTAGAACCGGAAGTTCAAATTAAACGAGACATGGAAATTTTTCATGCCCGTCATTTGGTTGTAAAGTCCTGTAAATTTCAGATTTTTTCATCGATCCGTTTCCGAGATCACCACGCGAGTTTGTCGAACAGGCCGACAGACAGACCGACATCTTTCTAAAAAGCTGTTTTTCGGATTCTCGAGGGTCGAAAACGTGAAGATTCGTTGAAATTGGCAAAAGTCACTTTTAGACGAAAACCAATACTTTTCTTATATCACCGTAGCTGATGAAAAGTAAAAAAGAGAAAAGACAAAATATAGAAAACAGTTCAGCTGGGGTTAAACGGCTACAGGAATTATTACTAAATCGTCAGTTTCATACGCGACGCCGTGATCCTCCCGTAGCTAACACGCGGATATATATATATATACGATTTGCATCTCGTCCTCGATATTCAAAGCAGGGTCGATCGAGTCTACGGTTGATTTGCCTCGTTTTATCTAGAACGAGAACCCCCCGTCGTTGCTATAAAATTGATTATAAATTGGACCGGGTTCGCCTTGGCAGCGAAACGCTAGGACATTTGTCGGCTCCGTATGCATGGGACCGGATCTATTATGCAGATCCAGAGAAGATTCTGTGGTACCACATCGCATATATCCACCTTGTACTCCTCTCCGTCATATATACACCATGCGCACGCTATTCTAGTTTATTTTATTTCGTTATTATCGTCCTTCGCATATGACCCTCTGCAATTAAAATACAACCAAACTGATCTTTCTTGTATTAATTATTATTTCAAACGTTCGATTCTTTCAGAATTATGCAAATCATGTTAAATTTTATATAAACCATAAGTTGGAGGTACCTACAGTGAATGTTTTTTTTTTTTTTTTTTCGTATAAAAACCGAGCTTGGAGCTACAGGTTTGTTCAGTTTATTTATTATTTGTAAAAAACTATTTTTTAGTGGGGCTTTAAAGACCTTAAGGTCGTTAAAATGAGAATTAAGATACGAGAGACGAAAGACAAATGAGATAGGAAAAAAAAAAAATAGAAGATGAATAGAAAAGGAGTAGAATTAGATGGGAATAAATTACCCTGACCTTAAAACGTGTTTTGAAACTTTGTGTATATCTATAGATGCCTGAAATCGAGACACCTGCTTCGAAAAAATGTATACGGTACCGCATGTATAGGTACGAGATATTTGAATTTGATTGCATTACGGAGTAGTGGACTTCTTGCCCAGGAGATACGTATACGTACGTAGCTGTACAGCAATTCTTTTCGAAGGCAGTGGATACAGGCAGGTATAATAAAAAGACATAGAGACGCGAGTACAATGCCTCGAGATACGTATCTCCAGTTACACTATAAATTAACTAGCTACCTATGGCCAAATTTGGTTCGGTTCAAAGTCTTATTTCAATCATTCTCGCAGCTTATCTTTATGACTAATACGCATGTGTGTATGGAGTACGGTGTTATACACAACCTTCGTCATCATATCCGTATACGTGAGATATTTTTACGGAGCTTGAATATAACGATAAAATTCGAATGATTTTGAAAATCGTTCAAACTGTGCTGAAATAGAATTGGAATGGAATAGAAATTAACAGAAATTTAAAATCTCAATAACCATGATTTCACAACCTTTTAAATAATTCTAATCATGATCGAGAGAGACTCGTTCGATTTTCTCTCGATACATTTGGCGAATTTAATTTATTGAATTAATCGAACACACGAGGCACGAATCAGTCGTATACTTTTTACTTTTCATCACCTACGGTGATATAAGAAAAGTATTGGTTTTGGTCGAAAAGTGACTTTTGATAATTTCAACGAATCTTCACGTTTTCGACTTTCTAGAATCTGAAAAACAGGTTTTTGGAAAGATGTTGGTCTGTCTGTCGGCCTGTTCGACAAATTCGCGCGGTGATCTCGGTAACGGCTCGATGAAAAAATCTTAAATTCACAGGACTTTACGACCAAATGATGGGCATGAAAAATTTCCATGTCTCGTTTAATTTGAACTTCCGGTTCTACCGGAAATGAATCGATTTTCGTTGTTTTACTGACAAACCTATACTTTTTTACTCTGTATTACCTTTCTAAATGAAAGAATATATTCTTCCGAGTTGAGAATTTCATATATATAAGGCATTCCTTGCCAATGATACCAGAAAAATTGTAAATATACCCAGATCGAATTAGAATGAATGCACTGTGTAAAATTGTTGTTTGTCAATATATAGGGCATTTTTTTTATGTGAAATTTGCAATTTTAATCTTTTTTTCGGTTTTTCATTATTTTTTTTATACTTTTTCTTTCCCTGACAAAACCATCCTTTTTTTTCTTTTTGATGGAAAGTACTTCGAAAAACTATTTTTCCGGCTTGTTTTTTCTATATATCTTCGCGTTTGTACATTGACAAATCGCAATCAATCCAGAAAGGCACGACTTTGATAAATAATTGTGATAACAAAACGAAGTGTATAAATGGAAAGAAAAATTAAAAAATTTGTTTCGCAAAACTAGAATTTTTCATTATTAATCCTGCATGCAGTAAAAATTTTGTCCGATATAATTAATCGGCTGTAGATTTATTATGCATTACGGAATGATTAATTAACGCATTATCTGGATTTTGAATAAGAAGGTAATTAATCTACTGCAGAACGTAGAAAACAAAAAAAAATAAAAACTTAAAAAAAAAAATAAGTTAAAGAAAAAATAATTCACCGTCTTGCGGTTTCGACGAATAACCAGACGACCTGTAGGTATCGGTGAAGTTGATGTCAGATCGCAGGTGGCTTCGTACTTAAACCTGTTTCACCTGGTCATGGCGAGGCGGTGAGTTGGCTAACGCAACTTGTGTGTATATCTCGATTCAAACAGGAACTAACTGACACGCGCGTGTAGCATGGATTAGCAGTTATAGAACTGCACGGTTTTAGACGTATAGGTATAATATAGTTTGTTATAATGATCATTGGAAAGGTGCCCGGGGACTAAATGGCGTTGGTAATCTTTTATAGAAAATATCGTGAAATGATAGGCGAGTTTATAGACTTGGAATAATATTAACCGCTTTTTAAGACGGTAATTAACTACATAAGCCAACGCCAACCATCCTGCAGCCTGCAGCAACAGCAACAGCAGCATCGAGCCAGCCACTAGAAAACCAGAATGGTAAGATGGACGCGATCTTTTCATAGGTATTCGGAAGGGTTTCGAAACGAAATAACGTTGGGATCAGTTAGTCGTTAATTGGCTTTTTAAATCCCGTAATAAACTTCTGCTTAGATCATTCCGTTTTATTTTATTTTATTTTATTTCTTTCTTTTTTCTTTCTTTCTTTCTTTCTTCCTTTTTCTGTTTTACAGTTTTTAAGCCTTTCGTTTGTCGTGTCTTTGGAAATTTGTCAAACGATTTAAGGATTGGCCTGATTTTAGTTGTTGAGTAAAAGTGGGTAACCCATTAGAGATTAGATATGAATGAAAGAGGAGAATCCAGAGGGTTCAAAAATAGCCGCGTAGCTGTTTGCACGAATTTCTTCAAGTCCCATTGTGAAAGGGGAAGGTGGATGATTTTAACCCCCGGTTAAAATCCTCCGTCCTTACTTATTCCAATTTTGACAAAGAGATTAAAACTCGTGTTTGCCTCAAGCTGTCTGAATTTTTTTTTTTGTTCCCCCCTCATTTTTTCTTATTCTTCATTTTCTTTTTTTTTTTTTCTTTCTTTTTTCAACAAAATGAATAACTTCGAGGCGTTAAACCTTAAAGCGTGAATCCTACCTACGCGATAGAATAAGAAACAAGCAGATGTTCAGTTCATCCAACAATTCATTTCACAATTTTCACTTATACCTATACATAAAAAATGAG